>OZ020191.1:456363-1056363 GCA_963971165.1 Philopedon plagiatum | reverse complement strand
AAGAAGTCCTCCTGTTTTAGATTTTGAAGGAAATGTGGCAGTTAACTGGAAGCTGTGGTATCAAAAATTTGATTTATTTATGAAAGCCAATGAATTGGAAGAGAAAAATGATGAAATTAAAATAGCTTTGTTTCTCAACTTGATTGGAGATGAGGGATTAAAAGTATTCAACACTTTTGAGTTTGCAAATGTTTCTGATAAGAAAAAGTTTGAGGTAGTCGTTAATAAATTTAAAGAATACTGTAATCCAATTAAAAATTCAGTCCTATCTCATTTTAAATTTTTCACTAGGATTCAAAAACCATCAGAACCTTTCGATAACTTTTTGACAGATCTTAAGACATTGCTTTCAAATTGTGATTTTAAAGATAAAGAAATTTTATTAAGGGACAGGATTATTTTAGGAATTTTTGACAAAAGGACTCAAGCAACACTCCTGCAAAAGTCAAACCTTACCTTGGCCGAGGCAGTTGATGTTTGCAGAAGTGTAGAATCTGGTTGTAATACCCAACAGGTCATTAACAAAAACGAAAATTGTGTTAATGTGGTTTCAAAAAATCAATGTAGCCCTTATCAAAATAAATATACTTACAGTAATCAACCTTCCAACCATTCACAAACAAAATTAATTAAAATAAGCTGTTTGAATTGCGGTTTATTACACGAACCAAATCGTTGCCCAGCTTTCTATAAAATTTGCAATAAATGTGGTAAAAAAGGACATTTCTTTAAATTTTGTAATATTTCTAATAAAAAGCAAGTTAATGAAATCTCTGGATATACCTACAGTTTTGAAAATACAGAGTTAGATAATGAGCCAACTTCTAGTATAACAAATGTCGTGTGGTCTGTTTTTAGTAGACGTGTAAATTCTATTGAGTGGAATGAATATGTGAAAGTAAATAATACTGAATTAAAGCTTAAAATTGACACAGGCAGTGAAGTTAACATTTTAAATGCAGCAGACTTTTGTAGTTTAAACGTGTCAGGTTTAAGAGGTTCCTCTTCAACTCTAACCTCTTATTCAGGTCATATAATACCTACTTTAGGCACCATAAATTTAGTATGTGAATTTAAAAATAATAAAAAGATACTAACTTTCCACGTTTTAAAATCAAATGACTCCCAGTCAATTTTAAGCTTATCAGGGGCAATAGACCTAAAACTGCTGCAGAATGAAAAATTTAGTTCTTTTGTGATTGGTGCTAATGAGAGTGTTGTAAAAATGTTAACCAGGTATGAACAAGTTTTTAAAGGAATAGGCAAAATGAAAAATTTCAAATGTAAAATAGTTTTATCAGAGAATGCCGTTCCTAGGATTAGTGCAGCGAGACGAATTCCTTGTGCTTTAAGAGAAAAAGTTAAACAAAAATTGGACGAGATGGAAAATCAAGATTTAATAGAAAAAATTTCGGAACCAACTGATTGGGTACACCCAATAGTGGTTGTAAATAAACCAAATGGTGACATTAGAATATGTATAGATCCGCGTTTTCTTAATGAGTATATTAAAAGACAAAATTTTCCTATTCCTAACTTTGAAGAAATGTTTTCTAAATTAAGCAAATCAACAGTTTATTCAAAGCTTGACGCTTCTTCAGCTTTCCTTCAAGTTCCCTTGGACGAAAGTAGTTCTAAAATCTGTACTATTGCTACACCGTTTGGCAGATATAGATTTAAAAGAATGCCTTTTGGTATTTGTAACGCTCCTGAATTATTTCAGGAGGCCATTTCGAATATACTTGAAGGTCTTAATGGCGTTATTGTCTATTTTGATGACATAATAGTGTTTGGAAAAGATATTGATGAGCACAATAAAAATCTTGAAAATGTTTTACGTAAAATTACACAATCTGGTTTAACACTAAATAAAGAAAAATCTCAATTTCTTGTTAATAAAATTAAATTTGTCGGTCATACAGTGAGTGCAGATGGTATTGAACCCGATAAAGAAAAAATATCTGCAATTACGCAAATGTCAGTTCCCACCAATAAAAACGAGTTACAAAGATTTTTAGGAATGATTAATTATCTCGCAAAATTTTTACCGAACATATCTAATACAACTTATCCTTTGCGAAAGTTACTTAGTAAAAAAAATGAATGGTTATGGGATTCTGAGCAAGAGCAATGTTTTCATGAATTAAAAATGCTTGTAACCGCTACTCCAGTTTTGTCATTTTACGATGCTGAAAAAGAATTAATTTTGTCTGTTGACGCTAGCCAATATGGTATTGGTGCTGTTTTAATGCAAAACAATCATCCAATCGAATTTGCATCTATTTCTTTAAATCAGAGCCAGCAAAAATATAGCCAAATAGAAAAAGAGCTATTGGCTATTGTGTATGGTTGCGAAAGATTTAATTATTATGTTTATGGACGACCATTTACAGTACATACTGATCATCAGCCTCTTATTGGTCTTTCTAAAAAACATATTGAAGATTTATCACCACGACTTCAGAGGCTTATGATTAGATTATTAAGATATGATGTTAAATTAATTTATGTTCCGGGTAAAAACATGCAAGTTGCAGATGCACTTAGCAGAAGTCCGACCTCAGACACTTTTAATACAGAAAATTTAGATGGAAACTTACATGTGTTTTCAGTTGTAGTAACATCTGAAGAAAATGTTCGTCGTTTAGAACATGAAACAAATAACGATTTGGTTCTAAAGCAAATAATGCGTTATTGTGAAACAGGTTGGCCAAAACATAAAAGTCTAATAAAAAATGCTAGAGTCCGCGAATTTTGGCCAATACGAAATGATATATATATCCATGAAAAAGTTTTATTTTATAAAAAACGTTTAATCATTCCAACTTCCTTAAGACAAGAGTTCTTATTAGTAGTTCATAAAGTCCATCAAGGAATTAATTCATGTCAGAATATTGCCAGAGATTCTGTTTACTGGCCGGGAATAATGAAAGATATAGAAAATTTAATTTCGTCGTGCCATATTTGTACTAAATTTTCTAAAGCAAATCCTCGTCAACCATTATTACCCCATGAGCTACCAGATCACCCATGGAATAAAATAGGTATCGATTTTGCATATTTTCATGGCATTGATTTCCTGGTAGTAGTAGACTATTTTACAAAATTTTTAATTGTTAATAAAATGACAAGTAAAACTACAAGTGCTGTTATATCCACACTAAAAAATATTTTCTGTTCTTTTGGTTTACCTAGTGAGATTTTTTCTGATAATCAACCATTTTCATCAATTGAATTTAAAAATTTTGCAAAAGAATTTGGCATAAAATTGACTACCTCGAGCCCCCACTATCCAAGATCAAACGGAATGGTAGAACGTCATATCCAAACTACGAAAAATTTATTTTTAAAAGTATGTGAAGAAAACAACATGGATCCTTTACTGGCAGTGTTGTATTATAATAATACACCAAAAAATGATCTACCTGCTCCTACAGAACTGATGTTTGGGCGAAAAACAAGAACAATTTTACCAATACACAAAGACCTTTTACGTTGCAGTAGTTTTGATACCAATAACGTAAAAGGTAAGCTACATAAACGGCAACAGCATCAAAAATTTTATTATGACCAAGGTACAAGAAATCTACCAGATATCAAAGAAGGGACATCAGTGTTATTTCAAAGTTACGATAAAAAATGGATTATGGGAACTGTTATAAAGAAACTAAATTTTAGAGACTACATCATTGAGGATGAATATGGAAATCAGTTTAGAAGAAACAGGCAGCTAATCAAACCACTTCATTGTCAAAATAAAAATGGTTTTACAGAAAAATATCCATACTGTTTTCCAGATAACGTAGTTGGAAGAGAAATGGTAAAGGGAAACAGAGCAAATGAAAAAGATGATAGTGAGAGCAGAGCAGAACTTGAACAGGAAGATACTAATATTAATGATGGAATTGAAGTCACCAGATTAAGAAGAAGTCCCAGAGAAAGGAAACCTCCTGTTCGTTTAAATCTCTGAAAAGAGGGCGTGTAATGGATCTACCTGGTACCAGTAAACTTGTTACATTTGAACATTATCATGTGATTGTTACTTGACTTTGTCAACAACTTTTAAAATAAAGTTTCTATATAAAAAGTTAATAATATTTAATAATATAAACACATATATTACAGTTTCCAATAAAATAATAATTTAATTGAACGAAACAGGCCCATTTATTTTAATTTTCTTTTTAAGGACGGGACTGTAAAAATATCAGAATAATAGGCATAAATTATGACACAAGTTTATCGATGTGGGCCTCCCTGTGCCCCTCGGAAAAGGAAAAGCTCACCTTGAACGAAAGGAGCGACTCTATGGCTCAGAAACTGTTGAAAAGCGGAGTGGGAAAGAAACCCATCGTGTGGATCACGCATTCGATGGGAGGACTTATAGTTAAAAATATACTTTGCAAAGGTAATTCTAACCTACTTCTTCCTCTCATTCATTCCTAGGATCTCCAGATTATGTAACTGCAGAGGTTTTTCCTTTCTCTCCTAACCTACAATCCTTTAAACTCCGTATCAACATTTCTCTTCTCTTGAGGCGCCCACGGCGTATGTTCCTACTTAGGCTTGACCTCTACGTGAGCTGTTTCAACGCACATTTAAATTGTTTCCTTTCCTTTTTTAGCATATGAAAGTGACGATCCAGATTTAAAGAACATCTGTTTAAATACAAAGGGAGTAGTGTTTTATAGTACTCCACATAAAGGATCGAAAATGGCAAATTTAAGTAACGCCATCTCTCTTGTTCTGTGGCCCTCTGTTGAAGTTCAAGAATTAAAAGAAAGTAAGTCGGCAAATTTGAAAAATGAATACAGGGTGTTATGAAATTCACTACATATATTGAAACCAGTAAATCTTTATATGAATTGAGATTAAACAAAAATATTCGTAAATGGCGCTTTGATATAATAAGCTGGTAATCGCCTCTGGCAAGAAACACATAACTTGCCAATTTCATCAATGATTTTTTCTGTGCAAGTCAACATAGAAAATTAAAAAATAAAGTTTTTGTTACCTTTACAGTAAAATCTCTTTAAAATACACTTCTTTTGAAAATGTTTTGGATTATCAAATACCAGGCGCGGTCCGTGAGTTTTTTTACAGGTGGGGCAAATTTTGCGAGCAACTAGTGATATCAACGTAACAAGCAAAATACACTTTTTTAATTAATGAAGGTTTTTAATAATGTGCCTGGTTGTGCCAAGAAATTATTTACCTACAAATAACACCGCAAAAAAGATAAAATATTCACAGCATTTTTGCTGTGACTTTTTTAAATACCTACGTTCAAACCTTTTTAAACAAAAAAGGCATTTTTACGTTGCAGCCGTAAATCCAGTCAGAAATATTGTACATACTTGGTTTAAAATGCCTGTTGATGTCTCTCCCTCTGTCTTTCGTGGTCTGTTTTAGATCCAGAAGAGATTTGAGGCGTCCTTTTTCTTTAATTTCTAAACGTTTTTCAAATCTTATTGCACTACTTATTTTACACTGCAGTATTTCTTGCACTGTTAAAGCTATTGTTAACATAAGTACTCAAGTACTAGTACTACACTCCTACACAAAGGACACAACATAAATATCAAATACTTATTAACAAAGCCTATTACTCAATTTCAAAATTTTTTGATGAATCTTTTTAATATTTTTATCGTGGCTTTTAATTTACTATTAATTATTATACATATTTTTTAAAATTAATTGGTGGTTTAGTTGTAAAAGTGAAAGATAGTTTTAGGCTCCTTCAAGTGAATTTTATAATGTGCGCTTATTGGTGTATACTTATGTAGAGTGTCCATGTAATGACTTTTTTTATAATTTTAAGCATGCTTTGTCAATAAGATTTTCTTTGGACAATAAAGCTTTATTGATTTGAAAAAAAAAAAAAAAAAAAAAATATTATCCAAACAAAACACAACAAAATTAGGTCGAAAGCCGAAACACTTCTTTAACTTAACAAATGCTGGCGAGTCCGGCGACTAATAATGATGAACGATGAACAAGAGCTTGGCGGCAGCACGGATACAATTCTGAAATATTAATGCGTCTAGTGCTGCGTTGCCAAGTTATTGTCAAGTCGTTTTTTTCCAACTAGATTATTTACTCAATTCCGTAGATTCTCCTCAGTTAAAAGAAATGCACGAGAAATTTTTGAAAATAGCTCAAGAACTACCAATGAGAGTGGTGACTTTTGTCGAAACTAAATCCACTGTCGTCTCCGCCATGAAATTCAATTTTCTGCTAGTCGAACCGAAATCCGGGAATACAGGGATTGGGGAATACTATGAAATTCCTCAAGACCATTTGGGAATATGCAAACCAAGAAATAGGTATACACCACTGTATATTCACTGTAGAAAGAATTTTTTTATTACTTAGTATTACAAATTTACCAGAACATATCGTTATTGTTATTTTTTAGGTATTCGTTTTTATACCAGAAAGTTTTGCATCTGTTGTTAGAAATATCAAAGAAACAAGGAAATCCAGGAGATTGGTAAAGATTTCTTTACCCAGTGCAATTTTTTTATTCCTAAAAATTTAGTATATAGTATATATAGACTGATTATTTGTATAATTATCTTTATTTATTTAGACCTTTACATCCCTTTTCTAATAAAGCTTTAATTTTTATTACCAAATATGTCTTATTTTTTAATGTCTGACTGTGTGTGGATACGGATGTGTGTGGAACAGAACGCGGTAATTATTCGGAGGAAACACCGAATTTTTTCATGAAAAAAATCAACACTATTGTTTTGTGCGGTGCTGCCACGTTTACTTATTTTTCCCAAAAAAAAAGTTGCAAATGAAGATTAAGAAATAAAAGCTAACCACAACAAACTGAAACTACAATTTTCTTCCAGTTATAGTCGACAACATTTTTTATGTTTAATCCACATCAAATCCGCATGAGAAATATGGACTCTGTATATTACGGGTTTCGTGTTTATTTTTATTTAGTTTTTTAATGTTTTCTTTGTTTTTTTTTTTATATAAATCTGCTTGAATGTGTTTCAGGACAATAGTCTGTTATGACTTGTATAGATGTGTTTAAGCGAAACTGTCGAAATTTGAAGAAATCTATAGGAAAACCTGAAAGCATTTTTTTTTGAAAATCCATAACAGACCGCCGAAAGTTCATTTCAGATTCGTGTTCTACCACCCAAAATTAGGGTTTATGCAAGATTTCATCAAAGAATTCGGTGTTTCCATTATTCCGAATAATTACCCAGAACGCTTCACTACAATAGATTTTTAAACTTAAGACACAACTTAAGAACAGTGTTAGTGTTTGCCATCCGTACGGTAATTACCGTACATATACGGTAATTGGTGTGAAAATACGGTACCAGTCTCATTACCGTACGCAAATGTACGGTAATACCGGTCTATACCGAGCCGTTGGCCAGGAATATGTTCGTCTGTTTCGTCCATTTCGGCATTATCACCATTTCAATTTTTTTTCTCGAAAACGGTCAGAGGGGGAACCATCGAATTTTCTGGGTTAATAGAGGGATAGTGTGACTAGCTTCGATAAAAAATTCAGTTATACAGGGTGTTTCGCTTCAACGTTATTAAACGTCAAATTCGAAATTCCCGCGATTTCGTATGATACACGCTACAGGTCGCAAAAGTGAATTAAATCGATTTAAATTTTCAGAGGTTGTAGGGCACCGGGAGTTTCCAAACCCTATTGAAATTGGTGAGTATCGGATGGGAAGTAAGTGCTTAGCACCCCCAAACAAAATTTTTGGCGATATACTGAATAGGGTCTAGCGCTTAAGCACCCCCATCGACGCCGGGTGTTCCCGGGTAGACTTGTCAATGACGTCACGGCCATAAGAAACAACGGCTGGCCTCACGGTCAGCTGTTTACCCGGGAACACCCGGCGTCGATTCTGAATGTGCCCCTGAACTTGATTGCGTTCTACGCAAGGCCGCGGGTAACAGCTAGTAGGAATTTTTTTTCATAGTGCCCTAACATTAAGGCGATTTTAAATCAGAGACCTAGTCATGACTACGCCTGACTACACAATTTCAAATCAGATTTTATGACGTCAGACGGAAGGTAGTCTTGACCTAGTCTGCTATTTGCCTGACCACGATTGCGAGCATGGTCAACCCCATATACTGTCATTTTTGTCAATGTCAATTTTTATATTTATATTTGCGAAAGGGTTGTTTGTTTTGATTTATGTTTTTCCATTTTTGTGGCAATGCAAGCCGAGCTGGAAACAATTAGAGAAAGAAATACCGACAAAATTGTCTTTTCCAAAAGACGAGAGATATTCTTATGCGGATGATAAACGGTAGAGGTAGAGGTCTTTAATTTTATGGAAGTCAGTAGTTCAGCGATACCTAGACCAGGCTTAAATGTGTCCTAAACAAACAAAAATTTGTCGGAAAGACCAAAATGACGTAAACTACTAAGTTAAAAAGCAACGGGACAGAAAAAATGAGCTTAAAACATAAGTACTTAATAAACTGAGGTTAGTTTTACCACTGATGTGATCTGTCATTCAGTGAATAATATGAAAACGAATTTAAATCAGATTTCTCGGTGACGTCATTTTTGTGACGTTTGATCCTGAATACAGGTGACTAGGTCAGGCTTTTAGTCACTGATTTAAAATCGCCTTTAGTATTCGTTGGCCCTAACAGTAGTTCAAATACACCAAAACAAAACCTTGTCAAACATTAATAAGTGAGGTTACGTGATTTGTTAACGTCAACCGTAAGTAGAGGTACATAATAAAAAATGGTAAGTTTATTCGTTTTTGTTTGGTTTTAAATCAAATATGTTAAAAAAAATTATTTTAGGACATAAGCGCCTTTTCAAATGATAGTTTCGATGTCAAAGAATGGGTTAATCAAACGTTAAAAGCCGGTGAAAATCAAGATAAGAAAGATGTAAGTCGACAACCTATAATTATTGGTTTTAACTAATATTTAATGCTTTTAATTCTTGTGGTTTAGAGTAACTACACGATGGGTCTTGTTATGAAACTGCAGTTATACGTCCAACAAGTGAACAATGCCCTCGAGCATACCAGTCAACAAGTATTAACTTCTTTACCGAAAGTGATGCGAGATACTAAGGTTCTGCAACAAGAAGCTTTAATTTTAAAGGAGAAAATGCAACTTGTTAAGGGTGAACTTGTTCATATTGAGGAGGACACGAGAAAAAGTATTAATACCATCGAGAAATTAGATACAATGAAGAATGCTCTCGCTGTAGCGAAACAGGGGCTACATGAAAGTGACAACTGGACAATATTGGGTAAAAAAAATGTTGGCAGTGTATATAATTGCTTAAGTACTCTGAAATATAAGCAATATTCGTTTAGTACAAAAGTTGATAATAAGAGAGATACAGGGTGTTAAAGTTAAAATTTTATTTTACATTTTGATCAATATGTTTTAAAAGATACTAAACAAATTCACAAAAGTTAGTAGGCGGGGTTTTTTTGGGATTGAAAAAGCGAATCCGTTTTCATGTTTGATGTGTTTTGTAGGGAGCGCCACATACGGCATTAAATGCCATTTTAAAACGTCACAACTTTTTTGTGCTTCAGTGTACACAATTTCTGAACAGAAATTCTTATTCCCCCCACCTTTTTTACTTAAAAAAGGTATACTTTATTAATGTCTCTAAAAGCAACTATTTTTGAGAATTCGGTGTTGTACTATTGACTTTAACTATTAACTTTTTTACTATGATAAGTTAATCCAAATTGTGCCTGGGAAGCCACTGCTAGTGCTAAGGTATGACTCATTCGTTACCATACACTCTGTATAGGGGTACCTATAGTCATGTCTATGTTGGTATATTTTTAGTTAATGATTTAGAAGAAATATTTGACTCAAAAAATATAGAGGCAATATCAGGTAAGATATTGGGTATGCAGAATTCTTTAAAATTGCTAGTTAATGTGGCTGACTATGAAGACCGAAAGTTGCAATTGGAAGGTTTGAAAAATAGACTGGAAGCCATTGCTATCCCTGTAATTGTTCAAGCATTTACATCTTATAATACAGGTAATTTTGATACTCTAGAGTTATGTGTTTCTATTCAATACATATACTTTTCTACAGTTTTCTGTTTAGTGAATTTTTTTGATTTTTTTCTCATTTTTCTAGAACAATCTCTAAAATTCGTCCGCATTTTCTCTTCGATTGGTCGCCTCCTGGAACTGATGAAGTACTATCGCAACTGTCAAAAAGACATCTTAGTAAAGAAATGGCGTAGCCAGTTGGAACTAGAGCAGGATGAATCGGCGATTCAGTGGATTCACAACTACTATGACATACTTTTGTCCAACTGGCACACGCAAAGCAAATGGTTCAATCAAGTTTTCGCAGGCGAGTCTTCTACAGAATGTCTCATAAATATTTACGTGGATGTGTTGAACACCTTGGATCCGTCTTTGAATGAATGTATAGATGCGGCGCTGAAGCAAGTGCCTGATAAGTTAGCTTTTTTGCAGGAAGTTAAGGAGGTTACCAAGACGTTTGCTGCGAATATGGTTGATGTTATAGAACCTGGTGAGTGGGATAATTTTTTTAGTGATTCACACAGTCTGGCGGCTATTTTATGAACTTTTACGTGCAGAGTTTCTTTACTTGTAAAAGCTAGAACCCAAAAAATTTAAGTACGTGAGGGTAGTTCATTTCATTTTCAGTTCATTTTCATTCATTCAAAAATTTAGATTTTCATAAAAACAGTTTTAACATTTTTGTTTAAAACTTGTATAGGAACAGTAGATTACTAACATAATAAAATATCCTTATTGCTTTTTCCTGACAGACATAATATGCGAGGGAAGAAAAAGTGAATTACAATAAAATTGTATGTATGTATTGTATGCGTATTTTGCGATAAAGCGCCCAATCTGACAACACCGCGCGCGTAAAAGTATTTTATAGTCCCGCTAGAAAGTATCCCCTGTAGCACACATTTATTGGTCCAATATTGGGTAGTTTATATAGGACCGAGATATCTTTCGTCAGATTGTTTCTATAGAGGCCCATTATTATAAGCCAATGTTGATCCAACATCAACATCCTACCTAGGACCACGGTTGTTTCGCAATATACTTCCAGCATCTGAAATTTACTTGGGTCCAAGGTTAATAATCTAGAGACGACCAATATTAAGAAGTTCTCTTGGACCAGTAATGGCTGTCAACATGCAGCCATATCTAGGCCCATTATTGTAACAGCTTGATAGTTAAATTAATATAATGTACTCAGGGTGTCTGATACGTTAGGTGAGAGTTGTTTCAAATGTCATTCAGTATACTTGGACATTTGAAACAGTAAAATACCCCATTATTATTTGAAAACTGTTATAATTCAAAAACAAAAATTAGTTAGGCGCTGTGCCTACTACAGTAACAAATATAAGTAAAACATGAAAGTGTCAAACATAAGTTGTAGAAACATGAAAATTTGACAATTATTACTCCGCTTGAACTGCCGGACCTTCTGCTATAAATTCCTGATCATCCTGTTGGGTGCCTGGTGCATTTGACATAGTGCGCTTTACGCCCCCCATCCCGGTCCTTTGAACCTGCTAAAAAAATTTCACCCTGTATATAACAGTTTATGCATCCTTCTTATACTGACAAAAGCCTGTTTTTATACAAATCGGTTATAATACTGAAGGTATACCTAATGGATTTATTGCTAATAATAATAATTTCGTTATATACTTACATGTACTGCCAATTTACAGTCAATGCTTTGAAGATAGTGGTAATTCTAAAGCTGCACATGCAAAATATAATATAACTTACCAGAATGCAAATGTGCACTTCACACAAAACATATGGGTACAAATAAAACTGAATTAGCAAACGGCCATTTGCAATTTGAACTGTATACACAACAAACGGCGAAACTCACGGAACGAGAAGAACGCGTCATGCGATGCCACCCGATCACGATCGAAACGGTACCGAACAGGAATAGTATTACCTACATTGGTGATATATAGGCCCAACATTGTGGACACATATTTCCTGTATATATTGGGCCAGAGAGGGTACTATGTTGATTTAAAAATATCAATTCAATATGAAATTAAGCTACACATCTTACTCATTAATATCGAAAAATATCCTGGTTCTACCAAAAATATCATATGTAAAGGGATTGCTGACGGTAGTACAGGTTAACTGTCAAATTTCCTGTTATTGGTCCTATGTTGGCCCAAAACTGGTGTTATATATTGGAAAACATATTTAAAGCAAATATAGTACCTACATTGGCTAAAAAAGTTCAATATTGGCCCCACTTATAAATATTGCACCTACAATGTACCAGTCTGGGTCCTATATCTTGTGCTACAGGGGATGTGTGTGTACCATTTATATTAGCTGCTTCTTATTTTATAAAATTACAGGAAAAGTTGATGCACAAAAAGTTCAAACCCTTCTGAAAGCTATCTACAGTCATCTTATAGTTTACATTTGTAAGTATGCGGCCTATGAACAGGCCAACTTAATCAAGCAATTAAACACTGTAAATTGTATGCAAGAAGAATTACCGGACACAATACAAGCACTGGGTTTAAGTATAAACCAAGTCATGGACTATGCAATGGAAGCTAAGAAAAGATGTCAAAAGTTTACTGAAAATTGTGGATTTTGTGGACTTTTGGTGGCTTTGAGGGCTTTCTTTTCGAATTATGGTGGACATTACAGGTAATATGTATTCTGGTATTCGATGTTACCCGTAGCTTGGCTCGCGTATAAGCTATATAGTTTATGTATTAATGAACACTGACATTTGCGGCATTTATTGGCTCACCCTATATATGACTAATACCCAAAAGACCGAAAACCATTACTATTTTCAGTGAACAAAACTTGAGAAAACAAATTTTTGCTCCTCTGTCCAACACTGTTATAACCCAAAAAGACTATTTTGGTTTTTATTCGTCCCCTTTTTTAATTTTTAATATTAAAATTCTAGATAACAGCACTTGTGTGTGTATAAGTTATTGGCACTCTATATAAAATATTTCTAAGAAAAAGTTGCCACAACCTAAATTGGTCCTAACAAAAGAATTTTTTAGTTCCATTATTCTGAGAAATAAATCCTAGGCCCAATTTCTCGACACACCCAATGTCGGGATAAAAGGTAGCATATGTCATCCTCCGTGACGTAAGCTTTTTCCGTGCAAAATTCATCGCGATCCGTTGCTCCGTTCAGACGGTATTGCGTAACATACAAACAGATTTTCGCATTTATAATATAGGTGTGATTTTAAAGATGTATATTAAAGTATTTGTTTGCTAAAAAAATCCTTGAATTTTTAGATTGGCTCTAAGACAAATTGACAGATCTAAAAGACCAGAAGAGGACTGGAATACTTTTCAACTTTGTCTATCGCTTCTGCAATATACAGGGGACGTCTTGCTAAAAATCCAACAGCTAGAGAAAGATCTCACACTGACCGTTTTAGAACTTAACAAAAAAGACTCCAATATTGAATATAAAAGTGTTTTGTTGGATTCGAGCAATTTAAAAGAGTACGAATCTTTAGTTAAATGTGTTACCGAAGGTACACAGCTGTCCCTTTTGGACTATGTTACGACAGAGTTTAACAAGTTATGTACTGATATTCACCATACTACTTACCAAGTTGTTTTTGGACCAATTGCAGTCCACTTAGACGTGGTTCCAGCTGTGGAAACGTGGGCGCAGTTCGACGGTTCCAGTTTACACAATTCCGACTTGCCCGATTATAGTTTTTCTCCACAAGAATACATCACGCAGGTATACTCAGGGTGTGTCAAAAAAATAGGCCTAATCGTGTGTGGGGAAATTCCTCGCCCAGAAACAAGACGAATAGTTCCTATCAACATAGTTGTTAAGAACTGAAAATATAAAAAATGAGAAATTTCCCCACGTTTTTTGAAACATCCTGTATATGGGCTTATATTTCTGACTAAAACATTGAATTATCTTCTTCTTTTACAGATTGGGCAATATTTAATGACGCTTCCGCAACATTTGGAGCCATTTTTGTTCAGGGAAAACCCATCGTTGGCTTGCGCCCTAAAATCGGTAGATCAAGAGTATGCGGAAGCTGCAGACGCGGAAGGAGCTTTGGCGCAGGTTTTTTTGACGATTATCGCCAGAGGAACGTGCAATAGCTTTAGTGACAAGATTTTGTCTATATGCAAGCTCAGTCAACCTGCTAGTAGGCAGTTGGCTCATGATATAAGTAAGATTTTTGTTTTTCTCAGAAAATATTTTTCGAGAGTTTGTATACAGCCTAGTCGTCGTAATTTTTGCCTCTAACTAAAAATGTAAGACTTTCCTGTAGTTTTATACTATTGCCTCTATGTGAACTAAAAAAAATCAAAAGAAAAACGAAAATTGATAATTTTCCATGCGATTGAACTAAAAAGATTTTTTTGAAAATTGTCTACTTTTTCTCGCAAAAAGTCAGTCTAACAAAATAATTTTAATTCCATCTTCGAGATTATAATATACAAAATAAGCCCAGATAGACTCCAATCAATTTATTGCATTGTGCTCTATCTTGTACACAATTTTAATCCAGCTGTAGCTTGAAGCTTGTAGCTGGGCAGAGCTTAAAGGCTTGCAAGCTCTCTCGATGCTTCAAGCCCTTTCAGTGCAAGTCCTTTTACTGCTCGCAAACCCTTTCAGTGCTTGTCAGTCCTTTTCAAATATGCAATCGCGTTTTTGTAAATAATATAAGTGCTTGGTAATTGAAAAATGGGCGTGCAAGCTTTTTCAAAGTGCGTCAAGTCCTTTCAAAATGCCTCGAATCGTTTCAAAGTGCTCCAAGTCCTTTCAGAGTACTTTAAGTCCTTTCAAAGAAATTTCAAGTATTTTCAAAGTGCTTCAGGCCCTTTCACAATGCTTCAAGTCCTTTGAAAATGCTTCAAAGTATTTTCAAAACGATTCAAGTCATTTAAAAGGCTTCAAGCACTTTCAAAACGCTCAAAGTCCTTTCAGAGTTCTTTAAGCCCTTTCAAAGAAATTTCAAGTATTTTCAAAGTGCTTCAAGCCCTTTCACAATGCTTCAAGCCCCTTTAAAACGCTTCAAGTATTTTCAAAGTGCCTTTAAGTCCTTTCAGAACGATTCAAGTCATTTAAAAGGGCTTCAAGCACTTTCAAAACGCTTCAAGTCCTTTCAAAAAGCTTCAATTCTTTTTAAAGCGCTTCAAGTCCTTTCCAAGTATTCCAGGTCCTTTCAGAGTGCTTCAAGCCCTGTATAGGTGCTTACAAGTCCTTTCGGGGGCAAACCTGAGATTTAGGAGCACCTTGGACATTTGTCATATATATTTTAATCTACTTTATTACTTTTCATAATAGGAATCAAGAAAACTAGAAAAAAATGTCCCCACCTAGCGAATTAGCAGCATAATGGCTGTAGCCACATCTTTCACCACTGTTCCTTTTTACAGATTACTTAAACAACGTTCTTCAAGACCTAGGGATCACTTTATCGGAAAACTTGCAACAACTGTCAACATTGCTGAAGATCCCGTCGGATCAGTATCAGAGCCAAAGTACCGGTTGCTCAGCGCGATACGTAGCGGCGATAAGGCAAATAAGAAACATTACATCGAATTAAGATAGTTTATTGTTGCGTTTGTAATATTTGTACAATAATTTTATACATGCAAGCTTTAAAATAATAGATAAATTCATTATTTTAAAGTATTTGATTTCTAAGTGATCCTCGTTCAAAAAAAAAATTAAAAAATAAATAAAAATTCTCCGACCCAAGTGGGATTTGAACCCGGGTCTCCTGCGGTCCGATATTCTTACAAACCTAAGCAAAAAGGCATTTACTAGAAATGTCAATCCGAATCCAGAAATATTCTGTTGATTCGTTTTTCCCGTTTTTTCAATAAAACCGTTCTGAAGCGATGATGAACAACTTCAAAACAATTGACACTGCACATAGTAGCCCAAACGGCGACTACGCCATCAGGTACAAGAAAATAAACTATTTCTTAGGAAAATTACACACTGGGTAAATAGAAAATCGCTGGGTTCGCCGAATCACGCCTGGTTCAATTTTGCAATCAACGATAATTTTTGCGAGAATTATTAAAATTCTGAAAAATGGCGATAGCTGGCAACATTGCTTTTTCCACCTCTTTCATTAAATTTATATTTGATGTTTCTGACTCTTCCAATCTCATATCCTTCATTCCTTACACAGGCAGATGATCTGATTCTCAAAGTTGCCACGTTTCATTTTTAATTACGTTTTAAATCATTCCATCAAGTACAAAAAAAAACCAACAAAAAAAGAAACATGGCAACTGTGAGGATCAGATTATCTGCCTATAAAATGAAAATGGTGAGAGTTAAATAGAAAGATCTAATATAAATGAAAGAACAGAAAAAAGCGATGTTGCCAGCTATCGTCCGTTTTCATACTAATTTTAATAATTATCCCGAAAATGATTATTTATTGCAAAATTGGACTCGGTATAAATACGCTAGTTACGGAATAACAAGAAACTTTTTCCCAACACACTATTTATTATTCTGGTGCCCACAGTTTAAACGTCCTATCATACGAGCTAGTGGCAATAAAACTATTATCCGGAGCTATATCACAGGACATAATCTTCCCATCGTGTCCGGACAACGTTTTCAGAGGTTGCCAAGTCTTGTTCGTCCATAATTTCACTTTATTGTCGTACGAGGCGGTCACTAAATAGTTGCCTTCTCCTTTCTGGAATTTCACGTCCGAAATCAGGTTGTTGTGAGCCGGGATGGTGTAGACGGGGGAGCGTTTACGTAAATCCCAGATTTTGCAACTGTTGTCTTCGCTTGCTGTCGCTATATGGTAACCGTCTGGTGAAAAATCAATTCCTGAAAGGGGAATTTAAAAAATATCATCAAAAAAGATTAAAAAATGCAGTAAATTCGAAATTAACTGGTAAAGAAACCTAAACAATCAGGATTATGAAAGCAATACGTCATTCCAGAAAAATAGAACGCAAATAGTGGCAACGTGGCTCCACGGGGCGCAGTCTGATTCATTGAGAAATCTGAAAGGGGTAATTTTGTTTGCACTTTTCAGACAGGTTCAACAAGGTATTCAACTTTGAAATTTCACCTACCGCCACCGAGTTCAACCGTATTTCCCTTCTAAATCCAATTTTTTTGCGTTGTTTTTGCAAACCGTCGCTTGCAGAGCCCCGAATAAAAATTTCTCATGAAATAACGGAAAAACTTGGAGAAATGGGGTTTTCGCCATTCGATAGACAAATGATCATTCTTGAACATACCCAAAATTCATTATTCTAGTTTTCCTAGAAAAATTTTTGCGGGTGTTCAAAGTCAACCTATTTTTCGGGTAGCGCCAGGATTTTTCGCGGTTTTCCGCGATCCAACGGGAAAATCCCGGCACATACAACTTTTTACGGCGACCCTAGACCTACAAAAAGTTGAAAAATCCCAATGGAGCCCATAATTAAGAGAAACCAATATTTATAAATATATATAAAAAAATTTTAAAGTCTGAAATTTAAGGGGAATACTGTGTAAATACCATTTTAACTCATTTTTCTGCGTGTACTGCTGAATAAATTAAACTAAAAAATGTTTTGTATTCTTCATCGATGGTTAAACTGATACTTTACCATAAATAGACTTCAAATGCCCCTCCATAAACATAACACATCTTCCGGTTCTCAAATCCCAAACTCTACCGAAAGAATCCAGACCGCCGGTCGCACAGACTGAACCGTCTGTCTGAAAAGATATACAGTACACGGGCTTGACGTGCCCCTCTTGATGCAAAACCTCAGTACATTGTTCTAGATCCCATAAGCGCCAAGAGTTGTCAAAGCAACAGGTACCTGAAAAAAATATGGTCAGTGTCTCTGGTTTAAAAAAAGTGCAGCATATTCCAAAAGCATAACTGAAGATTTAAAGCCTTGCTATATGTTAGGTATAAGACAGAAGAAGTTTATTCTATACATAACATACCAAGGAATCTTCCAGAAGGATGGAAATCTATCCTGGAAACCCTGTGGGGCATGTGCCCCTCAATATCCGCTATGGGTTCCTCCCCATTAAAGTCCCATAGTTTTACTGACCCATCTGCAGCACAAGAAGCCATATTGCATATGCTTTCTTCCTGTGTTATTGTTGCTTTGGGATGGAACACTATGGCCCCCACATTACAAATGTGCCCCTTCAGAGTTTGCTGCAATTCGCAACCGGGTACTGTCCATACTCTGCACAAACCACTCCACGATGCGGTAGCAAGGAGTTTAGAATTAGGGCTGAACGAGCAGTAGGAAATGGGTCGGTTGTCGCCGATTTGAGACGAGTAGATGGACATTTGTTGAAGTTTTTTCTGCAGTTCTTGAAACCTGAATATCAAAAATTACATAAAATGTAGGTATTTTTGATGTTTTTATCAATGTATTAGATGTAGAGTTGCTTGGTGAGGAAAATGTACTTTAAAAGATTAAAGTCCCTAGCAGAACCTAGAACCAGCTATAATTACTATGGACATTAACTAGATTTAGCAAATAAAAATAATTTTCACAATTCGCCCTTTTATAACTTCTTAAATACTTACTTGGCTGTTTTTGTAGTAGCTGGTAAATCCATAACTCTTCTTGCTTCTTCAAGCCTTGCTCTTGCTCTGGGTAAGGAGTATTCAGCAACCCACAACCTAAATAAAAAGCCACAACAATGTACTCTGTTGCATATTCTAACACATCTATTGTTTTAGGAATGCTATGATTTACAACAAGAAATATTAATTACCGAGCGACCCTCAAGGATTCCGGTCCTTCATGATACCACGTCTGCTCCTGATCCTTCTCAAACTGTTTCCTTTCCTCCTCAGCTTCCCTACGAATAACTGAATCCTCTCCTAATCGACTCAAAATATCCCTCAACCGACTTCGTCGCTCCGCGGGACCTTCCCCAAATAAACAAATAGGCTCGCCTAACTGCCTCAGATTCCTTTTAACTTCCCCGTCATCCGTGGAAACGTTGATAGATCGGGCTTTTTTACGTCTCTCGAACTCTTCGAGCAATGCTTGCTTATCACGAGACATTGCTTCTTCCAGCTCCATGTATTCATTGGGTTCCTCCGGCGGAGGTGGTGGAGCCTCTGGTTGCGAACTTGAGTCATTGCTGTCTTCGTTTTCTTGTGCTACTGCTACTGCTGCTTCTAACCGGGCCCTTTCGGAGTCTTCTAGGGAGCCGTAATGTATAGTTTTTTGCTTTTTAACGTAAGCTATTTCTTCGTCTGACATTTTATTTTTATTATAATATCCTCTTATTTTACTTCCTATAACGACGCGTTAATATTTTATTTACTTATCTAGCCTTTTAAAAATAAAAACATGGCATGTCCTGCGCTGGCAGACAACAAGCTTTTTAGGTTAGGTTATGTTATAAAAACAAGCAAGGTTGCCACGTTTACGACCAATATTTGAGTCGTAAGTAATACATGTGCGGTAAGCGGACTCTTAAAAATTTCAATTTTGGGACTCAACTCCAACTCAATAGTTTACAATGGAATATCAAAAAAAAATGACCTCTTGCTTAGTTTATCAGAATATTCTTTTTATGTTGCTTAGATTATATAAATACAGTATACAAATAATAGAAGTTGCGACCTATCAAAAACAGTCCCAATCATCACAATTATCTGACCCTGTCATTTGGGATAGTAATGCTATTCCAAATTACATAATCCCCTTTATTTGCCAGAAAACCGATTGGCGACTCAAATTAAGAAAGCCAGCTGCAATCAGCTGATTTTTAACGGGGAAAGATGCAAAATAATACGATAATGAAGACAAAGACGAGACGAAAACATCTCCCGTTATAGTAGTTAGCAAATATAGCTGAAGAGGACCCCACACCCCACGGTCGCCAATTCACTAGACCAGTTGCAGCTGTGACAGTGTTGACATATAATTTTTTTGAACCGTGGTTCGTATATCTTACCGGTTTTCAGGGTATCCCGTATAAACGGGACACCAAACCCCAATCAAGGTTGGGAACGGAACATGCCCTAAATGTAAAGGTTTTTTATCTGAGACAGTTTACGTAGACTTCATGCCTAAGTACTGACGTACCGTGGGTGTCTGAAGAGAAGGGAAATGTAGTCTATTGACACGGGATTTACGGATTGGACGTTGGGAGGAAAGGGGAAAACACCTGCAGGCAATTTGTTCCAAGATCTGGAGAGTGGAGATCCTATAATGAGAGACAGAAGTGGAATGTTCTAGGCTTTTGTAGCTGGACAGTGTTCTGTTAGGAACAGTCAAGGGGTAAATATAGCGGTTAGTTCTTCAGAGTAAAACGGTGGAAGTATCGGTAGAATAGAGATAAATTCCCAACAGCGCGCCGATGACCGACAGAAGGGAGTTTTGTTTGCTTAAAATTGACGTAGGTATATAACTATCTATTTGGCTTTAGTCATGGCTTTGGTTGATAGTTAAACGATGAATTAAACTTCATTTGTAAAATGCAATCTTTGGTTGACAAATGAAGTTTAGTTATAACTGTCAAGTAGACCCATGAGCAAAGCGAAACTAATACGTCTAATGGAATGTGGTTATAAACGTCGATAAGGACTTGCGTCGGTGTTAATTTAGCCACAATAAATTTTCAATAATAATAATGATAATCTCCAAAACTGGACACAGTCCAAAGTTCTGGAAGCTTGATTTCCACGGGTTCATCCTTGGACGCGTTTCACGATTAATCGACAAGGCTAGGATTCACAGAAGGAAAGCAAGTTTAAAGAAAATGGAATAGATTTGGTCAGGTTTGTTAACGTTGAACCACTGAATTATGGTCAGCGTGATAACAGAAATGTTTAAAATAGTTCGATTGGAACTATAGCCACAACCAATCATTTCTTTTTTGAAAATAACTCTGGCAACAATGTTTTCCGAAAACGTCAATTTTCAAAATGACTTGTTACAAAATCCCTAGGCTAGAAAATAAAATCCCCAAGTTTTTTGTTCTCTTTTTGGCAAATCGGTAAAAAAAGTGAATTACAAATAATTTTTCCCCTACAAGGTAATCTTCTGTCTCTTTTCCAAAAGTTTTTCAAAAATTAAAGAGAGAGACGAAACAAAGGAGATACCCAATTAATTTGGCGATAAAACGATCCAATTTGGCGAAGATTGATAAGATTTTGAGATTTTGGGTGGTTCAAAGGTGGTTTGATGAATATTTAAATTAGAAACCACGTTTGTTTGTTATGATTCGGCATTCGGAACTATGAAACAGCGTTCGTTGAACTTGACATGTCTATAGATTTTCTCTTTCTTTTCCCAGGCTTGTGAAAAATCTCAAGTTTATAAAAATAAATATGAAAGGCCTAATTACAGTCGGTACACTCCGCAAAGTTAGTATAAATTTTGACCCCGTTTTGAGTTTGCGTTTCTGTGTATTCGATGCCGTTATTTGTCTAAAAAGCCAGCAGTTGTTTCTAAAAAGTTGAAGTGTTTGTGAGTGACGGAAATTCGAAAAAGCTTCTCAAAATATGGACATTTTTGTAGGCATATTTTTTTAAGACGAACGGTATTGATTTGGCCCAAAGGCTTGGCCGGCGAATAAACGGACTATACATGGTTTATAGGGGTCTTACGTAGTTGCTATTGGCTCACTGAATCATAAAAAAATTAAGGGACACATTTTTTTATTGGAATTTTCCAAATGACTGATCATTTACATACGCGTCTCCAAATTTTGAGAAAATCACGAATGTTTATCTACGTGACGGGAATCGAAAAACAATCGAATATCGCCAGTGACAAATGCGGTGTGTGATGTTTTCGTGTTTTCAAATTGAGGATTATGAAGTTTTAAAAAGAATTGAAAAAGCGTGAAGGCTATATTGATTATTTTTCCATGTTTTGAACTTCTTAAAACGCTGACTCACAATCGTTTTTAAGAATTTCCAACGTTTGTGCTGTGACTTGACAAGTATACTTTCGTATTTAATAGAATTCGGGAAATTTTATTTATTTTTTACATAACCAAACAAAAGAAAGACAACAAAAATGCTTCCTCAACAATACTGTCTGAGATGGAGGTACCATCACTCAAATTTGCAAACTATGTTCTCTCAGCTTCTGGATAGAGAAGCTTTTTGTGATGTGACATTGGCGTGTGAAGGAAGGACAATTAAAGCCCATAAAATTGTCCTTTCGGCTTGCAGTACCTACTTCGAAACCATTCTTTCTCAGTACGAAGAAAAGGACCCAATACTTATAATGAAAGATATTAAGTACATTGATATAAAATGCCTTGTAGAGTTTATGTATAAAGGAGAAATTAATGTTGAACATGTAAGTACACAAGAACTGATATTTAAGGTGAAGTAGTCATTATATGTTAGTACAGCAGTGTTTAGAACAATTTTTTAAAACTAAATATTCAGCTAGAGAGCTATGAATGTAAAGACAGAAGAGTACCTATGCATTCCTCACTTTCAAGCTATTTTAAAAACTGTCGAGATTTATAATAATTTTATTTAGTAATAAATATTCACTGTGATTCCAGGACCAGAAGAGGGATTGTGCATTTCTTAACATACTTCCAATAGATATCACAGTTTCACAGAGCTGCTTGTAATCACTGACAATAAAAAATTAGTTTTCATTTGTTATTTATGTTGCCAAATTTTAAGTATTGGTGATTCAAATTAAGCACAACAGCATTGTCACAGTGCCAAACAGCTGATTTTTAATAGGCAAAAAGGGCTCACTAGATTGTAAAATTGATAAAGATGCCAACTAACACAATAATGAAGACATTGCACACTTAATTTGAATAGCCAATAGTAAGTTGGGTTTTAGTTTGCTTAGGTTTATTAACAAAAGCTTGACAGCCCCCATTTTTTTGAGTTGTTGGAGCCCCCGTAGCCCCCTTGCTACGACACTGCCTGTGCCATATTTTTGACAATTTATTTACAGACTATATACCTAGTTGTTATAGGTACAGTGCTTTTATTTTTTGAATCAGTAAACATAAACATTAACAGCCAGATTCTACAATACTAGTCCGGTCTAATTTGGCAACCAAAAGTTTTAAACTGACAAGTGTAAGAATAAGACAACTAAGTTTTATACTATGAAGTTATTTAGGAGCTTTTTCGCAAATTTATAAACTAAATAGCAATTTCAGTACGTACTTTCGACAATAATACAACTAAATTCATTACACCAACTCGTTCTAAGATGAAAATCATTTGGAAACCAAGCAAATTGCTGAAATACCAGAATAATTCGTAAGTTTTTAATGACAACTTATTAACAATGATAGGACAAAAACCTGTCAAAACATAACTGATCAACTATAAGATCTTAATTTAAACCAGTACTAAATTTTAAACCTTCTTAGTGAATCTGAATCTGTAAATACTACTTTTTGATATAAATTTTACACTTTTAATATCTATTATGGCGGCTGGGCGCCATTTAAAAAAAAATTAACTAGAAAGGGGGGTTGTGTAATACATCATTTCAAATCAAATCAAATACAGCTTTATTATCACAAGAAAATATCTCATTGACAAAGCAGACCTAAAATAAAACAAGAAAAACCAAAGTTACTTACTATTTTACAATTAGACTAGTTTAGATTAGAGGAACCGTGTAAAATAACAATTAAAGAATTAAAACATGTCGAGAATTAAAATATACAACAAACATGTTAATAATGAACAAACAAATATAAATAACAAAGAGACAAACAACAAATAATAATGTAAAGTAAAGTAATCTTTATTCATCACTCAAGCTTCCAAAAAAATGAAGCCCATTGGACTTTTCCAAAGATATGGTGTAGGTATATAAAAAAAAAGTTTAGAAAGTTACAAATAAAAACAAAAATAAAATAGTTCATGTGTAAAATTATTGTACATATAAAATATTTAAAATTTCTATAATACTCACTCACACTTAACTTACAATTCCAAGTATTCCCCCCTGTCATCAAAGGCTTGGCCCACTAAGAAATTATACAAAGTACCCCGGAAAGAAACAGCAGGGAAATTATTGCCAGAAAGTTGCAAAAATTTATTATACAAAATAGTTCCCTGAAAAGTAGGAGACATTTGGCCAACACTTAAATGAGGGTATGAGATGAGAAATGCAAGTGGTTTTGAGTTCTGGTATTATAGTTGTGAATTTCTGAATTCTTAAGGAACTTACTCTCGTTTGGTTTGACATACAAAATAACAAAGTATATAAATAATAAAAAGACAAAGTCCATATACTTACACAAACAAAGTACAGTGAACTTAAAAAAAATAAACACACTTAATTATGTAATAAGACAAAACTAAAACAGTCAGCCTTGCTAATAAGAATTTGTTTGACTTTCGTCTTAAACTTTTTTTTACCTTTAATCTTTTGTACACTAATTGGACGATGATTAAAATTTTTTTGCCATTATGAATAATCGAATTCTTAACCAGAGCTGAAGATTTGAAAGGTATTTTCAAGTAGATTATTGTGTACAAATTAGAGAGCATTAACAAAGAAATGGCGGCGTCTCAAATTATTCGTAAAAGATTTAAGAAGAAACTAAACTTACCTTTTTACTGCAAAAGGTGTTGAAAGTCTTCTCTGTTTACTTCCAAACAGTAAAATAACCTATTTCAGTCTTCAAGAACATTTTCAAATGTACTTTATGTACTCATACTCATGTATACTTATATGAATGTTATGACAGGCAGCAGTTATTCTTTGTTGTACAATTTGAAAGGAGACCTGTATTTAAACATGTTGGAAACTACAATAGTGCCTCTAATTGTTGAAATACTTGAAGAAAATCCTGATGAATTTGACATGGAACCAGTTTTCCAACAGGATGGTGCGCCCCCCATTTTAGAAGAAACATAAGGCAATATTTGGACAATTTATACCCTGATTGTTGGATTAGTTGTCGAGGTCCTACCGAATGGCCTGCCAGGTTGCCCTATTTAATACCCTTGGACTTTTTTACGGGGTTATCTAAAACGTGTATGTAACACAGCCGAACTCTCTTTCGGAGTTAGAACGAAGAATAACTGCTGCCTGTCCCAATATTGATATGAGTACATTTCAAAATGTTGGTGAGGAGTACTCAAATAGGTTATTTTACTGCTCGGAAGTAATAATGGGAGAACACTTTCAATACCATTTACATTAAAAAGGTAAGCTTAGTTTCGTAAATTTATTTATGAATATCCAAGTGCTATCTTTGACACGCCGCCATTTCTTTGTTAGTGCTGTTAATGCCCTAAAATTTTTACACAATAATCTACTGGACAAAACCTTTCCTATTACACAACCCACTTTCTATCTATTTTTTTTTCGAAATTGCGTCCAGCCGCCATCTTGAATAATGAAAGTGTGAAATTTATATTAAAAAGTAGTATTTTTAGATTGTTATTGAAGTGTGCCAAATTTTAAATTTTTATGTTTATTGATCCAAAAATAAAAGGGGAGGGGACATTTTAGAGCCCCACTCTATAGTTCTGTTTGTTCTGTTCATAGAGGAATCACAAGCTGATCGTCGCTAAATCCTTCTTGAAAAAGAGCAAAAAAATAAAGAACATTTTTAGAAAAATTAGATTTATTTACTTAATACTAAAACAGAAATTACCCGGAATATCTAAAAAGTTTCTTCCATTATTGATTTCCAAGAGAATTTTATTTTTAATAACAGTTATTAAGTGGAAAGAAAGAACATACTGATTTAGATGTTTAATTTATTCATGAAATGAACATTATAGAGAAAAAGATTTTTATTATACATATTTAAGGGCCCTTTCAGAGCAACATTAACATGAGTTAAGTACTTAATATTCTAATAATAAGGGAGCAAACTCGGGAGCAAATCTCCGTTGTCGACATATATTTTGATTTTTTAATGATTTAGGTATATTAGGTATGTCGTTTGTATGTATATATGTATGTACATATACAGTTTGTCCATGGATGAAGTTGACAAGAGGAAAAAAACTTTAGTATCGATTTTATGGAGAAAAGTCATTTTCTATAAAATGTTCTGCTTGTCCAAAAAATGAATTTACATGAAAATTTTAGATCAAATATACAGGGTGTTAATAAATTAGGAAAACATGAAAATGCTTCAAGAGGAAAGTGCCATTATTCATTTTTTTATACAAAATTTTTATAAAATAAAGTTGTTTATATCCCAAAATAAAGACTAAATACAAAATTTGAAATAAAAATTCCAAGATTTAAATTTATTCTACATAGCTGCTTTGGTGAACATTTTTGAAAATACCTTCACAAAATCAGAATACTGACGGACTAAATAAGATGCTGACGTAACATTGGCGTTAATTAACTCGACTATCCTGATTTTTTCGTCAAATGCAATGTAAATTACATACTTGAAACCGCTATTATTATTCCAAATTTAAATCTTAAAATTTGTATTTCAAATCTTGTATTCAGTCTATTTTAGGTTATAAACACCTTTGTTTTATAAAAAAAAATTTCTAAAATACTTAATAATACTTCTCTCTTGAAGCATTTTCATATTAACACCCTGTATATTTGATCTCAAATTTTTATATGGTAAACTCATTTTTTGGACAAGCAGAACTTTTTATAAAGAATGACTTTTCTTCGTGTCGAAGGTGATGCCGCTCCCCAGATGTGGGAACAGTACTCTAGGTTAGATCTTGTTTGGAAAACATAGAGAATGTGTAAGTTGGAAGGGGAGAAGTAATTTCCGGCTCGAAAGAGAAAAAAGTGCCTTTTTATTCAGCTCTTTCAGAAATCATTACTTATGTAATTCAAATATATTTGTCTTTTTTACAAAGTCGCATATCCAGATTTTTTGCGATCCCTGTATATCGTATTTGACGAGCACACTTTAAAATCGAAAAGGGTTAAATTTTGTTTATTCTATGACAAATAAAAATTTAAAACTTTTAAAAAGTTGATGATCCTGATGCGATAAATAAACCATAAACCGTCGGAAACTTACATTTTTGGATGACTACACGTCTAGTTTTAGTTTCGCTCGTCCCGTCGAAAGAAAAAAGCAGTATAAATAAAGCTTATCTAATTTTTAAAAAATTCTAAAAGATAAATAACATAAAATTTGTATTTACACATTCCTAAAAAAATTGAACTTTAAATATGACTGTGGACTACAGATGAGTCACATTTTTCTGAATGTAGGTTGGAACGAAATAAAATTTAATATTTAATAAGAATAAAATCGTTTAGCATTGAAATTTTTAATAGGTTTTTTGGTTTTTTATTTTCTCAATGACCTTAAATTTACGTGGGTAGGCTTTTTAAAGTAGTATCTAATTGAGCTAAAAAGCGAAATATTCCATGAGAGTTTTGTAACGAACTTGCCTAAACAATAAAGAACTTTTTGTTAATTTAGTTTGTATTTAAACAAATGCTATGCTTTTCGAGATTACGAATTTGGTATTACATTTTTGTTACAAGGTCTTTAAAGAAATGCATGTATAAATGAATGAATAATGATTTATTTATAATGTGGAACTAAAATTCGAACGTTTTTTTTTTCCTAAAAAGTTTTCGTAATTTTTGTAAAGATACAAGATAAAATGCGAGTTTATCCAAGAGCATTTATTGCGTTGTACTGGATCAGTGTACTTGTCACAGAAATTTATAGGCAAGGACACATTACTCATAAATACAGGATGTCTCAAATTCAAATTTGAGCCTTTTCAGTAAAGTAGTCGAAACTTATACAGGGTGTTTCAATAAACATGTGCCATCGCTTAAAGGGAGATTCTTTGAAAGAAATTAAGGCATTGTGCCATTGTGTGTTTGGGAAAACTAAACTAGTAAGGCGTTTAATAATTTAACATACCTACTATTAGATTGAGATACGAAATCGTGAAAACATGAGTGTAGTACATGTTTGTAATAAAAAAATATTTTACCATCTCGTATGCACTCCCCTGGAGGTCCTGTCAAAGTATTTTCATAGTCAGAAATATGCTTAATTTAAGTACTTTACACAACGTAAGTTTCATTAAAATGGCTAATGTCATTTTGAAAATATTTCGAAAAAAACTAAAAAAATAAAATTTAACACCCTGTATCTTTGAAACAAAGCACCTGCACGCCTACGTTTACTGCTTTACTTTTACTTTTTGCCTAAGTTTATTTCAAAGAATCCTCCTTTAAGCGATGGCGCATGCTTTTTGAAACACCCTGTAAGTAGGTGTCCTAGTAAGTTCTACAAGTGGATCAATCGGTTACAAGATTGCGCAATTTGTCGATATTTTGGGAAATAGGTATTAGGAAAAAGACAAACTAATGATGTTTTTATTATTATTTTAATTACAATTACTTATAATGTACTGGAAATCAAAAATATAAAGCCCTTCCCGGCACTTCTGCAAGCCCTACTTCATGGCATTATTAAGTAGTATTAAAAAACTCCGTTTTGTTTTTTTATAGGCCATCATCAGGTCTTATTTTTTAAACACCATGAACATTATATACTTCATTACTGCATTTTAAAGGCATTCGTCTTATAAAAAAAAGCAAAAATGTTAATTGTATATCAATAGAGGTTTGCGATCGGTGTAAAATACTTGGGTACCTATACTAAATTTTGAGAGTTTTGTAGTGGCAATAAAGTGTGTAATTTAAGGTACCAGTGGCGGAGATAAGGTGTGAATTGAATAATTTGAAAAAAAGCGGCTGGGAATTTCTCCAAAAATGTTAACCAGTGTGTCATTGTCGGGGTTATTGAGGTCAGAAAATCTAATTTTATCTAACAGATGTTAAAAAATTAACGAGGAGGTGGGGATAAAGAGGAGCGACGAATTTCTCCAAAAATGTTAACTAACGGGGTCATTTTCGGGGTTATTGAGATCAGAAAATCTAATTTTGTCTAAAGAATGTTAAAAAATATTGGACGAATGGGCAAGATAAATGTTGTTTATAATATCACAGCATTGTATTAGTTATATTTATTTCTTTTATCTCCTAGAGCCATCTGGCTACTCTACTGAAAACAGCCGAGGAACTCAGAATAAAAGGACTGGCGGAAGTGTCTTGGAGAGACGACGATCAGTCCGGTGCACACAACGATGGCAACTCCAACGGGATTCAAACGGCCATTCCTCAAGTTACCACCGTTATGGACAGCCCCAAGTACGATTCTCCAGGGTCGAATGCTCCGCATAGGAAAAAAAGGGGCAGGCCCCCTATAGGTAAGTGTAAGTTTAATAAAAAAAAAAATTTTGTAAATAGTATGTGCAATTTTTATTATAGGAGGTTATCAATTCAACCTGTATATTATGTGATTTCCTTTTTTATGGATGTTCACGCATATTCTTCAACCGATTCACTGATATCGATGAGTTTTTTTGTTTTATTTATTTATTATACAAAAATTGAATTTTGTATAACTGATGTTAAAAGGAAGGGGGTGAGAAGGGATACCTAGTGACATAAATAGCTAATATTATGATTAAATGAAATTACTTCAGTTCAGTTCAGATCCAAAATCTCCTTTATAAATTAAAAGATTGAGATCATAGAATGACGTAATTCTGTTAAATTTTTGCAGCATTTTTAAACTGAAGTTTTGACAACGGGGACTCACAGGATTGCGATGTACGAAATTGTTTACAGCACCTAACCAGATGATAGTACGGTGGTAATTCCCAGTTTTACGTTTTCGAGAATTTATTATCAAAATTTGGTGGTTTAAAATTCTAAAATATAAGAAAATTGGACGTGTCCCAAGTCACATCGGCCAGTCAGAGTACAGTTATTCTTATTTTTTTTTTGATTTCACAATCTATTTACTCAATATCGTATTTTCGAAACTAACTATGCCTTTTGCCAGAATTTTTTTCTTTAAAAATATGCAGTTTTTAAAACTAAGTAATTAATTATACAAACATATATTCTTTGTAAAATGAAATATTAAATCCTGATAAGTCACTTATATGTAATTTTTTTTTTTTTCAAAAAATGAATAGGAAGGAAACTGATTGATGAGGTATCAACGCACAGCCCACACTGCTGATTCTAGAAACTTGAAATTTTGCACAGAGGTTTCTTATATATCGTGGGCGTGCATTAAGAAAGGATTTTTCAAAATTCAACCCCTCAGGGGGTGAAATAGGGGTTCAAACTTTATATGGAGAAAAAATACTAGATTGTCCTATTAACTCCAAACTTCATAAAAGTACTCTAAAAAAAATAAATGTCTAATCGCGTGTTTTCCAGTTTTTAATAAATCAACCCCTACGGGAGTGGTAATGGGGGTTAAGCCTTATGTTATTTTTGCTGATCTCCTGACGTCACTTTGCAGTGCCTGACGTCACTTTGCAATGAAGGCAAATGGCTGCTTTTTTAGTTGTAATGACTTCCTTAAACGATTTATGCAATACAATAAAAAAATACGTGCATATTTTTTATAATTGACATGCCATACACCATGAGAAAGAAAATTCAATGGGCAATACCAATTTTATGGTCATAAAAAATAGGTTTCCATTTAAAAAAATATATACCTACATAATTCCACTTTATTTTTTTTTTTTAATCAGAACGTAAATAAAATAACCCTAATCGGTACATGTTCCTGAAACAAGTTGATATATTGTTGTTAAACGGACTGACATAAACTATTTTATCATCTCCATGGCATAGTAAAATTATAATATATATATTTTTAAATTGAATAATTTATATAATTAAATAATATAATGTGAAATGTAAGATTTGCCCCCAACAAGCACGTCTTCGGGGGTTTTAGCAAGTTTATTTATAATATACATATATAAAATCATATTTAAATTGTAATTAATTTAAATAAACTTTATTATTATTAGTATTATTATTATAGTATTCACCATTAGTTGTCGTGTTTTGACGAATTCGTGGCAATCTTACGTATTTGGCAAAAATTGAGCAAGGATCGCTGCAAAAGAAATTTTCTGGGGAACTTAAATATCGGTATATTTATCATATATACATTTAAAATAAAAAATTGATACTACTTCTGGTTAAACAGGAAGTTGTTTTGCGGATGCGATTTCATTGGCGACTGAAATTAAGAATGTTGCGTCCTCATTGACCGATTTGATAACTACCATAGTAGTGTTTTCGTTTCGTCTTTACTTTCATTATTGTGTTATTTGGTATCTTTATCAATTTTGTCGTCTAGCAAGCCATTTTTGCCCACCAAAAAGCAGCTGTGACAATGCTGGTTGGCTTAATTTGAGTTGCCAGTTAAAAAATGACAATTAATACACTGTTAGTGCTTTGCAAATGTTGATACTTTTATTTACAAAACTACGGAAAAAACTAGGGGGGGGGGGATTACTTCCCGTGCCACCCGGTATATTGTGATGATGAATCATTTAAAAAACCATATTTCTTGCGATTAGACCGTGGGCCATATGGTCAACACATGATTTAATTTTTTTTTCTGTAGATGATTATGACACTCAATTTACGACTCCGAAAATCCTGAACGTTTCCGGTAACGTTAGCAACGTCGATGACACCTACTCGAACGATGCCATGTCGAGCAGCGAACACGACTTGCAGATCTGGGAAGATGATCAGGTCAACGAAGGAGATCAAACCGACAATGAGGAGCCACCGTTGAAGGTTAAAAAGGAAATGGTAAGCAAGCAATGTTTATAATCTTTACATAGACCGTGTTGTAGGCATAGATTTAAAAACAAGGAAGAAAATCATTATTTAAGTACATTTTAAAACTCTAACTCTTTATTTAAGTCACTTGCAAAGACAATCAGGCATGCCAGTTGATCCAGTGTTAATTATATTATTATTGTAGTTAATAAATTGAATGTTTTAGTTGTAGTGAAATACCAGAACACTAAAATCCACTAGAACTATAATCAAAAAACATATTTTTAAATTATAGGCGGGGTCAATCAAAGCTCCGCTCATCAAACAGGCGGAGCAAATCTAACGTTCCGCCCTCCGCAAGCGGAAGTACACCAAAGCCATGCCCCAAGTGGGCGTGTTTAACCTCAAAATTGCGCCCTAAAGCGGATGGGATTAGAAAGCGTGTTAAACGACGATCGGTAACTTTATCCTGTTTCGTTTGCTTTGTACTTAACATATTTATTGACTCTTTTAATGGGGTATGGCCATCTAAGAGTATAATTTTTGCTGATGAAAAAAAAAAGAAAAAACGAAAAAGAATTAAAATGAAAGAGACAATGGAAACACCGAATTTTTTGCTGAAATTTTGATTGGGTTTGCTCAAGTTTATTATTTTGCATAGACACTATGTATGACATTTGCCCATGCTCCAGATTTTGAGTAGTAGATACAGTGGCGTACCTAGCATTTTGGAGCGGACGGGGGAGTTCACCACGGGGGTGAATTTGTATGAAAATATGACAAATGCGCGTGCAAGTAGCGCATATGGGATTAGCGATTTTACAGGGTGTTACAAAAAGATGTTAAGAAATTTTAAGGGAACGTTCTACATCTAAAAATATGAAAATAAGTTTATATAAACATGGATCCTCGAATGTTTCTTTTTCGAGATACAGGGTGTTTAATATTTTCATACCTCAAGTATTCTGAAGAGTTAGGAGAAATATGCGAAAACGATTTGGAGCATATATTGAAGCACGGAGAAGCCATTTCCAGCATTTACTATAAACTTGAATCAAAAAGCACCCTTTTCTGAACAAAAATATAAAAAAAAATCATTTTCATTATTTGTTTTTATTGGAAGAAATAAATTAATTTTTATCTCGGAAACGGCGCGTCAGAACAAAAAAGCTCAAGAAACACTTTTCACGCAGAATTGATTGTGCTTAAAGAAAACAATATCAATTTTGCAAAAAATTAGTGGCGTGCTATTTTTTTCGCTAAAAATAAAGACTTACCTGCACGCACGCCACTGATGCAAGTACTTTAGAAAATAAATTTTTGCACGTAAAGGTACCCTTTGATTATATACTGGCGTGTACCAAAATTCATGTCAATTTCTTAACGCATTTTCGAGAAATTAAAACGAAACATTTAAAAAAGAAAATATTACACCCTCTATCTCGAAAGAGAAGAGTTTGCGGATCCATGTTTATATAATCCTATTTTCCTATTTTTAGATGTAGAATCTGCCCTTAAAATTTCTTAACATCTTTTTGTAACACCCTGTATAGATGGGTTTAAGGGAAACTGTTGAAATTTAAAGAAATCCATAGAAAAACTTAACCTGAAAGCAATTTTTTTTTGGAAAAACTATCAGAGACCGTCGAAAACTGATTTCAGGTTCGTGTTCTACCACCCAAAATTAAAATTTTATAAAAAAATTTAGTGTTTTCATTAATCCGAATAATTACCGAGACAAAAATTGAAGAAAAAAATTTAAAAGAAAAGAATTGAAAAGAAAAAGTAAAAAGAAAAAAAATTAAAAGGCAAAGAAAAAAACAAAAAGAAAATGAAAAAGAACCTGGTTAGTTGGCTCAAACTAGTGCCAATAACACAACATACATTTACAGACACACATAACTCGCAGTGAACTCTGATTTTCATAAATGAACACGTACTTTAGAGTAGTTCACTCTACTCACCATTAGTGTTTTGCTCTCTTGCTAAATTATATCTTTTTCATCTTTCTAGACGGAATTTTTGACAAGCACGTGATCAATCCTATTGTTAACAACAATAAGTCACGTGACTGTCAAAATCTAGGGGCAAAAAGATGGAATTTTAGAACTGAGCATAGCGAAACCCTATATTTTTTGCAGCACCACGATGACGACGACGATCGGAGCAACACATCATTCACGACCGACAAAGGGAATACCGCTCCCAAAATGGCAGGCAACGCGACCACGTCCGGAGGACAGACTTTCCTCACTCCGGCTATAGAGAAAGAATGGCCGGACGTCGTCAAGATGAACGAGTACCTGAACACGGGCCGTCGACAGCAATTCTGGGAAGAACCGTTCACTAAACGAGTCATGGACGCGATCAAAACCAAAAATTTGGAAATGAAGGTCGCCGCCGAACTGTTGGGCGTGTCTTACGGGACCCTGTACGGGAGGTATCGGGACTCGTACGGGTGTTTGAAGCATCCGTATAGGTAAGTTGAAGAGTTTAGCTTAATATATGTAATTTAATTTGGTTAGTGTATCTTTTAAGAGCAATTTTTGGCTCTCATTCTCCTTTTTTTAACATTGTTGTGGCTCAGTTTTTTTACAATTTCTGTCACATATGTAATTGTGGCTAATAGTCGGGCACACCCTGTAAACACGGTGTCCAACAAGTTCAATTTATTATCATTAACATGTGTTATGCTCACGTGATTTAGCAAAGCAGTTTGTATTTATAATAACGTGACCATCGCACCAGTACGTCGCCCGACAACGTTCTCGAACACGATCTGCTGGTGATTCAAGCAGCTTTTTAGTGCGAGACTTTTTTTTCAGAGGCAGGAAACGTCGTCGACTCAAAAATTCAAAGTCAAAGTCAAAAATATTTTCCAAAGAAAGAAAGAAATTCATTAGAGCCGGATAATGGAGAGAAACTTATATATTTGCACCATAACCTTCCTATTCCAAATCTCCAGTATTGAATAATAATTAATAATAACTATATTATTATTATTTTACTTATAATAAATTTAAATAGGCACTTGCGAGCACTACGCTTACTCTTACCAGTAAATAAGTACTTGCAGAATTGTAAAATATGTTTATTATTAGATATAAGGTTCCTTACTACGTTTTTTTAATGGTATCATGTTTTAGTTGTTAGTGAAGAATTAATAAAAGCGTTCGTTTCCCTATTTTTTATTCATTTTTATTACTTGGCCGAATAGTGATTACAAAACCGAGTACTCGTTACTAGGTAAAATATTTGCCGAGCACCGAGTACTCGGCCTATTCGGTGCCGCCCTAGTTTGCTCAGGTTTGTTAAAAATGTTCTATTTGTTTGTCAAATTTTTGCTCCGGTTGGGTTTGCTTGAGTATCTTGTAATTAACAAAAGTGGCGCAAACATGCGCAAACTTTTGTGCTTGAAAATACAACTAGACAAGTTACTTTATCACAAAAAAGCAAAATGTTAACCTGGTCTTACTCGGAACCCAAACAAAACATTACACAAACTATTTGCTACTATCGTTTTGCTCGACTTTTTTTTTCTACAATTATTTTGACTAATGTAAGATATTACGTAATGGTAAAAAATCAGTGTACTGACCTGAAGGAATATCATCCATCGCAAAAACGGTATAATAATGTTTTACAATTCACTAGGCAGCACTTTGAAAACAAAGTACTGGAACTTCTCCTATAGTCGCGTACGGAGGAAGCCGGTAACGGGACTAAGTTATGACAGGCGTAGTAAAACGCAGGGCAGTTCCTCGAATATCTTGGTGGTAGGTACGGCTGCCAACAAGCCTAGACTTGCGTTTTTCTCAATAATACCAGTTGATAATCTGATTTTTGTAATTTCTACCAAGTTTTCCTTTACATGGCTCTTATGTGCGATGTAAGGAACTTTTGTCCTTAGAAGTTTTTCAGTGCTCCGCGCATACGCGATGTGATACGACATTGGTGCCGTCAGCGGCTCAGTGTAGTCCAAAAACCGTTTTTAGAACGACAAAAAGGCCAAAAGGAAAGAAATATCTTTAAATAAAAAATAAATGTTTTAGTATTGTTCCGAAATGGATAATCACGTGACGTCAGGCGGCAAACTTAATTTTGAATTTAGTCGAATTTTAAACCTGAATTTTTGTAATTAACCGCCCAACCGACGTAAGTTTTTGTGTGCCTTTTTCGATTGACTGATTGTGCAATAATATCAACTTATTTATTGAAAACGCGAAATAACTGAACATAAAAATTCAATTGTAGTGAAAGAACCCATTTTCCGAATTTTAAACGTATTATTAAGGAAATTTTACACCAATTAGGAGTGTTGAAACATTTTTTTTTTCACAAGTTCAATGCTTTTTTCACTCATATATGTTTTTTTTAATTTTTGCAGTTTTCACCCACTATTTAATAGAAGGTATGAGAAAGTTGCTACTCAAAAAACCGCATTATATTAAGTGAAATAAATTGATGCTTAAGAAAATTATTATACACACACAGTTGTAGTGATTTTTTTTTTTAGAAAAATAAGCAAGCTTCATTATTTTGCTTAATATGAGGTGGTTTTTGTTTATAGTGAATGCAGTAGAATTTTGTAAAAGTGATTAGTTAGATATTCACTGAGGTTACAGTGAGTAGGCTGATTTGTTTAGATTTTAAGAGGAGTAGTACCTAGAGTTTGTATAATGCAATTAAAATTAAATTAGTGAGATGATGGAATTTTCAATTTAACTTAATTTGGTTTTAAATTAAAAATATACATGGTGTTTCAAAAAACATATGCCATCGCTTAAAGGAGATTCTTTGAAAAGGCAATTTTAATGAAATTTAGTTAAATTATTCATAATTCTGACTGAAAAGACTTGGAGGTCCTCCCAGGGGCGTGAATATGAGAAGACGGTAAAATATTTTTTTTTAATAAAAACATGGACGCCACTGATTTTTTCATATTTTCGTATCTCAGTCAAATACAGTGGCGGCTGGTGAAATTTCAAAGTTGTATATCTCTGTTCCTACTTACAGAACCCGAACCAAATTTAAGGGTTTTAATAGTGAGCCCACTGGGAATGTTTTGGTAAAGAAAAAAAAACATTTTGTAATTTGCGAAAAAAGTTAAATTTTTGGTGTGCCCCTCCTAGGAAAAAAATGAAAACGTCTAGGTATTTTATTTATTCTTTTTTCTAAACAAATTTTACATCATTGTGTCGACAGCTTTTAAATTTTGAGAGAAAAAAATGTGTTAGTAGAAAGTTATAGTCATTTGAATTTTTTTAAGCCTAAAATAAAATTTAAGAAAAAATTCAAATGACTATAACTTTCTACTAACACCTTTTTTCTCTCAAAATTTAAAAACTGTCGACAGAATGATGTAAAATTTGTTTAGAAAAAAGAATAAATAAAATACCTAGACGTTTTCATTTTTTTCCTAGGAGGGGCACACCAAAAATGTAACTTTTTTTCGCAAATTACAAAATGATTTTTTTCTTTACCCAATCATTCACAGTGGGCTCACTATTAAAACCCTGAAATTTGGTTCGGGTCCTGTAAGTAGGAACAGAGATATACAACTTCGAAATTTCACCAGCCGCCACTGGTCAAATAGTATGTTCAATTCTTAACGAACCGGTCAGATGGTAACCCTAAATATGCACGAATTTTTTTATTGCCTAAATCGTTTAAGGAAGTCATTACAGACCCAAACAAATTATTTTAAAGAAAATTATAGGATAATTTAGCTAGAATTTTTTTTTACTTTTCGGTATAATTTATTACAATTTAAAAAACAGCCATTTGTCCTTAATGAGATCAGCTTAACATAAAGCTTAACCTAAAGTCGAACATGTTTATTTTTCTCAGAAACAGTCAGAGGGGGAGCAATTGAATTTTTTGGGTTGATAGAGGAATAGTCCCACTAGCTTAGGTAAAAAATCCAGTTATACAGGATCTTTCGTTTCAGAGCTATTAAACGTCAAAGTCGAAATTTCCGCGATTTCCGTTGAAATCGGATACAGGTGGCAAAAGTGAATTAAATCGATGTAAATTTTCGGAAGTTGTAGAGCACCCGGAGCTTCAAAACTCTATAGAAACTGGTGAGGATCGAAAAATGGCAAGTAATTCTTTTGAATTTTTTTAGGTCGAAAAATGCCATTTGCTCAGGTTGGGTTGGTACCTAATAACTCGAAAACGAAACGTCGGATTGATAAGTAAAACCTAAAATCACTGGAAAATGGATCTATGTATTTGGGAAAAACTGGAAATTTTGATCTTTAACTCAAATTTATCACGTTTTTTTTTTGGGTCAAAATGGATCCAAATTAAAAATCCAGTATACATCATCGGAAAGAGCTCATCGAAATACATGTTATTAAAATTTTTTAGTTTCTTTATTTTACATAGGAAGGAAGCAATCGCCGATTAAATTTAGATTTTTTGACTTTTTTTGCACTCGACACCGGTGCCGTTAAATCACTCCGTATTTTTTCCTAGCTAATATTTTTTTCCAATTTTTCAACGCAATCTTATATAGGGATAATCAGACTTTAAAATAAATACAAAATGAGTCATCCAGGGGGGTAAAACCTGAATTTTCTTGATTTTTTCCAACAAATCCTATTTTTAACCGATATTACTCTACACTATTGCACTATTTAGTGATTCTTCTTGGGTTTGTTTTATTCGTTAATTATCTAAGAATACCTCCCACTAATTTAAATTGCTTCTTTTTTCGTTTATGTTAGAAATAAATAGGTTTATTTGCATCGGGGACATGCAAAACTTGAAACTTTTAAATTCTCGAATTTTCGACCATTGCCATAAAAACAAAGAATTGCTTTTTATTTACGTCGAAATTATTAAAATGTGAGGTGTCAAAATTTGGCAAAAATGACAGTTTTTGTTGCGAAATTTGAAGGTTCCTGGACCGATTTCGGCTTGAAATATACATAAAGATTTTAGGAGCTTTCTACTTTAAGTGCAGGGTTGTTTCTTTGAATGTTAGTTACGCATTAAATGCCATTTTTATTGATTTTTCGATGACCACACAATACTGAAATTCGCCATGTACTTATTATAACACTTTTGACGTCACAGCCAATGGGGTCACGTTTTACAAGTTTCGAAATTTGCACGAAAATTTACAGTAGAAAATCCTTTTTTTGTTAATAAAGATCAAAATAAATTCATAAAAACAATCACCACAGATAATTAATTTATGCAGGTTGGGTTATATGCATATTCTCTATTGCACATCGGTTTCAACAAGTAAAAAGCATTTAAAAAATTTAACACCCCGTATCTTTGATACAAAACATAAGTGGACCCATCCTCATATGAATGACCCATCATATGCCCTAGTTTCTTTCAAAAAATCTCACTTTAAGCGATGGCACATATTTTTTGACGCCCTGTATATTGATTTTTAGAAGAAATAACATTTTTTTTAAATGGGTTTAAAATTTACTCATCGTGTTACGAGTTCCTGAAAGATAGCTCCTTTTCTTATAGGGTTCGAGATTTCTGGACCGAGCAGGGTCCCACCGATGTCCTTCTAAAGCTAAAACGGAAGGAAATAACCCTCTTCCGGGCTGCGGAGCAGTTAAACGTGACACCGCAGACGCTGTCCAACTATTTGATTTCCATGTCACAGTTGGAGAATCCAGACACTAATTCCAGGTACGATTTTTATTTATATTGTCATAAATTGTAGGGGTATATATATATATATATATATATATATATATATATATATATATATATATATATATATATATATATATATATTATTTTTTCCGTTTCAGTGCCCACTCTGTACAAGGAGAATCCTACGAGGAGGGTACCAGTGATGACGAAACCGATTCCATCTTGCCTGACATTCCGTCTAACAGTACTAACATATTTAAGCATCTAGTAAGTACATAATCTTGTATCAATCTGAAACATTTTTTTTCCACTCTGTATAGGAAATGTAGTAATAATTCTTTCGTTCACTTCTGACCGAGAAATGTGGTTTTATTCCCTGGGAAGAAAAGAGAGTTTTTTCCCAGGGAGAGAAATGCCATTTTCAAGAAGAAAGCAACCTGGGACAAAAAAACTATTTTCCTAGGAATGAAAACTTTTTCCTCCTTAAGGAAGAAAACCTTCATTCCCCCTAGGGAAGAAAACTTATTTCCTCCCTAGGGAGAAAAGTAGGTTTTCCTTCCTGGCTAGGAAAGTAAATTTTCTTCCCTATAGAAGGAGTAAATGTCATCTTCAGCTCTAAATGAGGGGTTATCAGTAAACTGAAATTTTCTGTAGGTTAACCCTTCAAACGCCAATTCCGTTGGCGCGAAATCCTCCTCTTCAGGTGGAGGAGGAGGCAACAACTCTGTCCTGGCGAATCACCCGGACATTACCATCATCAAAAAAGAAAAAATCGATGGTAAAGTAAACAATAATTCAGATCATTCCGAAACTGGCAGTGACAAATAAATCCAATCACTAACCTTATCAAAATGAATTTTTCACATTCCCAACGGTTAAAACGAGGGTGAATAATGTTCTCTAGACGCTTAGAATGTGACAGTACTGTGGTTAATATTTTTCTTTGGGCGCGACGTTGTACAATTGATGTAAAATTATTCGAAACGTATGTAACTGTCGCGAGTAATGTGTAAAATTCATTTATACTATTAAAAATGTACTGTAAACATTCTTTCCACTTTTTAGTATTTTATACAGACCAAAGTAATTTTAGTAATGTTTCGCTTTTAGTTGTATGTTAAGAATGAAACTCTCTTTTAATCAAAGTGTATTTTACACGTTTGTAGGGTCTACAAGGTAAGATTAAGGCGTTATATACATATATTTATATCTGTGAATATACATAGATTTTGTTACAGCATCATTTAAAAAAATATTTTTTATTTTCACAAAAACATTGCCGATTCTGAACTTTTTTATATATTTTTTCCATGTCCTTTTACATGAATTTTCATAAATTTTTTTGATGGAATCCCTATTTCAGACCAAAACAACGTCCTTTTTTAAAAGATGAACTTATTTTAATAAAATGAAAAATTGATTTTTTTTGTCAGCCATTAACTTTTTGGGACACACTGTATAGCATTTTACGGAACTGGGTTTTTATAATATACAGAATAATTTTTTCTTTCGTACATTTTACAGAATGGCTCTCCTGTACAATGTATGCTTGTATGTATAATAGTTATTTTAATAATTTTTCAAAATCTTGAGATAAAATTTTGAAAAAAAGATTTCTTTTTCATAAATATGTGGAAAATTGCTTTATCTTTGATACACACTTGGAAGACAAGAAAAAACAAAAATTTGACTATAAAAAACTAAAAACATTAAGTTTTTTAAATATGTACAAGTTGTCCTAGGAAGTTCTGTCAAAAGAGGAACAGATATTTTTGTCTTATCAAAATAGTTATTCTTCATAAGTTCTCCTTGATCTAATAACCAAAAAAGTTTTATATAAATAAAGCTTAGGTTTTTGTCGGTTGGTGTCTGTGTACTTTTTGTTAATTGGCAATACTGCCAATTGGCAATAATGCCAATATAGTTAACTTGATTTTAATACCTAGTCTGCAACAATATAGCTAGTTCATGTTTTCCAAGTATGACAAATAAGGATGAAAGGACTTCCGAATATGTCAAGGAGTGACAGTGTTACATAACCTTGCATGTTTTGTCAAATATTTGACATAAAAACATTGCCAACGTAAAAACCAAGGACGGGAAATGTTCCTAACTTAGTTTGCTGTATTTTGACTTTGACATTTTTAATAAAATAAAAATAAATACTTTATTTTTTTCTTTTAAAAATGTCACAGCTAGAATATGCAAATTAAGTTGTCAGCATTTTCGTTTTCTTTGTATTTCAATTCTGTTGGCAATATTTGTATGTCAAATATTTGACAAGAAATGTAAGGTTATATTATGCTGTCACTCTTTGTCACATCTGACAGGTTCTTTGTCCTTACTTGTCATGTAGTAAAAACATGGGATAGCAACATTGTTACCGATCAGGTAATAAATAGAAGCAACATCAGGGGATTTCCCTCCTGAAGTGGTGTCAATACGTAAAGTAAGAACACAGATACCAAAGGAATAAAACTTAAGTACTTTTTATAGGGAAGAGTAAAATTGCCAACAATAAATTGATAACATAATGTACAAGGTGTGTCAGAAAAAAATATATAAATTTTAATAACCTAAAATCTACAATATAGGGATTTTTAACATATGCTAAATATCCTTCAGTGAATTAACCATAGAGAAATGTACAGTTTTTCTTCAATATCCAGTTTTTTTACCTTGTAGATTCTACTTAAAAAAAACCTGTACACTATTGGAACTTTCAGGTATTATTAACTTCGGCTATATGACCTGTAGTAAATATTTGTTTACAATTATTTGTGATTACACTTTCGCTTTTTATTTATTTTTTTATCTGTATATTTATTTTTTATACATACTACCTACTTTAAAAGTTAGGTATATTTTTCTCACAAAAATTCGCTTTATTTTTGATCTGTTCGTCTTTATTTTAAACAAGAATTAGGCTAACGTAAGGTAACTGTGGTGGGCAGACTTGTAAGACGGAGCTGAGCGAAGTGGGAGTGAGCAAGAAACAAGGATATCAGACAATTTTAGCACCGTATACATTGTCTGTATACGGTGATTTTAGTAACCTCTCTATGTGGTGTCTTTCTTTGACGCTTGCTTTCTTTTGATGCTCTGCTCTCTCTGTCTTACGTAAAACCCACTATAAATGCCTAACCTGTACAGGGTCATTCCTGATTTGTTCCTCACCCTACTGAGTTCATTATAAGAGACAGAAAAGGGACTTTTTATTTAAATTTGTTTATCAATGCCAAGTATTGACATTACTTTTACGGTATAGATATATATGCACAGATAATTTCTCAGTGATGCAATATATCAAAAAGAAAAATGCAAGAGTAGTCAGTGGCGTCATAAAAAAAGTTGCAGAGGGTAAAAGGGCCCACGACCCCAGAATATATATCATTTCCGCTTGGGAAGTTTTCAAGATTTTTAAGATTATTGACGTGAGTTTTTCTTCTATCCCTCTCGCGATAAACTGGGTAGAAGGTGACGGAATCCAAGAAATGACCCTGTACATTTCAGTTATACATACATAGTATAGAATTGTACACTAAGTGATTTTTTAAATAAATTATTTAAAATTTTACCAGGTTTTAAAAATCAGTATCTTTTTGACATTTACAGACTGAATTCTTACAAAGATTTTTTTGTGTTAGTTACATATGGTTTTTTTGTGGCTGATAAACCTTATATAATAAGGTTTTCGATTATCGACAATTTTACTAGATATTTACTACTGAGTCGTCTGAAGACAGCATTTGGTCGAAAAATCTTAAAATAGCTTCGAAAAGTGACGCCCTGTGTAAATAATAAAATCGAATTTTATAAAATTGGATGAAAATCGGTCAAACTAAAGGAAATATCCATTAGTTTCTATATATCCGTCTAGCTTTTTGTATATTTCGTACCTGATTCCTCTCTCTCTATTAGTTTTTTAGTTCTTAGTATTATTTTTCTCAAGTTCATTACTAAAGTGAAAAGTGAAAAACAAAAATTAATTTATTGATTAAAATTATAATTTAATTATTATTCGGCAATATACGAGATGAATATATAGCTTTTATACGTTTTGAGTTATAAAGTTTGACTTTATTATTTTTAACGAGTCCAATCTTAGAAAAAAAACATGACCTTACCTACTAATTGTTATCTATTCCCAGTGAATTTACGCGTTGTACAAAACTCCAATTGACAGAAAAATCTAGATAAGAATCTGTCAATTAACAGAAAAAATCTGACAGTTAACAGAAATATCTGTCAACTGACTACCTTTTTCCGTCAAAAGTTGATGTAATTTGACGATAATAGTTTTTTGTCCATTGGGAGATTTAATCTCTTAATTTTAACAGAGAAAGTCTGTCAGTTGACAGTTCAAATGTGTCAATTAACTGACAGAAACAATCAGTAAAATCGAAAGAAGAAATCTCGAAAAGAATCTGTCAATCAATTGACAACATATCTGTCAATTAACAAAAACGTTTGTCGATTGACAGTTTAAATCTATTAACTGATAAAAAAGAATATTATGCCAAACATACAGAGAAAGTCTGTCAATTAACAGATCAAATGTGTCAGTTAACTGACAGAAAGAATCAGTAAATCGAAAGAAGAAATCTATAAAAAAATCTGTCAATCAATTGACAACATATCTGTCAATTAACAAAGAAGTTTGTCGTTTGACAGATTTTTCTGTCAATTAGGAGGTTTAATCCCTTAATATGTACAGAAAAAATCTGTCGATTGACAGTTTAAATCTATTAACTGACAAAAAATAATATGCAAAACATTCAGAGAAACTCTGTCAATGGACAGTTGAAATGTGTCAATTACCTGTCAGAAAGAATCAATAAGTTGACAGAAGAAATCTAGAAAAGAATCTTACAGCCAATTTACAACATATCTGTCAGTAAACAAAAAGGTTGTCATTTGACAGATTTTTCTGTCAATTGACAACCGCTTTCTGTCAAATAATAGATGTAATTTTAGAATAATATTTTTTTGTCAATTGGGAGATTTAATATCTTAATATTAACAGAACTGACAGAAAAGAATCTGTCAAACATACAGAGAAAGTCTGTCCATGGACAGTTCAAAGCTGTCAGTTAACTGACAAAAATAATCTGTAAATTGACAGAAAAATCTAGAAGAGGGTCTGTCAGTTGAGAGGAGAAATACGTCATCAAATTAAGAAAACGTGCTATTTAAGATTTTTTTGACACGATTATTAATATAGATTTCGGTAAATAGTAGACGATATAAAAGAGTGATAACTACCAAAATGTTATAAAAATAATGTATATTACTACTTAACGTATGCAATATTTTATAAATGCATATAAATATTGGCAAGAATAGAATAGGTTTAGAACATATCACACAGGGTCCAGTACAGGGACGCATTTCTTGCACTGACGGCTGATGGTTATTCGTATAACTTAGCTTGGCGGTTAGGAGGGGTATAATCGGATCCCATCCCTATCATTTCGCATTTTTTAATATTGTCGCACATTTATTTGACATAAATAAAGCAAGGACGTAAGTAGTTCATTAAAGAAATCCAAATTTTATTTTACTCCTATTCAGTATGTCTAAATTAAAATATAACGGACTTTAAAGATCTCTATGCAGGGTGTTCGGAAACGAATGGGACATATTTTGATAGCGGCTTCCTGGGCTAAAAATTAAAGTTTTCTTACAATTGTACGAAGAATGTATTTCGTGCATGAAAAGTGAGTTTATAGGCCAAGCAGTAGAGCGATTTGTCGTGACATTAATCCTATTAGAAAACCGTCTGTGCCATCATCTAAAAGACGATCCGTAGATGATTTCTGTTATATTTCCAATTCTGAAATATTTTCCATTAATTTGTTATAAACATTTTTAAGCAAAAAAAGGCGATTTTTTTAGTTTTTTGCTTATAAAATGGAAAGTAATGAAGCCGTCTTAATGGTGTAAATGGACGATTTGTAGAGAATAGAAATACGAACAAAATGAGAGGTCGAACGTCCCGATCGGATAAGTGGCAACGGAGAAAATCCGAAAAAACCGGAATATTAAGAGTTTTTTTTTTAAATTCATAAATCGGCCATTTTTAAACGTAGAGGGCTCAAACTTTGGAAAAAAGTAGTGATTTATAGCTACTTTATGTGGAAAACCCCGACGCTGCCCGACGATTAGTTTTGCCACAATCGTCATTTTAATTTTTCAATGCACTATTTTGCAACAGGTCTGGATGCTCTATGGATCGTCCGATTTTAATTATTGAAACGGATTTGAAAAGTACCAGTTTAACTGAACAAAATGTATATTTTAATTTTTTCATAAAATGCTACGAAACCGGTTGAAAATGCACGTAAAGATGCGTGAAAATGGCCTATCGCGCAAATATTGGCTCCTTCGCTCCTCTCTCTCCCCGCTACTCCAACGCTTTCGCGCGCTCGACCATTTTCACGCATCTTTACGTGCATTTTCAACCGGTTTCCTAGCATTTTATGGAAAAATTAAAATATACATTTTGTTCAATTAAACTTGTACTTTTCAAATCCGTTTCAATAATTAAAATCGGACGATCCATAGAGCATCCAGACCTGTTTGCAAAATCGTGTATTGAAAAATTAAAATGACGATTGTGTCAAAACTAATTGTCGGACAGCGTCGGGGTTTTGCACACATAAAGTAGCTATAAATTACTACTTTTTTCCCTACGTTTAAAAATGGCCGATTTATGAATTTAAAAAAAAAACTCTTAATTTTCCGTATTTTCTCCGTTGCTACTCATCCTATCGGGACGTTCGACCTCGCATTTTATTCGTATTTTTATTCTCTCCAAATAGTCCATTTACACCATTAAGATTGCTTCATTACTTTCCATTTTATAAGCAAAAAACTAAAAAATCGCCTTTTTTTGCTTAAAAATGTTTATAACAAATTAATGGAAAAAATCTCAGAGTTGACAATATAACAGGAATCATCTACGAATCGTCGTTCAGATGATGGCACAGGCGGTTTTCTACTAGAATTAATGTCAACAAATCGCTAATATTTTGCTCTGTTGCTGGGCCTATTATGGTATTTGGTACATTATCCAACTCGGTTTTGCATCGTGAATTTCATGAAGTGTCGGCCATAAACACTAGTTTGCACCAGCCTGTCTACGTTTATTAGTTACACATATTCGAATTTATTTAGGCAATAAATGTTACACGAAAAAAAAAAATTTACTTTTTATTTATAAAAATGCAATACAACAAATAAAAAATAATAAAAAAAGTTAAGTGTATAAATTAGTTTCAGACCTTAAACATTCGTTTTCAAAAACAGATAAAAATATTCACAGACAAATCATATAAGACGAAAAGTGATGTGTATAACGCATGGATAAAGAAATTAAAATAATTTTTTTGGCCGGTTACAATTAATTAACAAGTAAAAATATTATGTTATAAAAATACTGTAATGTGTAAAGTGTTACAAAGAAAAATCAAAAGGTATAATATTTAACTTGTCGATAACTGTAACAAACCAATATTTTAGATATCAAAGCAACTCGTACATTTTCCTAGTCTAAAAATTTTTTCCAACAGGTAACACCTTAACTTCGGATTCAAAAACTTCGTTTTCAACATTCACTAAAACTTTAAATCATGTATCTAAATTGTTTCCGGATAATTTTACTTTAAATTGTACTGCTTCTCCGGGCTGTAAGGCCCCATCAGTGGGCGATATGTGCAATTCAGTTGGAGAGGGACTTGCTTCATAATGTAACTTTTTCGTTGTTTCTGATATAAGAAACAAACTGTCCTCTATTTTACTTGGAGGAAATAGTACCAAACATCGAGGCTCAAGTCGACAAGGAGTCTGAGATAATTCAGATTCGTCCCCCAATAAAGTGCTGTCTTGACACAGCGATTGAAAAAGTACTGACTCTTCCGGATATTCCGCTACAAGCGTCTGATTGGAATCTTGCTCGATTGTTATAACAACTTCGTCGTTGTTTAACGTTTCCAAAATTTCAGGTAATGCGTTACAGCTTTCTTTAAACCTTAAAGAAAGCTCTAACGCATTACCTCAAATTTTGGAAACGTCAGTTTCCAAAATTTCAGGTAATGCGTTACAGCTTTCTTTAAACCTTAAAGAAAGCTCTAACGCATTACCTGAAATTTTGGAAACGTCAGTTTCCAAAATTTCAGGTAATGCGTTACAGCTTTCTTTAAACCTTAAAGAAAGCTCTAACGCATTACCTGAAATTTTGGAAACGTCAGAAGGAAATCCTTCACCAGTTATCATTTCTTTTAATATGTATTTGTAATTTTGAGTCGATGGCATGTTTTTTTTTATCTAAGACATCCCACCATCTTTTCCATACACATTCGATAAAACCGCCTCAGTCTTGCCCGATTTACTTCAGCCCCAGAGACAATTTCTAATTTCCCAATATCAGTAACTGGGTTTGTAGTACAATTTTTCTTCCTTAAAAAGTTGTAGGCCTTAGGATAGGTTATTTTTATTTAACCTTTGCATGGTGGTTTTTGAAGAAACCAGTTATTAAGGCGGCTAAATTGCACTCGGCCAAGTAAGGTCTATTTTTACTCTAGGAAGCTGCTACTAAAATACATCCCATTAGTTTTCGCACATCCCGTATACATTCGCGTTGCAATGGTTCATTTTAGACACACAGGGTGTTTGCAGTATTTGTTAAAACACTAGTTTTTGTTTTACAAATATCTGAAAAACCATCTCATTAAAAATAAACTTTTGTTTGTCCTAAAACGTCCAAAAAGTGTTAATTTTTAATACAGGGTGTGTAAAAAATACATAAATGTAAGAAATGAAAAAGTACCTTGATTTTTGAAGTTATGGGAAAAGTTTATTAAGAAAAGTTGTTTAGAATTGAATTTTATGCCTAAGTATAATATAGAAATTGCCTTTGAAGCGACAGCACTGGATTCGGCGCACCGAGATCAAGAAACTAGACTAGACAATAAACTAAAAAACTAAATTTTTGAAAACATGTCCCAAAAAAGATATGAAAAGATTTTATTTGGATAGCAAGCCATAATATCATATTTAGACATAAAATTCAATACTAAACAACTTTTCTTAATGCATTTTTTACATAACTTCAAAAATGAAGGTACCTTAATCGTGATCATTTTATACATTTTTAGATTTTTTACACACCCTGTATAAAAAATTTGAAAATTTAACACCTTTTTTGGACTTTGGATTAAAATCTGACTTTTTAGTCGTTATGTTCCTAACCATCCTAAGTTATATAAATCATCATCAGTTCGTGATCCTATATTGCTTTATTACTGTAGATATTGTGCAAGTTTCACTTGAGGTGACCAAAAATGGTGCAAACCCGTGCAAAACATCAAATCGGGATCAAAGCAAGTAAAAACTAATAAAAAAAAAATAATTTGAAATTTTGCACGGGTATTTTAAACATTTCTGAACTAATACTTTGTTAAATTTTGGGTCACCTTAACTAGTACGTATTAGGGGTGTCCTAAATAATGCAGAACGAGAAAACGTAAATTACAACGTTATTTCCATTGACTGCTTTAAAGTGAATCCTTTTAGGCGGGGAGATATTTAAGAAAAATACAGGATCGGACTTTTTTTCGTTGCCATTTAATCGTACTTTTCGTTATAGTATTAATAAGATGAGGAAAGAAGGGTATTTCATATTCGAAATTCACTGTATCCTGGCCCTTTTTCTTCAGGTTGCAAACGTGTAACTTTTATAGTTACCTTGCTTGACGATAGGAGTCAGTATAAAAAATTTTTACTTCATAGCCTGGCGTAAACATTCTATTTTTTCCATATTTTCTTCACTATCACTAACTGAATATTAAGTATTCTCATTCAGTATTTTATGTTACTATTAGATCTTAATAAGTGAGTACTTAGTTTATTTTTCCAATAGGATTCCGGAGCAGTACCGCTTATTACTGCTCGTAAGACGGCACAACCCTAAAAAAACAAAGCAAACAGTCTATTCGCGACAAACAAAAAAGTGTGCTCTGACACATCGAAAATAATCAAAGTAAAGTGCCAACCTCAGATTAGATATGTCTCGCAGATATATAACGAACAAAAACCGCGTTTACTATCCCACGATGACTGATTGGTCAAACTTTTTAGAACGACCTTGTAGCGGTCCTAGCGACCCGAACGTTTCCGATGCGCTCGCGAATGTTGCCGAACGATTAATGATTTAGGTTACCCACGTTGTTTGGTGCATTTCCAGCGCCCTCTGTTGCGAACACTGTTTATTCTTGGGGGACAAACAATCGCCGTGTTTTGTGTATTGGAGTTACCTATCTTAGAAATATTTAATCTGAGGTGCCAACCCTCACTTAAGACTGATCGAAACTCACCAAAATTCAATAGTATTATTTTTCTTTACTAAATAACGCGTATTATCTACTTTTTACAAATTAAAAAACACAAATTTGTTATTTGGGACACCCTATATTAGCCAGTAAGCTTAGGTTACTTGTCTATATCGCAAATGTATTTCCTCCACTCTCAGTATTCGTAATTTGTGTGTATTTTTATTTTTTTCGCGCGGGGGTTGAAAAAAATTATTATTAGAGGGATAAACCCGTTTAGAGTCCTTAAATTAGGTCTGTGTTTAGTCTGCTTAGGTTAGATTTGTCATATAAGATTTTGTCATATATTTGTATTTATCATGGAATCATGTCGTTATGGGACACAGTATACAGGATAACGCCGGATATTCCATTGGCTCTTGTTTTTAAAAAGTAATTATCTCCGCTAAGGTATACTAGGTTTATAAAAATCTGTTGATGACTCAAAAAGTTACAAATTTTTACAGAGGTGTATTCAGGTGTTCGTGGTTACTTTTTTTTGAAACTGTTGCTTATTATTTCCTATACAAAACAAATAATTTTCCCTATATTATTCAATAACAAGAAATAGTCTGTCTCTTTTCACCAGACCACCTCCTTAAGACTTTTTTTTCCGAAACCAGGTGCATATAAAATGGAACATTTGGTGTTATATTCAAATATAATTATGACATATACATATATATTTATACAATTATTTGTTGAGTGCCTAAGTGATAAGTTTAGAAATACTGTTTTAACCACTATGAATAATTTTATTGATCTGTAACACTTTTTTTCGATTGGGAACTGTTTAGTTCTTATGGAATTAGTTGCTCCAACTGTATTTAAGTATGGTAACGTTAGGTGTAAACGTACTAAAGGTAGGCTTACAGTAGGTTTATGAGTAGAGCGGTATATCTGTTCCCGCGCGGCATAGGCTTGCGCGTCATCAAAAGTAAAGCATCGCCGCTTGCCGTCAACGTTTGTCCAGTCGGTTATAGTTATACAGCTCTATTTATGAGTTTCCTAAAATTTACTTACTTAAATTTGTTGGTGATGTTAGCTAGAGAGACCAGGAGCTACCAATATCTTGAAAACGTTTCGACTTATAATGTTACGAAAGCTTTAGAGTGTCTGTACACGTTTACAATTACAAATGGAGTAATGAGATATTACAAAAAATATAATAAAATTAAAATGCATGCAAAATTTTAGGTGACAGTTTTTTTTACTGACGGTAGTTATTTTTTGCAAAATGCCATCCCTGTCCCAGAAGGACCTAATGGTACAATCATTTTTTTTTTATTTTAGAGTTCAAAAATGGAAAACGTATTTTTTTTAAAACACAAATACCTTTTTTGTTTTCCAACAAAAAAAAAATGGTTTCCGAAAATTGAGAATTAAAAAAAAAGGATTATTAGTTGCTTTTTAAAATTTTTAGCCAGTATTTCTTCGATCGTTTTATTTTGAAGAAAGCTTTTATTTACTTTTTCTTCTTGTCTTGGAATAGCGTTGTACCTTGCTTATTTAAAAAAAAAATTAGGAATTTGGTTTTTTCTATCACCGCCTATAGGTACAGGGTGTTTTAAAAAATATATGTCATCGCTCGTCAGGAGATTCCTCACCCAAAAATAAGACCAATAGTTTCTGTCAATCTTGCTTCTCTTCTGAGATACAGGGCCCTAATTTTTTTTTGTATTTTTTCGTTTTTTTTTTCAAAATATCTCCAGAACGACTTTAGCAATTTGAGTGAATTTTGAGTTGTGGACAGTACTTAAAATAGTTCAGATTTTAGCTTTAAAGAGGCGTAAACAGCTTCATCAGAAGCGCGCGTACGGGCTGGCACTGAAATAGTTTTATAAAAAAATGTACGCCACTGATTTAAATGTACTTTATGGTAGCACCGTTATGTAGACAGTTAAATGCCTAATAAAAGTTGTCTCTTAATATTTTTTTAGTTTCGGCTTCGTTCAGGATATAAATGCAATTTTATTATGTTGCAACCGTTGTAAAATGGCCCTAAGTACGCTACACAATAAAATTGCATTTACTTCCTACGTGAAGCCCAAATCGAAAAAATGCCAAGAGATAACTTTTATTAGGAATTTAACTGTCTACATAACTATATGCTATCGAAAAGGAAAAAAAGTAGTGGGGTACATACATATTATTTCAAAATTATTTCAGTGCCCGCACGCGCTCCTGGTAAAGCTGCCCACACCTTTTTAATGCAGGAATATGTACTGTTTTAAGGTCTTTCCACGACCCAAATCTCATTCAAATCGCTAAAGTCGTATCGGAGATATTAAAAAAAAAAGTTAACACCCTGTACCTCAGAAACGAATCAAATGCGTTGCCCTGTTGATAGGAACTATTTCATTTATTTTTTGGAGAGGAAACATCCTCACGAGCGATGACACATGTTTTTTGAAACACCCTGTATATATTCTCCACTTTTGCCAAATTACCTTATATTATATATATTTTATATTATGTATTTATATTTTCACAGAGAAAAAGATGTAGCTATCACAAATTTTAATATTTACTATGATTTGGTGGTTCTTGGCCTTTTTTTTCTTTTTTAATCTGAGCACTTTTAGTAGCGGTTTTAGTATGACGCATATAGCAACCATCAACAAACTTATGAGCCTTCTGAGTTCTGAGAATCATAAGTTTAATTTATACATACCAGTTCAATATTTAATAATATTGTATTTAAGTATATTTTCTTTTTTTATTTATTAAAGATTTTGATATAACGTTGTTAGTTTAATTTGCCTTCTTTGTTCCTTCCTTTGTTTATTCATAACTAACCTTTTGTTTGATTCATACATTGTGTGCGTGTAGGACAAAGAGCGACAGCTATAACTCCGCCTCCGCGCGCCAACTTAATGGCTTTTCGGGCCGTCTGCATTTACCAATAAGATACACCTAAAATTTGGTGTCTCTATCTTTACTAATAGCAAAGATATTTGCCCAGATTAAGACATTTTGGACACCCTGTATATTATACCTGATCATATTAATGCCTGTCCTTTGTCGCTGTTCATAAATTTTTTTTCTTAAAAAGGTACTAAGATTTTGGACTAAGTATTTGTACTCTGAAGAAGCTTATTTACTGCACCTATACAAGAATCCTGAGGTTTTCTGGAAAAGTTGAAAAATGTACTTCCAATTTTCCTGCTTAATTCATTACTTTAGAAAAAATTGTGCCAAACTTTTGGTAGCCCAAACAGTAAGGACTGTTCAGAGCCCGGTTTTTAAAACTTTCTTTAATGTGGAAATTACAGCTAAAAATAAAATTTATGTTGAAAAAAATTTTTTCCGAAAACATCTTCACCACAATCGAATTTCGACAATATTTTGTTTGAAAATTTTTGTAAAAAAAGCAACAAAAATTGGAGAAACAGGATTTGTACAAAATATGCCTATATACACACAGGGCCCCCGCAAGGGTTATCAACGCCCGCGTGCCAAAAATATTTTGGCGCCCCTTACTCGGCAAAAAAATTGGGGGTGCCCAAATTTGTCCAGTTTTTGTTGGAATTTAGTGTAGAGTAGTTAAAAAAACTATCAGAAACCTTTCTTAAATGCCTTAAGATCAGTATGCTGTTAGTTTTAGATAACATATGTATTTTTTTAATTTTTAATTTTTTTCCTTTAGGCAATCGATTAAAACCTCATTTTATAAGGAAACTACAGAGATTTCAAAACCAAAACTTTATTTTTCTCTAAATTATTTATAAAGGCATAAATCAAACAATAAACAAATCACAAATAAAACATACCTTATTATTAGGATACAGAAATTAAATGGGCGTTTTTCTAGATTTGGCCGCTGCAAATTCTTTTATAATATTATCAAAATCTATTTTATCGAGTATCTCTTGCTCTATAGCTAAGATTGCCAAACCAGATACCTAATCTTTCTTGTGACATGGTAGACCTCAAATAATTTTTAATTATTTTTAATTTTGAGAATGATCTCTCACCAGAAGCAACAGACACAGGTAAAGTGAGGAGGATTCTTAACGCAATACTAATATTTGGTAGAGATGAAGTTAGATTGTTTTCAAATATATATTGAAGAATTTCAAGGGGATTTGATACTTCAGGCAATGAAAACAATCTTAGGGCTTTTATCTCGTTAAATAAACCATTTCCTTCCACGTCAGCCTCCTGCTTTTCCTGATCAGTTAGCTTCTGTTGAAGAACATGACAGCATTTTAAAAGATCTTCGTCATTTAATTTAGAAATATCACAAATAAAACCAAAAACGTTTTCGTAATCAGATATCATATCGAACCTACTATTTAAAGAACTTAGTGTTTGATCAATTATTTTTAAAAAGAAATTTATTTTAAAAGCAGTTTTTGGATCTTGAGGTGTCTCATCCGTGTGCTCATAATCGAACAATTTCGGTTTATACCTTCATCTTACATTATTTAATGGGGGAAAACATTGCTCTATCTCAAGAGCAGCCGCTAGTTTTCCAGCTTCAACAAGATTTTCCTCGAAAACATTATCATTTCTATAATTTTTAAAATGATCGACTAAATTCTTTAAATAGTTTTGGCACACTTTAATGTCAATCGCTACACTTTGCATCATTTTGCTTACAATATTAATCTGGAATAAAACATCATACCAAATTATTATACTACAAATAAATTTAAAAGATTGAATATTTAATAAAAGAGAATTTGCTTTATGTCTAGTTTCTATGTTATAAGTATCATTTTCTGCTATTTCTAGAAGGCTATCACATATTTGAATTAAATGAAACTTTAGCGGCTTCATAGCATCAATCCTACTTGACCATCTAGTATCACTTAGGGGTTTTAGATTTAACTGAGGGACATGCTTTTTCATAACATCCCATCTTTTTGTGGATGAAGAGAAAAATACATAAAGTTCTTGTACAATATTAAAAAAATTCACTGTTTCATTTGAAACCTTAGCAGCATCATTTACTGTTAAATTTAAGCTGTGTGCAGCACATGGTACAAAAAATGCCCTAGGATTAGCATCGAGTATGCGTTTTTGTAAACCAATATGTTTTCCGCGCATATTGGCCCCATTATCATACCCTTGACCTCTCATATCTTTAATATCTAAATTTAAATTTTTCAAAAGTCCCATTACAAAATTACATAGCCCTTCCCCTGTAGAGTCGATTATTGAGTTGAATGCTATAAAACTCTCTTGTATTTGGACCTTTTTAGAACTGTCATTTAGAACGACATAACGCAAAACGAGGCTTATTTGCTCTGTATGGCTTGCATCCGGTGTACAATCTAAAATTATTGAATAATATTTGGAGCTTCGAACCATGTCCAAAATATTATTTTTTACTTTAGAAGCCATTAATTCAATAATTTCATTTTGTATCTGGTAGCCTAAGTAATGGGTCATTCTTAAAGAATTTGTTTGTGAGTTTTGCACTCGACTTATGTGCTCTCTCATCACAGGATCAAAAGATGAAATCATCTCGACAGTTTTGAGGAAGTTCCCATTATCATATTGGAAAAGTGTTTTAGATGAACCTTGGAAAGCTAGGCACTGTCTGGATAAAAATTTAACAACTGCAATAATTCTTTCTAGAACGTCATGCCAATACTTTTTTTCAGTTTCTAAAACCCGTAAGTGATGATCGTTTACAGTTGTAGATAATTTCAACATTTTTTTTAAATTCATCCATTTATTCATGTGAACGTTATGTGCAATTGATGTTTCATGTCTTATAATGGCTAAGGATAAATGTTGCCAATCAGAAAAACCACTAGTATCAGAAAAACTAGTAGAAGTCTTGCTGAAAAGTTTACAACAAAAACAAAATACCGAATTTTTCGAAACTGAGTAAATTAGCCAAATTCTTTCCACTTCTTCTCCATTTCCTAGTTTTCTAACAAAGTACTTACTTGAAAATTTTCTTTTGTCTTTATTAGCAGGAAATTGATAATTACGTCCTATCAAGGGAGGACCACGATCAACCAATATTCTGACTTCATCATTGGTGATGCTTCTGGGCCATAAACCGGGATCTTCTGATGGAAGAATACTAGGAATAGTAATCTCAGTCTCCCCTTCAGTAGAAGCTTCATCGCTAGAACTGCTAGAAGTGTCACTTGTAGTCGTAGTTGTTAGGATGGCTGACTCTACAGAGGCTATATTTTCAATACGTGTTGATGTTGATGTCGATGGTTCACATGCTGCAGAAGATGGCGATGGCGCCGCTTTAGAAACTGTATTTTCTTCTACCTCTATCGTTTCAGTCTTGTAAACTTGACTTTTTTGCAAAAAATGTTTCATACTCCCAGCCATCTTTTCCCTTTCTTGGACTCTAACTTTTTTTTGCTCTCGAAATTTTGCACCAGAAGGTCGTTTTCTCTTCTGTGGCTCCTAGAATTTAAGAAACACTAGATCAAAAATTGGTAAGGACATTTACCCTTGACTTCCCTTGCACAAGACCCATCTTTTTGAGAACGCCCCGTAATTTTTTATTTTTATGAATCTAAACTCTAAACGCGAGCCTTTAAACCTAAACGGCTAAACGAACTTAAGACCAATCTGAAGCATATACCCTATACACTTTTCCTGGTATAATAATTTGATAATTAATTTTTGGCAAAGATGAAATATAAATTTTTTCAGAAAGTCAAACGGTATGATGGTGGCTCCAAGGCGAAACGTCAGGTTTTAAATCTAAAATGTCTAAAGAAATATCAAAATCTATCCGATTTTTCCACGAATACAAAATACTTTCCTATTTGAGGGAAATAAAAATAATATTATCTATGGTATAAAGGTATGGGCTAATTAAGGATGTGCACTATTTTAAACAGAAAAAATTAAAAAAAAAACGAATTTTATAGACCTTAGAAAATGCTAATACTGCATGTGGGTAGGTACTTACCATTTCATAAAATTTTATTCAATCACAACAAAACACAATAACACAAAATACAAATCAATCTTTTTAATTTTTAAGTATCTAAATATTATAATTTTCTGCGTCTTCTTGACCCTTAAACGTTGCGAAATAAAATATCAATTATTTGGATTACGACGCCTTCCGCTGTTTTATACTCCTACAGAGTATTCGAGTCTGGACAGGAAAATCGGCAAGTAGGTAACAAGTTCTAACAACTTCTACGCAAACTTGTCGATTTATACCAGTATTGGATATTGGATCATGATATTGCATATTCAGATGTGAATAGTGATGATTGATTTTAAAAATATGTTTTCTGTTTTAATAGGGAATTAGATTAGATAGGTACCTAATTATATTTATGAACATAAACTTCGCTTAGATTATTGAAAAAAAAGATTTCTTTGGTGCCTTGCTCGTTGGAAATATTGTTAAAAAATTAACCAAAAACCTTTGGTTCTTGGCGCCCCTTACAGAGTGCGCCCGCGTGCAGTGCACGCGTTGCACACGCGGTTGCGGGGGCCCTGTATACACAGATCCATATAGGATCTGTGCTATATATAATGCCTCCCCTCGAGCGTGTGGGGGGTGTACGAGAAAGTAGAAAGTTAAAAGTACTAGTGCATTAAAGTGCATTCACCAATGTGTCGAGAACCGCGAGTTCAAAATACCAAGCTATAGGAGCGGCTAGAACTGCAAAAAATCCGACGTTGCCACATGTGCGCTAGCTCGAAGATTTTAAAATAGTGGATTTTTTCGCACCGATCCCTCTTCGCTTGCGAGGAAAGAGACTGGTCAGGGCCCCTAACCAGGTGCTAACCCTGTTCCGACCTTAGGGTGCCCTCCGATCCACCGTTAAAATAAAAAAAAGATGCGGCCGAGCCGGGATTCGAACCAACACATCTCGGACAATAAGCGGATGCTCTCACTGGGCTACGTGGCTGATCTACCTGCAAAGGAAATTAAAGTTTACCGGTGCAAGACAAAGAAAACCGAAAATGGCAACGTCGGATTTTTTGCAGTTCTAGCCCCTCCTCAAGCTAGGGTGTTGTTTAGCCAAGAAAGCTGCAGGTGCAGTGTTGCCAACTGTTACAAATATTTTCCGCCAAGTAAAGGCTTAAAATCAGCTAGATTGGGTGAAAATACGCCAAAACTTTTATTTTTATAAAAATACATGTTTGTAAACATTTATGGCCAGATTCTCCAACGCTAGTCCGGTCTAATTTGACAAGCAAAAGTTTTAAACTTAAGTTTAGGACAACTAAGTTTTACACTATGAACATGATCTCAGCTGGCACAAACACATTACTTCAGTAGCCACATCGGCAGCTAAAAAGCTTGGTTCTCTCTTTCGAGCCAGAAAATACTACTCACCTTCCAACTTATACACTCTATGTCTCCCAAATAAGACCTAACCTAGAGTACTGCTCCCACATCTGGGGAGCGGTATCACCTTCTACACTTAAGATCCTTGGTTCTATCCAAAAGCGAGCCATTCGACTTATCAATGACCCAGCCCTCACGAGAAAACTCCCTTCTCTCGCTCATCGCCGCGCTGTAGGGGATTTATCCCTTTTCTAACGCTACTTCCACGGATTTTGCTCTGAAGAACTAGCCGGTATTATTCCCCCCTTGATTGTCCCCAACAGAACAACAAGAGGCGCGTTACGTATGCATCCCTTTACTGTCCAGCTACAAAAGCCTAGAACAGACCACTTCTCTCGCACATTCATACCTAGGGTCTCCAGATTATGGAACAAATTGCCTGCAGATGTGTTCCCTTCCCGTCCCAACCTCCAATCCTTCAAATCCCGTGTCAATAGACTATATTTCCCTTCTCTTCAGACACCCACGGTACGCTAGTACTTAGGCTTGAAGTCTACGTGTGATGTCTTAGATATAAAAAAAAACACTATGAATTTGTTTCTGAGTTTTTTTGCAAATTTATAAAGAAAAGGCAATTTTAGTACGTTCCTTCGACAATAATAGAACTAAATTCATTCTAGCAACCCATTCCAAAATGAAAATCATTTGGAATCCAAGCAAATCGCTGAAATATCAGAATAATTTATACTATTTTAATATTAATAATAATTAACTAATTAACAATGACAGGACAAAAATTTGCCAAACCATACCTAACTGATTAAGAAGGTCTTAATTTAAACCAGTAGGTACTAAATCCTAAACCTTCTTAGTGATTTTTTTTTGAAAAATCACATTCAAAATCAACAAAACAAAAAATTTAAAACATTTATTGTAAAAGTAAATAATAGATCTTTCAAAGTATATTTATTAACCAAATAATCCTAAATTTAGCTCAACATCTATGGTACTTTCACCATCGTACCATTCTTTGGTAGGTACCTACCGATTTTGGTAGGAACATCGTGTTGAAAAACATAATCCTTACCTTATCTTATAACATTTGTCGCATGTCTTTTAAGGCCATATCCTACCGAAAGTATCGCATTGGTCATTATGGTACTCATTTTATTCCTAAATTTATTTAGAAAAACGCTGAATTCTGTTAAAGAAAATCCGCAGTTGCTCATTTTGTCCGCCAAACATAAATTAAATTCCGCTAAACCTAGCGGAAATTCCGCTAAGTTGGCATCACTGTGAGGGTGCAGGTGATGATAAATCTGCCCTGAAAATATCAGGGCCGGTCTCATCGAAAAGGGGGCCAACCTGGACGGTAAAGTTTTTGACAGCCATCCGTGTGTGGTAACTACGCCACTATAATCTTCCAAATAAATAATGTACCTGGCATAATGCGACAAAAACTGTTTATTTATTATAATATTTAGCAGCAGCAATAGCTTCTTTAAAATGGCGGTTGGGGGGGGGGGGGGTCCATACCCATAAAAACAGATTTTCTTATACGAAATTATTTTATATTTTCAATTTCATGAAATGCAGGGCTTGTGATCTGGATTAAAATAATCTTTTAAATTGTAATTGATTATTATTTTGTGCGAGTGTGAGCGCCATTTTCAAACAGAAATCAGACTTAGTTGAAGGGTCAAAACTACCCCGGACCCCCTCCCCCTATAGATGCTTATAGAGGTGGTGTCTTTCAAAGATAATTCTCTGAGCGATGCATGTTTGCTTATTAGATTGTCTGTATGTCGCCGATTGTAAAATACCAGAGGCTATAAAGAATCATTTTCAACACCAGAAATTAACCTTGATCTTCAGCAAGAGAAGACGACACCATGTATTCATAAATAGTGATTATGTCTTACATTGTGCGTGTGGTGGACAAAGAAAGAGGACAGAGAGAATGTTAAACATTTGATATCGCGCGCAGCCGCTTGCTCTTTCCGAGCCGTCCGTTTTTCACCGAGCAAACCTGTGATAAGACAGTGCCGGATGAAGAGAATCCATTTTTCGACACACTTGGTACTGACGCTTTAAGTTTTTAAAAGCATATTTAAGGAAAACCAAAAAAGACTTAAAATTTCACCAAAACACTTATATTTGGACCTGTTAAAACGTTACACACAAGATACCACGCCTTGACAACTGTTTAAGCCATGAATGAACGGGATTACGGCACGTGGCACGGAGCAAAAGCGACGTTGCCAGCCTCACTCTAAATTTCGTCAGCATGAAATGGAAAGAACCAAAAATTTATTATTACGAAATAAAATGACATATTGGTATAAGTATATTAATTATTAATCCTTAGTTATATTCTTTACCCTGTGGTATTTACAATTTATAATTGCATATATTAACCTACTAAGGCTGCCCACCGTGGTCCAATTAAATCGCGGGGAACTCGGCCGCAGCAGCAAATCCGTTTAGCTGTGCCACTTGTTGATTCTATTTTTCTATTGCGTCGCTGTAAATTTGGTTGTTCGTAACATGCCGAATGTGTGCAGTATCACGCGACTGTTTGCGCGCAGTTTTAGGTTTATATGGGAATTTCCTGATTTAAAATATAAAATGGATCGCAAATAATATGTGTGGATTGTCAGCAAAGCTTATTGGCCTTTAAGAAATCTTCATATATAAGCCTCGTAATACAGTGCAACACATCCATTAAAAAATGAGGCCAACGCCCTTATACACAATTTCCTTTCGATATACTTATTATGCTCTGGTCTTATAATGTGTCGTATTTTATATTAAATAAAGAATAGAGAACCATTTCGTCATTTTTGAAAGAAATATAATCCTAAATGGAAATTGCCCGGCCGAAGAACATAGTGTCCCAGATAAAACCAGACCAAATCGAAAGCTCCAATGTCGATGTCGCCTGTACGATCCGCCAGCCCGGTCTGGCCTCTAGTACGGAGACCGAGGTTATAAATTTAAATCACAGCATCACAGCCACTGCCGTGTCTTCTTCAAATGTAACGTAACTGCCGTATAGTACAGACGCCTGCACTATCGCAAAGCGATGGTGCAGGCAGCCTAAGTGCCGCGCCTCAAGGTCATTGAGATTGAACACGATATTTGACAGTCTTACCCATCTGGTCTGGTTTTATCTGGGATAGTGTATTAAGAAAAAATCCAGATTTTGCCAGCCGGACATGTCCGGCTTTATCCGTCTGGTCACCCTACATAATATAGTTGGCCACACTAAGAATAACCTTGGACGCTCTGATGTTTCTAAAATGGAAACAATGGTATTTCCTCCTATGAATTTAACAATCTCTAAACTGGCCTGAGTAAGGCCCTGTCTATAGGAAGCACATAGGGGATGGGTGCGTCCAAGAATAGCCAGGTGCGATTCGGATCTCTTTATCTTAGATTATGAGGAAAACAAGGCTGGTAAATTAGCAACTTGGAGGATGAAAAATTATCGAGCATTTTAGCTATAAAGTTTTTTGCGGCTTCTTTGAGCGCCGCGGCCCCTTTTAGCGGTGCCTTTCCGCTTTATTCCGCGGCATTTCACAAAGCGACCGACCATGGACAAAGGGAGGTAAGTAACGGAAAAATGCCTTCAAAAATAAAATAAAAATTCAGTTTTGAATTACTTTTTGTAGAGAGAAGAGCGGGTAGATAGATGGCACTATAATAGTAATATATTTTTTAAATCTGGGTGGTCTTTATTAATTTAGTTAATTTGTGGGCATACAATAATTTATTATTGAAATTACAATTTACGAAGATGTGTTCTGATTTTGAAACGGAATGTCACGATGAAAATTTATTTGAGGAAGATTTTGTTAAAAATCTGCTCTCTTTCATGAACGATTCGGATGATTCGTCATGTAAGTCTGGATCATTTAGTTCTGGATATGCCAGTGAGATTTTTTCCTGTGATACTGTGGTGACTTCTGGGTATCCCAGTAGTACCCTACGTTGCGGGGGTAAGTACTGAACTACAGATTTGATAAAATTATATTAAAAAGCAGTGTAGGGTGGTTATCAGAAAATTTGTGTTGATTTAATCACGTTATCTGTCCGTCGGTAGGTGTTTTAAGTTAGAATTACAGTTCTTTGAGCTACACAAAACCATAGACCAAGAAAAAACGGGCAAGTTCGCGTGCAACATTATTTTTTATTCTTTAGGGTTTTAAGAAAACACTATTTGATAATGGACGAGAAATCTGTACCTATCCTGGCAGTTTTTTATTTATACATTTTGTCCATTTGGACTGATATACAAAAATTTTTTAAAAGCGAATTTTTTCGAAAATTAGCTTCACGAAAACAGAACTTTTTCGATAATATACCTATGTAGTTATTCGAAAACTGTGGGTGTTTTCCAATTTTTTTTGGAAACCAACTCTCCGAATTTTTTTTAAAAGTACTTTTCGAAGCTACATTTTTTTTGAAAATATGTTTTTGAAAGTACATTTTTTCATTGTTTCGAAAAAAACTTCGTACCTATATTCATGTTTAAAAAACGCTTTTTTGAAGTACATTAATATTTAATTTACTACAGAATAATGTAGCAAGACACCAGGGAAGGACCCGGGGGGCCGTGCCCCCCCTGAGATTGTGAGATTGTCATACTTAGTACTTTTTGTTGGATGAATTGTCAGATATCTATTATTTTTGTAATAAAAAACATTTGTTTTTATGATAAATGTTGTCTGTTTTTCTGATATTTGAAAATTTAATTAGGATTTGGAATATTATTTAAACCCAGTCTTAACTCAATGGAACCGCCAACCAAATTACTATGAATTTTCTGCAGCCTGCATGTTTATTTTGTGAAGAAGTTTTTAACATTTTTCACTTCGGCGTCCGTCCGTCTGTCACAGGCGATTTTCTCCGAAAGTACTCCACGTAAAAATTTGACATTTAGCACAGAGATAGAGTATGGTGGCCCAATTATAGACGTGAAGTAGAAAAAGTTGAATTTTGATTCTAGCTAGGGGTTAATTTTAGGGGGTACTTAAATAGGGAAATAAAAATTTTTTCAAGGGCATCGTGTAGAGTGTCAAATGAAAGCTTACTGAAGCACGAATTTAATGATGTATTTTTTGATGCAGTTTTTTAAACATTTTTCGGGAAAATGCTTTAAAATGCTGTCCCCCACCATCATCACCAAAAGAATCGCTCAGAAAAATCTGAAAAAAATCATGAACATTGAGAGAGGTGTAGATAGAGCCAAAATTATCAGGATTGAAAAAATTCCAGTGACGGTTCCTGAAATTTTAGATGTGTCGTATCTCAGATCCTACGCATGGGACCCACACCAAATTATAGGATATTACTATTGGGTACCTAGGTACTCTAGAAACATTTTCGTAAAAAAATATTTCATTTTAAAATTTGCGAAAAAAAAGTTAGTTTTTTGGGCCGCTTCACCTGAGATCTCAGAAAGTTCTGAAGACAATAATTTTACTCTCAAGTTTTTTTCATAAATTTTATCAGATTTTATCGGTAGAATTCAAATTTCATTGAATTTCCTCTAATATCCCGAACTTAATTAGTTTTTAAAAAATTTTCCCTAAAATATTTTGTCTAAGAAATAAAATTTAAAATGCCATTTCTTTAAGGAAAATTAAAATATTTTCATCAAATTTGGAATTTGTCGATAAAATTTGATATACCTACTTTATGAAAAAATATGGTGAATAAAATTTTCTTCAGAGCTTTCTCAGATCTCAGGTGAAGCGGCCCAAAAAATTAACTTTTTTTCGCAAATTTCAAAATTAAATATGTTTTCACGAAAATGATTGTAGAGTTCCCAACAGTAACATTTTATAATTTGGTGTGGGACCCATGCGTAGGAACTGAAATACGACAATCTGAAATTCCAGGAACCGCCACGGAAAAATTCTAGCGCGATCAATTATTGTTATAAACAATTTAATTATTGATTTTCTTATAACTGCTGAACCATTGGTTTTAGAGAAAAAGTTTTTCGACAAAAAATATTTCTCAGGAACAACAACAGGAACAACTTTTGTTCTGTTTTTGTTTTTGTTTTTCACAATTTTTAATTTGGCTCAGTCGAAACGCTCACCACTCAATTCCGCGCATACGCGATATGATACGGTGTTGGTGCTGTCGGCGGCGGGTAGCGCGGCAGATGGGCGGAGATCGGGCGGCCGGGGTTTGCTCAGGTTAATTGGGGGGCTGATGGCACGGAATAATAATTTTTTCTATTTTAATTATTAGTGAATTTGTATAAATCACTACAAATAAAATCTTTAAAAATATATAATTTTTTTTTATTTTGCCCCCCTGAGAGAAAAGTCTGCGGGCGCCCATGGCAGACACAAGGAAACAAACCTGACCGAACACAAAAACGGTTCGTTGCTGTTAGTTCAGGATTTTTTTCTGTCCTTTTTATTGACATTTTCTAGTCTAGTAGAGTTCATAATTTAATTTTTGGAAAATATAATTTTGAAAGATCTTGTAGATCAATTTCCGAATAAGCATCTTTCGATGAAGCTGTTTTTCGACAAAATTTACTTAATTTAACATCGAAAAGATGTTTTTTTGAAAAAAAAAACAGTACACACGACAGGACCAATTGTTTGATTAATACGAAAGGGGCGAAAGTGTAAATATTCTAGCATTTTTTTGTTTATACCTTCCGCTCATTTGGAGGGATATACTTACACAAGTACAATTCTTCGAAAACCAATTTTTCCAATTTTTTTAAGGGGTGTGATTTATCGGCACGATAAAAAATGGTAAAGTAACGACAAGATAGGTCCTTCGAACGCCAGAGGAATATTTATTATTTAACACATTATCATCCTTGATCGACAAAAATGTACACTGCACATTAAAAATGTTGATTGCAAGGCAGGAAAATATTGCTTCCTGTAATTAAATTGCTTGGGATGTCCTGACCCTCTAATGGCTTTAAAATGGACGTCCATTGGATATCGTGTGCTGTTTGGGTAGGCGGGCTAAAAAATAAATAATCTTTTTCATCCAAAAAATAAACCCACTTTACATAAAGAAAAGCACTAAAAAGGATAAAATAATATTTTTACGTATTTATTACTCAAGTTACTGGTAAACATAAATAAAACACAAATTGTCAAATTCTCATACCATACCCCTGACGAGCATGAAATCTTTACCCTGCACGATGGACCCATCCAAACAGTGAGCTCTGCAAAATTTCTGGGGATTGAAATTGACTCCAGGTTAGACTGGAAAAAACACATTGAAGGTCTGGCTGGGAAAATATCACAGTTCTCCTTTGCACTCAGTGTGATAACAAAAAATGTTGGTAAAAATGCTGCACTAACAGCATATCATGCATACATACAGTCCAGAATTAGGTACGGGATCGTGTTCTGGGGTGGGTGACATAACCAGGATCTTGATTCTGCAAAAACTGTGTCTACGCAGAATATTTAACATGAGACAGATTGAAACCTGCCGCCCTGTATTTCAAAGGTGGGGTATCCTTACAGTCATTGGTGTATACATATATGAATCCATGGTGTTTTTCAAATTAAATGAAAATTTATTTGTATCTGATCGAGACCATCAACATAATACGAGACACAGAAGTGACCCTCTTGCTCCAAAGTTCAACTATTGATACTTACAAAAAAACGCTCAGTTTCTCATTATCAAAATTTACAATAAATTGCCCATATCTATCAAAAACAATAATTTAAAAAGGTTCAAACATTTGCTCAAAAACCTTCTGATATCCAAGGCCTACTACACACTAGAGGAGTATTTCAATGATGATTTTATATAAATGGGGCTGATATGACCTGTTCATTGTATACTTTAATTTTTAATGTTTTGTAACTGTCTGTAATTTTGATTTGTTTCTCTAAATTTGTTTTTTCTCTCTTTTTTTAAGCTGTGACATGTTCTATATATTTTATAAAAAACAGAACCAATAAAGAAATTTATTATTATTATATTATAAGCTGAATTTTGTTCAAGTTTAGGTAACTTGTATACCAAAGTTCTAAACTTTAAAGTCGGCGCAATTTCACAGTACAAGAAACCGTAATGATGATTCACAAAGAATGAATAAGGAATAGCGCCACAGTTTAAAGAATGTACGAGTATATTATTCTGTAAACTTTGGTAGCGCTTACTTCAAACCTTAGGAGTTTGGTGTACAAGTTACTTAAAGTAGTCGAACACAATTATTAAGCTTACCATTATTGTTATTGATAAACATGACAAAAATTATTTTATACTTTTCATTGCTTTTCTTTTTTGTGAAGTCTGTTCATTTTTTGTAAAAAGTATTATAGCAAATAACTTAGCAAATACAATGTAAAAAATAGTAAGGAACGCTCTTAAGTTATGAAAAAGTGTTTTTAGTGTTCCGTGTCAAGCCACACGGAACATTTATGGAATCACTTCGGTGTCCGTCCGTTCGTCTGTCACAGGCGGTTTTCTCTGAAGCTATTCGACGTAAAAATTTGAAATTTAGCACAGAGATAGAGTGTGGTTGCCCAACTATAGAAGTAAAGTATATAAAGTTGGATTTTGATTCTGGGGATTAATTTCAGGGGGTAAATTGGGAAATGGGGAAAAAATTAAGGGCATCGTGTAGGATGTCAAATGAAAGCTTATTGAAGCACGAATTCAACAATACTATGAGGTATTTTTTATGCACTTTTAAGAACATTTTTCGGGAAGAACGCTTAAAAATTGCTGCCCCCACTGTTATTACCAACAGGATTGCTCAGGAAAATCTGAAAAAATCACGAATTAGGTATAAATTCAGCCAAAATTATCAGAGTTGAAAAATTCTAACGCGATCAATTGTTATAAACAATTTAATTGTTTATTTCCTTATAACTGCTGAACCACTGATTTTAGAGAAAAAGTTTCTCGACAAAAAATATTTCTCACGATCTAAGGAACAACTTTTGTCCTTACATGTTTTTCAAAATTTTTAATTTGGCTCAGTCGAAACGCAAGTTCAGTACTACATATTAATAATTTAAGTGGGAGGCTGATGACACTCAACACTAATTGTGCTAGTATAGCTTGCACTTGACCGATTTTTTTTATTTCAGATTTAATTTACAAAAAATGCAACTTCAGCAACAGAGTGAACACGTCGTGGACCGTAACTGCCTCCGGTCGCCCGCCATCTACCCAAGAATCGCCAAGAATTTCACTTTTTAATAAAGATAAACAAGGGCGAATTATATCAAAGTCAGTGCAAGAAGGTGAAGCAAAAACAAACGTCGCTGTCGAGGATATCGCTAAAAACTCGCAGCTTACGGTAAAAGACAAACACTTGCAATTCATAAAATTTTTAAGATATTCTTTATTACCGGAGTTTCAGAACCATCCTGCTAGGGCACAGGACAAGGAATCTGCAGGTAGCGATGGTCAGGTAAGAAAATAGTGTGGTCCCCCGTTTTTTTTTGCCCACATTTTTAGTATACAATATGTCCGCGAATGGACCAAATTTTTCAAGATACGTACATATGTCACTCCTAATAAAAGTTTTTGCTTGTACAATAAATAAGATTCACGTTATGAACATTTAATTTTTCATACAGGGAGCATAAAAAGTACGAAAACGTTATTTTTCGTAAGAGAAAGCATACCTTGTTTATTATTTTCTACCAAAAGAACAAATATGAAATATGTTTAAAATTAAAACCTAAATCGAAGTGCAAGATTTCATTAAAAAAATTAAATACTAAAAGTAACGAGTTTTATCACATTATTTTTTTAAAGCCCTTTATATTCTCTCTCACGCCTTTAACAAGAGAACTAGTTTCTACATATTGATACCTGTGGATATGTTTGTCAATGTCTTTTTTATTATAGAGCAATTATGGACAGTTATAGACCCATAAGTTTATTGCCTGGATTTTCCAAACTATTATTTGAACTTGCCACGTGTAAAAGATTCGTTAATTTTGTAACCAGTTGTAAATTATTACACTATAACCAACATGGGTTTTTAAAGGGAAAGTCTACGCAAACAGCAATTTATCAGTTGATAAAAACAATATTGCATTTCTTTGAAAATGGTGAAGCAGCCAGTTCTTAGATTTAACTAGGGCCTATACGACTGTCTAAATAGGGGGTTACTAATAAAAAAAAACTAGAAATGTATGGGATAGATAGAATGGTATTATAGTTATATAATACTTCTGATTGACTATTTGACGTCATTTCATTTTGTTATTGTAACAAATTGAAATAAAGAGTATTATTAGTGTAATTATTACTATTATTATTTATTTACTTCAAAATACTTTCATTTAATAAAGACATTGACAAACATGTACATAGTATATCTAATTCACAGGCCAAGTACTCATTTCCTAAAAAGGTCCATTAAGAACCATTTAGACTGAACTCGTACGATTTTATTGGACACGTCTGTACATGGTATATTTATTGAAATATTTCTTTCAGCCTATGCTCTTGGATCGTTTTCCTCTTCTTAAAATAACAAATTCAAGTCAAGATGATCGAAATAGGGGAAACACTCATCCAAAACCACAACATAAGTTAAGAATTTGCAAGTTCTGTTTGAAAAATGGCGAGCCTTCCGTGGTATATACGGGCCACTACCTTAAAACACCCGATGGCATTGTTACGTGCCCCATTTTAAGAAGGTTAGTGTATAAAATTATTTCTATTTACAGGAGCGGCTGGTACGTAAGGGCTGCAGAGCTGCAGAACCACCAAAATTGTCAAGCCACTAGACTAATTTTTTCATACTTTCAGTAAATAATTAAAGATTCCTTAAAATAAAATTAAAATACCGAATTTTCGGCCGAGAATGGTAAAATAGGCCAGCGCTCAAGACACGCCGCGCCGCCCGACACCGAGGTACAGTTGACCAAGTAAAGTAAATATAATTTTCTCGCGATATTACTCGCGTGTCGAGCTGAATTGCTTTTATTCGTGCACAGCACTTTTCAACCTAATGAATATCGGGCAGAAATCAGCGCCCCCTATCGGCTGGTAATACGGAAAATTCTGCTAGTCATTTAGCTGCACTCGAACACTCCTTACTAGTAAATTCGCGAGCGTTTTATATCATCAGGAAAGACAATTTATTGTTACCTGTCGGTTGTTAGTTTTGTAGCCTTTGAAAAAAATTAAGCCAAAAAACAGGTAGGCCATTACCAGATAATAATATGTAGACAGTCGGTGCTAGCAGGGGAAAACTTTACACGCATCTCTTTAAGAGAGATATTTATCTCATCAGTATTTTTTTTTAATTCGGTAGAGTTTATTATTGAAAAATACGCCCCAAAAAATTACACGCTATTTATTTAGGTTTTCATTGAATATTTTGTCCAGAAATTTATAAATACTGAATTGAGGTAGAAATTTTAATTTTTCAAAAAGTTTCTATTCGTTCAACTGTATCTTCTAATCTAAAGCGATTTCCCGCGACTATTGCTTTACCCGATAGCAATTTTTTTGGAGATTTCAAAAATATATAACTTATTAAGGTTTCGCTAAAGATTTTCTCCAGATATTCATAAAAGCTGAATTAAGGCAGAAAGTTTAAATTTTATTACTCTCATTTCAAAAAAGTATTTATTCAATCAACTGTATCTTCTAATCCAGGGGTCTTCAACCTTTTTTTTATCGAAAAGTCAGATTTGGGTTTCCCTATCGACCGCGGCGGGCCAGAATCAGTGGAGAGCGAGACAACAGATCTGAAATAGACAAGACCCAATCAACGGTATCTTCTAATCTAAAGCGAATATTTCTTCATTCGATAGATAATTTTCTAGGGATTCCAAAAACGTACAATATATTGTTAGTTTTTTAATTGCTGGTCATTTGGGTATATACTTTGATGTTTTTTAGGTACACTTGTGAAATTTGTGGCGCTACCGGTCCTAAATCCCACACACGAAAATACTGCCCCCAGAACACAGATCCAGTCGAGAGGGTACCTCGATTTCGCAAACTTGCCAATGGAGTACTAGTCAGAGCCTTCTATCACAAGTAGGGTTATTTCTAAAATCTTCATTAATTTATAATATATAACATAATATAACATTATATTATAACATAACTGCTACATATGAGTTTTTATCAGGGTTGGAAAAAATCATGATTTTTTAAAAATAAATCAAAAACATGGGATTTATTTGATTTAAATCAGATTTTTATTACCCAAGTTGAATTTTTTTAATTGTTTCACATACACAAATTCATTTAACCCTAAATACACAAGATGTAATTAAACACCAAGACAAAGGGACATGTTTCGAAAAAATAATATAAACAGTATTAACCCAGTCGGAATGTGCTTTTGACATCAAAGATTTTTTTTTCCATTTTTAGTCGTCGGGGAGGGTCATTGGTAGTCTAAAGCCAGAATTACGACCGAATTCTGCCTATGCGCCGACCACCATCTTGAATTTAAGGAGGAATTTTTCTTTTGTTAAACATCTCGTCCATTTTCAACTTTTGACTAAAAATGATCATATCAGAACTTGTAGGAAATTTAATTCTCTACAACTTTCATTTCAACAATTTTTTGTATGAGTTGACTGAGTTAGCGAGCTGTTCTAGAACAGCTCACGAACTTGGTCTGTACCCGGCTTAACACCACATAGTAATTTCAATGTATTATTATTGTAGCTTACAAATTTAAAACGCAAAATGCATAACATTAAAAAAAGCATAAATTAATCAAAATCCAAAACATGTACCTTGTATTGATATGTGAATAAAATGAAGCAACAAGTATATAACTAAATAAAAGTACTGACATTGAAATACATAGTAGAAAGTAAGATATTTCTATAGTTAATGATTTTATAACAACAACAAGTTTTGCTGCCTTTTTATTTCCCAGTCTGTTTCTATACGATCATTGTTGCGTGGCACAAGTTATATGATGAGGATGAGAATACTCTTTCGACATCTGCAGAGGACACAGTTGCGTTGCAGTTTAAATCTTCTTGGTTAGTTAGAAATGTTCTTCCCTAATACCATTGAATACCCTTAGGATCTAATTTAATTAAAAAAAAATACAAATAGTTGCAAACAAACCATAACATTTCTATATTTGTGCATTTGCACTATTATTTATTATTTATTGAACATCATAACTTCTTTTGTGTTATGGTTAATTGCCTTCTTTTATATTTTGTTTTAGTTGTAATTTGGTATTTTTAATAATGAAAATGTCAAAATGTGCGGGTCCAAAACTTCATAAATTACGTCTATTTTATCGTGGAAGTGGTGATCCAAATCATGTAAATTGCCGTGTGGGCCAAGGGTCCCAGTCCGACACTGAAGAGTATACGTACCAAGTTGATTGTCACTTCTGTTTGATCATTCGTCCTTTGCTTTACATTCTCTATAGTGTTTCTTTTAATCTTGCTACTAGTTCCTGCATGTCTTTTTTACAAACCTTACGTTGGGCCTGGAAGCCGCTTCCTATTTTTGATATCAGACATAATATAAAAGAAAGGTAACAAACCCAATGCGAAATACTGACGAACTGCTAGCCGTTTTAAAATTCGGGTTTTACCTGTCTAGTAGCGAACGATACGGCCTTCCCAGTTCCCATATTATTTACACACTGTTGCTGGGCTTCACAATTTAGCATTAAAATATTAAAAATTTTTAAGTAATAGAAATAATTAGAAATTTGATGTTTTGAAAAAAATCCCTTGATTTCGCCAACCCTGGTTTTTATCCATTTTTTTTTTATTATATCTATTTTTTTATTATATGATATTCCTGTAGTATCTTTTTTGCACTAATTTCCACGAAAATTAGGTTTTTCATAACAAAAAATCAGAAAAATGGTTGGACGTCTGGAAATTCTAGAAACGTCCCCGAATTTTTAGAAATTCTAGTTTCGTCCAAAATTTGTTCTAAATAAATAGTAAACTAAGCCATGTCAAAATCTGCATATTTTTTCATGAAAAATTCTAGTCGCCTTGTGTTGCAAAAACCGGTCTCTACAGGGCGTGTACAGGGTGATCCAAGAAGTTTGCTAGTTTAATATTAGCGAGGGAGACCGGTTTTATAATAAAATAAAAAGACTTGAAATCTTCATAAAAAAATTATGTAATTTTGACGTCGCCAACTTATATTCCATAAATTTATACAAATACACAGTAAAAGGAGGTTTCCCGCTTTCAGGTAGTCGGCACCGACCAGGGCCTATAATTTGCCTTGTTTGTCACTGGCCCATTGCTATTGATAATTTAAAAAAAAAGGTAAATTGTAGGCCCCAGTCAGCGCGAACTGCCTGAAAGCGGGAAACCTGCTTTTACTTTGTTTGGTATAGTAATTGCCATCCCGCAGTGTTTTAAATCCCGCAGGGCATTTCCGGGATTGGTTCTAATCCCGCGGGATCCCGCATAGTTTTTTTTAATTTAATAAAATTCGATTAATCAATGTTTATTTAATTAATTATTGAACCAACTTAAATTTTTTATTATAAAAATCAATGAGTATCCGTATTTCAGTTAAAAAATTATATAATTTAAAGTCTAGCATCTCTTAACAGTACTACTATGACTATAAATCAGTCAAATATCTTCTATTTGTCTTACATAGTCAAATGTCTTCTTAATTAAAGTAACAAGTATCTTTGGGCAAATGAACTTCAAATGTTTATACGCGAGATCCCGCATAGGTTTTTCAATTTTATAGAATTCGATAAATTAACGCTTATTTAATTAATTTATTAAACCAACTTTGATTTTTTATTATAAATATCAAAAATTAACAGTATTTCAGTCCAAAAAATTATGTAATTTAAAGTCTAGCCTCTCTTAACTATACTACTATGACTATAAATCAGTCAAATTTCTTATCAATTAAAGTAACAAGTAACTTTAGGCAAATGAACTTTGTTTATTATTTTTCTACCTGAGATAATAAATAAGTCTTACTAGTTTTTATAGTAAATCACATTAGTTTGATTGTAAGGTAAGTAAGATACTTATAATACCTAAGCAGTCTCATTAATTTTCATATTATAATATCACAGATATTTGGCAGATACATGTTTTGGCGTTATTTTTTAAGAGTTTACGGCTTTTTCATGGCTATGCGGATCCGCATAGCTGGTTCGGGATCCCCCAGGCGCCAAATGATGCGGGATCCCGCGGGATTGCGGGTTCCCACTTTGCGGGATTGCAATCCCTAGTTTGGTACATGGTAGGGAAGCTTTTGTAAGATTGATTTGTAAAATATGATTTCTAAATGTAAAAATTAACCTTTAAAACCTTATGATATAAATATTGATTTGTATATAGTGTTTTTCTTCGTTTTTGTTCAATAAATGAATCTATTCATTTAATACAGTTTTTTCCTAGGGCCCAAACCTCATCCTGTTTCCTCGCTTTAGTTGGTTTGACAGAAAAAGTACTAAAACCTTGTAAACATTGAATTTGCTAATTTACCATAAAATTTACCGTGCATATAAAATCACAAATAACATGGTAAAACCCAAGTTCTAAAGAACAATTATAATTAATTTCAATAGTATCTGTTCATGTTCAGCAAGCGCTGAGGAGCTGTCGACCAAGTCGACATACAAATATAATACATTCAAATAAAATAAGACATAACAGTGCCCGAAAACCATGGGTGTAGGTACCTCAGATTTAGAAACGAGGAACTCGCTTTCAAAAGTCCTGCACCCCTTAATTATTAAGAATATTATAACAACTAATATTCAAATTCCAGTCAAGTAATAAACATTAAATAAAAGCTTACACAAAAATGAAATAAATGAACTCTATTCAAATCAATTATAGTGTAAAAATAAAAATTGTGACACAAAAATTAAGATATTAAATTATTCTGAAAAGAAGCTAAAATAACTAATAAATACTACAACAAATTTATATTCAGTATTTGAGCCTCTAATTCTTAGTAATGCATTTACCTGCCTATGCATCCCAATAATCAAATTATTGATGGTTTCCTGGGGGATATTCCTCCATTCTTAAGTAGCTGCAACAATAAATAAGTTCTTGGGCATTGCTTGGTGGATTATTTCGGTTGAAAATGGCTCTGGATCATAGCTCTGGATACATAATCTCACACATGTTCTATGAAATTCATGTCGGGCGAGTTCGGCGGCCAGTCTAGTGATGTTTTGGTTTTCCAGGGCTTCTTGATTAGCTCTAGTGCGATGTGACCTGGCAGTGTGGTCCATAAAGATGAACTGGTCGCCCAATTCATTACTTGGAGAGGTACAATTATAGAATCAATAATGTGTTAAAGGTAATATAGACCTGTCCCTGGTATATGGAGTTCTTCTGTTTAAAATTGAACCCCCCGCCAAAAAACGCGGTGAGGAGTAACTTCAATGGCATTTTTAAGTGCCCCCTTACCCCCTGTAATATCCGCCACTGGGTGATATGTCCTTTGGAAGGTTGATCTTAGTGCCGATACGGTTACTGACCGATTTCTACGAGCTAACTGGAGCAACTGGACAATATATGGATCTTCTCGTATTATGGTAGCACGAGGACGACCACTAAGACGTCTGCTGTGCACTTCACCAGTTTCTTCATAGCGACTAATTGTCCTGCTAGCAGTACTTTTAACAAAATTGGCTATCTGACGACGAGCAATAATTTTCTAGTCCTGTAAAACTGAGATCGCGTCCCCCTTAATAATTGTCACCGCATGCCACTGGTAGAGCGTTACAAGGCAGTTGGATATTGCTTAAAACAGGGTTCAACTAAACATCCTCTGGTCATGCGGATAAGTTTTTGTTCTGGTGTCAGCAATCATGGCGCACATACCTAAAACCTAAAACTTCACATAAAATATGGTGCGTCTGTCCTGTGGTTGTGATGAAAACTAATAAAATAAAAGAATATATTTCTCAGATTCAAAGGATATTAAATTCACATATTTTTCAGATCGTCCCCTGTATAAAAAATTAATTCTGATCTGGTTTACCGGCATAAATAATAATTTTGGTTAATTAAAGCGATCTTTTATTTTCATTTAAACAATGAATAATAAAACAACAATAAGCTGGCTGTTAAAATATAGTTAACCAATCCCTGTTAATTGGCATATTAAAAAAAAATAATGAAACAAACACCGAAAAATAAAGAATATTAGCTAAAAAACAAAGTCCTTAGAGAACTGCAGTTGCAATTTTGAACATTTTAAGGATTGATCCTTTTAATTTCCCAAGTGATGTAAGTTTAATTTTTGTGATTTTGAGTTAATACCATTGATCAGTGCCGTGGCTAGGCTAAATCTGACTGAAGGCAAGCTAGGATTTTTGCGCCCCTATGACAAGACCAAATTAGTTTTTTATAGACTCTATAGATTTACTATTTGGCGCCCCTTGCCGCCGGCGCCCCTAGGCAAGGGCCTGCTGTGCCTACACCACTGCCATTGATCTTTAGCAAAATGAGGCGACAGCATTCATTCAAAACTAGCCTTTTGTCTTGTTTCACACATTGTGGATGTGTTGGACAAAGAATCAAAGGGCTCAATTATAACATTACAGGGTGTTTCAAAAAACAATCGTCGGAGATTCTTTGAAAGAAACTAAGGTAAGAAGTTCATGGGTTCGCAGATGCTTAAGATCCTTTGTTTCAAAGATAGAGGGGTTAAGCGATTTTCAGTGGCGCACTAGAGGGAGGGGGGGGGGGGGCTGCAGCCCCCAGACCAACATTCTAGCCACCCAAAAATCTAAAAAGTGCCCTACTTTGAAAAAAATGCACGGAATTGCACTATTAAACATGCGCGCCCATGACATAATCCTGGGCGCGCATGTTTTTGAAACACCCTATATAAGGTAAAAGTCTGTTCCAAGAACATTGCAAACAAATATTACTTTATCAAGCAAGAGCAGAATAATAACAATAAAATCGACGAATATGTAAAATACATTAAGACAACATTAAACGCCACTGGTCATAGTACTTTTCTTGACCCAAGTCTAGAGATAATAATTTATATTTTACCAGTTTTCGAGATAGTACCATTTTTAAAAATACCAATTCTTGACGCGCATGCGGTCCGCGACTTGTTTTTTCAGTAACACTCTCAGTACCAAATCAGCTTAGCAGCCGGGCACGAGGAAAACAGTGACAGGAGTTATAATTCAAGGAGTACCACTTTGAGTGTTCATCATCGCTACGTTTCGGCGGCACTTGCGTTGCCGTACCAACCGGTGAGGTGTTATTTGTGGTGTAGTTTGCTCAGGTAATGTAAATTTTTTGTCGTAGAATCCTTTGTCGCCATGTTAGGTACCGATGTACCGATTTGTTGTGCTTATAATCGCTTTGTTTTATTAATGTGCATTTTGCAACTATACGTTCCACCAGTAACGGCTTTTTTATGATCTTGACTACATGATATAACAATATTTATTTGTTTCAACATTTACAGGGTGATTTCGAAATGTGTTAAAAAAACTAGACTCCTAATTATATTCTAATAAATTCAAAGTACCTATAAAGCTTAGTTGTCTTGTGGTAGTTTACACAGATTGCCTAGGGGGGGAGGGGGGGCAGTCTTCTAGCGGGTCCAACGCCAACCACAGTATTAATTAATAAATGACTATAATTCTAAATTGTTTTTAAAATAGTTGTTTTAATAAGCACTGGCCATTAAAGAACACATGGACAAACTTGTATTTTTACTAATTTTTCAGTGTGCAGTTGTAGACGGCATAAATTTAACATCAAATACCCTACAATCTGTTGAAATAGATTTGAAAATCGCCAAAACCATGTTAAATTCTAGTTTAACCTCGGGTTTAACTTCTATTAGGAACATTCGTGGTAGTTTTAAAAACATTAAAGAGACGGCGCGTCAAGTTCTTTGGTTAGGAAATGAAAAATCACTCCAGAATTCGAGAAACAGAGAAATGTTAAGAGATTTTTCGAGGAAGTTAGTACTGACAAACGCCTGCACAATACTGAACGATTATTTGAGGTTGAGGTATAAAAATCCTGTATTGATATTATTGTAACTCAATTAAAGAATCGTTTTGACAGGAAAATTCAATTTTCTTTCCCCAAAAGATATATTACTGCTGCTGCTGATTAACTCTATAAGAAAGCCCGTGCTCTTTAACAAATCTATAGTAATGGCTTATTCCCTGAATTTCCAGCTCAAATCAGTATTTATGCAAGACTTACGTGAGTTGACTTTAATAAACGAACTGGGTAATTTTTAATAATTAAAAACAAGTGCGCAGCATCTAGTTTACCTGATGTATGTAATCTCATTGTGTTGTTTATAACCTTATCAGTGGCCGTGGCTGACAGATTTTCTTCTAAACTAAAAATAATAAAAATCTATTTATGTAGTACGAGGACGAAAGAGAGACTTTCAAATGTCTCTCTTAAGCATAGAACAGCAAGAAGCAAGGAAATTAGAGCTGGATTTAATAAAGGATTTTTCAAAAAGCTGCGAGGCGCCAATCGCGATTTTTTTTTAAATAAAAAGCTTTTAAAACTTTTGTTCAACTATAAAATGTGTCACATTGCCTTTTTCCGGTTAAAAGGTAGGAATTTTCTTAAGAAAAATAATTATATTTTTAAATAAAAAACTAGATATTATAATTTATACTACTGAACAAAAAGCGTCCCCTTCCCCCCGATAATCACTCCATTATGCGCTCTGCATTGACTTGCTCAAAATATAACCGGGACCTACATCTTGGGGGGGGGGGGGGGGGGGTGGAGCATTTTGCGTTACCTCACTAGGCGCCATTAGTAGTAGTTTATTTTATTCCCTAATTATGTAAGAATATGTGTATGTATAGTACTTATATGTTTATATGTATGTATGTGTGGGTGTACCTACTTAAGGTTGTAGCTTTTTTAAAACTTAAATGGTACCATGTTGCTTCTGTTATCTCGTGTATACCTACATTAAATGTAATTGATTAGCACTAAAAAAAGTTGCAAATATTTATCCATGTCCATAATATGATTTATACAAAGAAATGTGTGTTTTAAGGTTAGTATGACATTGGATTTTCCACGATTAACGCGATGACATTTGTTGCAATATTTAAATCACGTCGGTGTACAGGGTCACAATTTTTTATTGTTTGTATGTAGAGGTAAATAACAATTTTTAAGAGGAGTAAACAGCTTCCATCCCTATGGCGTCGGTGTGGATACGTAAAAAATCCCCTCTGCCCTTTATTTTTAGTGTGCCGTGCTAAAATTAGCAAAACGGAACACTTATGAAATCTCTTCGGTGTCCGTCCGTCCGTCTGTCACAGGCGATTTGCTCTGAAACTATTGGACGTAAAAATTTGAAATTTAGTACAGAGATGGTGTGTGGTGGCCCAATTATAGACGTTACAAATATCAAGTGCTAAAACTTAGACACGCCGCCATTTTGTTAATGCTATTAATGCCCTTAAATTTTTACACAATAATCTACTCAAGACTGTTCAAATGATGTATTATACAACCCCTTTTCTATTTAATTTTTCGAAATGGCGTCCAGTCTCCATCTTGAATATTAACAGCGGGTTGTACAAAACTGTTAATCAAGTAGTAAATTTAATTGACGTTTAGTCATCTCTGGCAATGATGTTAACATGAGTGCTGTCACATTACAAGTGTCTATAATAGTTAGTTTAATTCATGATCAAATTGTTTGTGCAACCGGACGTAAAAGTGTTAAATTTATATCAAAAATTAGTATTTATGTTGTTATTCAAGTGTGCCAAATTTTAAATTTTTATTCTTACCGATTCCAAAAATTAAAGGGGATGGGGGGACAATTTTGAGCCGCACTGTATAATTTTATTGGTCAAAGAAATCAACATTTTATTTGTACTTTTATTTTTAAACCGGGTTCCCTGCAAAAATTCTACAAATGTATCGAATTCCAAAGATCGCATCAGGAATTCGCTTTAGGTTCATTAAATAAAACTTGTTGCAAAGGTCATAAAAATCGTCAACGCTAGACCGGTCTAATTCGACAACCAAGAGTTTTAAACCGACAAGTGTAAGAATAAGACAACTAAATTTTGTACTATGAATTTGTTTCTGAGTTTTTTCGCAAATTTGTAAAGAAAAGGGCAATTTTAGTACGTACTTTCGGCAATAATAGAACTAAATTCATTACAGCAAACCAGTTCCAAGATCCAAATCATTTGGAAACCAAGCAAATCGCTAAAATATCAGAATAACTCATAAGTTTTTAATGACGACTTATTAACAATGACATGACAAAAACCTGTCAAAACATAACTGATCAACCAGAATATCTTAATTTAAACTAGCATTTAGTGGTGGATGGTCAACTTTTTATTTTAATTCAGTTAATGTTACTATTGGGTACTCTAGAAACATTTTCGTGAAAAAATATTTAATTTTAAGATTTGCGAAAAAAACTTAATTTTTTGGGCCGCTTCACCCGAGATCTGAGAAAGTTCTGAAGAAAATTTTACTTCCAAGTTTTTTTCATAAATTTTATCAGATTTTATCGACAGAATTCAAATTTCATTGAATTGCCTCTAATATCTTGAAATTAATTAGTTTTTAAAAGTTTTACCCTAAAATATTTTGTCTAAGAAATAATTTAAAATGTCATTTCTTTAAGGAAAATTAGAATATTTTCACCAAATTTGGAATTTGTCGATAAAATTTGATATACTTCATGAAAAAATATGGTGAGCAAAGCTTTGTTCAAAGCTTTCTCAGATCTCAGGTGAAGCGGCCCAAAAAATTAACTTTTTTTCGCAAATTTCAAAATTAAATATTTTTTCACGAAAATGATTGTAGAATACCAACACTAACATTTTATAATTTGGTGAGGGTCCCATGCGTAGGAACTGAGATACGACAATCTGATAATCTGAAATTCCAGGAACCGCCACTGCAATAATAACTTTTCGATAAGGGGGTTACACAAAAAATTTAAGTAGCACAGAACCTTTAACGAAACCTTAATAAGTTACAAGTGCAAAATAATTGTCTAAAGGACTAATTTGAAGATAGGAGCTTAGTTTGTCCTTAAGGCGGAATTTTCCACATGGCGTCCATGTTGGCCAACCTAATTTCATTTTGACATGGTTTTCCAGCTTTAAAATTTTTAACAATAACATTATAAGTATATTAAGTATAGCTTCATATCCTGCAAGCAATTTTAAGTCAATTATTTAAAGTTTTAACGTGTATAATGATTTCATTTAGAAGACATTTTTTCTGTCACTAGGACTTCAATATTCTTGTTAGGTACATATTGTTTTCCTAAAATAAATCATAAGATTTTAACTTTTGCCGATGATCTATAGTAGGTACCACTACCTAATTAGTTCATTCTTATACCTGGTTCCCTATATGTATGTGTATGCTATATTTTTAATAAACAACATAAAGCATTTTTTATTTTCATCTGAACGTCTGCCAGTGGCAGAAGGATAAAATCGCCGGCCTTGTGCTCATTATTTTTACATTTAATTAAATTTTAATTTGCTTTATTCATCAACTGCGCGAAACAAATCTTTCCTGTTAATTGTAACGGAAGAAATTATTCACAAACGATGTATAACAAAAAATAACCCCAATATTTTTGTGTTTTTGTACAATTATTATGTACAATAAATATTAAATCTGCCTTTAAGACAGTTTTTGTTTATTGACTTTTTTGAAGACTAAATTTGCTACCTACTTTCTGACTGCAGTGCACTGCACTAGATGTAAAGTGACCAGATTTTTTTTAAGTCAATGGGGAGCTGAAATTAGCAAAACGGAATACTTATAGAATCACTTCGGTGTCCGTCCGTCCGTCTGTCACAGGCGATTTTCTCTGAAATTCTGAAATTCTTCAATTTTAAGAGAAAAAAATGTATTAGTACAAAGTTATAGTCATTTGAATTTTTTTAAACCTAAAATATAATTTAAAAAAAATTTTTTTTTGAGTATAACTTTCTACTAAGACATTTTTTTCTGTCGAAATTTAAGAATTGTCGACAAAATGATGTAAAATTTGTTTAGAAAAAATAATAAATACAATGCCTAAGCGTGTTAATTTATTTTTCCAGGTGGGTCATTTCAAAAATTCAACTTTTTTTCGCAAATTACAAAATATTTTTATTCTTTACCAAAACACTCCTAGTAGGGTCACTTTTAATAAACCTGTACTTGGCACGGGTCCCATAAGAAGCAACAGAGATATGTATATAACCTTAAAATTTCACGGGCCGCGCCTGCATAACGGGTAAAGTATTTGAAACAATAGATATGTCAAATAACGGCGGACCGTAAGAGTTGTGTTGTTTAATAAATCAATAACTTTTTAGTTTTTCAGTGCTGATAGTAAAAAATACCTTGGATTCTTTTAAGATACCTACTGTTTTGTTAGTGTTGTATAAGCTTAACGTATAACTTAACAAACCAATTCTATTTTCTTTGGTAAAATCTTTCTACAGGAAGTGTATTTTACAGACATTTTACTCTAAAAGTAGCAAAAACATAAGTAGTTTTCGTTTTTAATAGTGTGGATGGTGACGGCTTTTGGGGATTTATCCCTTTTCTGCCGATACTTCCACGGATTTTGCCCTGAAGAATTAACCGCTATAATTCCCGCTTGATTGTTCCTAACAGAACAACAAGAGGCGCGTTACGTGCATTGTACCATGCGTTACGTGTGCATCTGTCCAACTACGAACATCCCACTCCCACTTCTCTCGCTGACTCATACCTAGGGTCTCCAAATTATGGAAAAAATTACCTGCAGATGTTTTCCCTTCTCCTCCCAACCCCCAATCCCTTAAATCCCGTGTCAACAGATTACATTTTCTTTCTCCTTAGACGCCAATAGTATTTAGTATTTAGCACTTAGGTTGGAAGTTTACGGGAGCCGTCTCAGATAAAAAATGATACTTTTAACTAATAAGAATTTATTTTTCCATTCATATATTTATTACACTTTTGTCGACTGCTTTACCTACCGCCTACTTATTAATTACTTAGTAAACTAATATTTAAAAGAAGAAAAACAGGATTTTACGACAGCTTTTACTTTTAGGTATTTTAGATCTATAATCCGTCATGATCCTCAGGCTAGCCATATTCTTTTTCTGCGGGTGCTTCTATGTTTCTATTGTAAGAGCTCAGGCTGCGGCCCAGGGTGGAGCAAGTTTAGATCAGCTTCTAGGACAAGTTAATCCATCTGAGCAAGGTAAATAGCATTGCTTATGTTCAAATTTTTAAAGGCCATTCATTTCTTGGCTACAAACAAGAGGAAAATAGTTATTTATGATACAAGTGTTAAAAGTGGCATTTTATTTTGTGAGAAGGAAAGTTCGAACATCGAACAAAATAAAAATACTTTTAAAACATTATTTTTTCTACAAACACTGTATATTTATTTAAAAAAATGTAACAAAACCGACAAAAAAATAATGACAGGTTATTTAAATATTATTGACAAGCGACTGTCAACTTACTTTTAAAGTAATAGCTCTGTTCGTAGAGGAATCACAAACCGATCAGCGCCAATCAAATTTTAGGTATTTGGTAACGTGACAGTTTGCCGACTGGTTTACAGTAATTTCATTGGCTCTGACTGGTTTGTGACTCTTGTGCGAACAGGGCTATTCACAGTAATTCACTTTTAACACTAGTAAAGAAATGTCACTTTTAACATTAAAATGCCATGTTAAAAAGTCTACTTTTAATAGTGTTTGTAGAAAAATACTTATTAACACAGGTCTGAAAATGCTTCATTTCCAAGGTTATTTTATACATAGCTATTTCTAAGGTATCAAATTTGTTTAAATTACCTTTATTTCATACTGTAATGTGTTGCTAGGCAACAGATTCCGGTATCAGATACTGCACTGTTTGATTTACCGGACGCAAATGAGTCCGGAAAAACAATGCAAAAATTATGATTTTATGTATTTGACAGTGGCAAGCAAAAGACAATCGTAATTAGCTACGGAAAACAATGGCTACAACATCGTTAAAGTAATGCGATTGTTAAATTGCCTACTAATATTTTATAACTTTTTATTTATTTTAAAAAGGATTATTACCGGTCAAATAGTGGACATTTTTAAATATTTAAATAAACTGTGCCATTAAATTTGCCAATAAATTATATTGAAAAAAAAATGGGTAAAAAGTCATATAGGTATCTATGAGTCATATTTTGCAAGTCAAGTAAGACCAATAGAGACAAAAACGTAAAAAATTTTATTTTCTAAATCAGAAACATACATTTAAAAATAAATATAAGAACAAAGAAAATAAAACATATCAAAAATTATTTAAACAGTAACACGAAAGAAAAACTTATATTTTTAGTTTGTACAAAAGGTGGAAAATTTAAAAGGACAGTTTTTTTCGGTCAAATTGAAAAATGTCGGACAAATATCAATTTGACTTGTCCTTGTCGGTCAAATATAAATCGTAATTTACCGGACATGGACAATAATTGTCCTACAACCCTATTGCTTACAAAAAGATTAAAACGCAGCACCCAAAAATACAAAACAGTGAAGCACAGCACAGAGTACAGCATAAATAAACAAATGCAGCTTGACAAGTGACAATCTAGTTTTCTCCCCTCCAGTTTTGATACATCTATCCGAGCACTTTCAAAACGGAATGAAACAGTTTGGTTTATGACGTCACTATTTCAATACTAAAGTGCCACAGCTGACTGCGTTTTGAAACAGTTTCGAAACGTTCGGGCGCAGAAAAACAGCTTTAGTGTTGAAATGGTGACGTCATAGGGCAACCTTTTTCATTCCGTTTTGAAAGTGCTCGGATAAATGTTTCAAAACTGGAGGACAGAAAATTGGATTGTCACTTGTCAAAACTAACCTGCATTTGTTTATTTATGCTGTACTCTGTGCCGTGCTTTACTGTTCTGTATTTTTGGGTGCTGTGTTTCTTTAATGTTTTTGTAAGCAGTAACATCTTGCCAGTTGGCCAGTGAAGTTGGCACGGGTTGTATCAAAAAAGAAATAGGGTTATGTATTCAAATGAATGACGTAGCCATTTTGAAACGGGCCATTTTTGTGCATCAACTGAGCGATGGCGTCAGCGTTAAAACTGTTTTGAAACTGTCTTGAAACGCTTTTAGCACAGAAGAACAGAAGAACGTTTTAAAGTAAAATACATATTCCCAGACTCTTGCGTTATCGCGCATGATTAGAGCTACATGGGAGCGGTATTCTGTAAGCCTTTGATCGGTCGGAGACTTGCTAAGTTGTCACAGAATCACAGATTATCGGTGAGGTTGTTCCACTGGGTAAAATTCAGTGGTAACGTACTCTGACTTCTTCTATTTAAAGCTTTAAACATTTTTTTCTTATCGCAGCTAACTTAGACCAGAACATTAAGGAAATATTCGGATCACCAGACGCAGACGTTCCTTCTACCGCTACACCAGACATTCACACCAATAATGGTGTTGGAACCTGCACCTGTGTACCATATTATCTATGTAATAATGGTTCCGTTAATACAAATGGCGAAGGAGTTATTGATATAAGGTAATAATTTATTTTTAACCGACTGTCGACTTCATAATTCGACTCATACAGAGCGCCCGCAGGGGGGCAGGGGGCAGGGGCCGTGGCCCCCCCTGGGATTGTGAGAGTGTCATACTTTTTAATTATTAGTGTATTTGTATAAATCACTACAAATAAAATCTTTAAAAAAATATATATTTTTTTTATTTTGCCCCCCTGAGAAAAAGTCTGCGGGCGCTCATGGACTCATATGTATAATTTTTTCACGTTTGTTCCCGCATAATTCTTGAACGGATTCACCGATTTCGATGAACTTTTTTTGTTTTGTAGATGAATTTTTCCGAGTGGTCGCATTGTAAGGGATTTTTTGCTAAAACGGGTGGAAATCTAAAAAAATTATAAAAAACTAAAAAAACTCGTGAATTCAATATTTTCTGATTTTAAAAAAATAATAAAGGGGATGGGGTGTTTAACAAATGAATGTTAAAAATTTGAAGGAGTGGAGAGAGAAAAAGATAAAGAAAGGGGGACGAGTGCAATGAATTGTATCGAGAAACGATTTATGTTTTCTAAAACTTTGTGTAATATCAAAGCGCACAGAGTGCGCCAGGCCAAGTTCTCGCAAAACCGACCGCGCGCGCACTGTGCTATATTTAGACAACCACTTCGAGCACTTTTCGATCCCTCTCTATCTTCTAGGCTAGTTGCGTACAGGACTGAATTTTTTTCTTAGGTTTGTAAGGCTACCAAAACGAAGCCGTATTCCAAATTTCATACTTCTTGATGAAATACTTTCCAAGATACGAGTGTCCAAAAATCACAATTTCGTGCACTCACTGACTGACTGATAGATCATGATAAAACTAGGGTACTTCCAATCGAACTAGAGCTTTGAAATTTGGAACATAAATAGTGTTTAAGGAGATAATTTCGAAAAAAATCAAAAATCAATAAAAATCCAACATGGAGGATTCTGATACGAAATAGGTAGCGACTTCTGATTTAGAAACTTACGTGTGTACGTGGTGTAGTGGGTTATTACGTAAGATGTATTATAAATATCTTAGAAAAATGATTAAAGATGTTTTGAAATGACATCCGCCTAGCACGCGGAAGGTCCCCGGTTCGATCCCGGGCGGAAACAGATTTTTTTAAGTTTCTAATATATTTGCAAATCCCTCAATTTTATAATAATGGCAACAAGCAGAAATACCAGGAATGCATGCAACCTTATCGACAAAAAGCCATTATTAAAAATTTTTGCTTGGAAAAAGTACCGTTCATGTGGATACACATAATATACATACTAATAAATAAATATTGGTATCTGAACAAGAAGTTATGAAATCCCACCAAAAACATACATGTAAAACAACAGGCCAAGTTCTCGTCAGGACTGTGTGTTTTATTATCTGAAAAAAATAACTGTAACGTAAAAATTACGCCAAGTTCCTTACCTACACGTTATTGGCAGTATTTTGATAAGCACAGAAAATATTGTCTGAATTGATAAATATACAGACCAAGCTTGGCAAGTTTTCTTTAAAGAACTGAGCAATATTGAGATCCTCGAAAACTTACCAAGTTTGGTCTGTAAATTTATCAATTCACACAATGTTTCCTGTGCTTATCAAACAAAACACTGCTAATACTAATAACATGTAGACAAGGAACTTTTTACATTTAAGTTATTTTTTCAGATAACAAAACACACAGTCCTGACGAGAACTTGGCCTGTTTTGTTAAATGGATGTTTTTGGTGGGAGTATGTATATTATGTTTAAATGATATTGGGGTCAAATAAGTGAATGCATAGTGCAAATAAAAAGAGAGGAAGGGAGGGGGGTTGGGGAGGATGAGGAAGAATAGATGCACTAGAAATACAGATTTTTTTTTCAAAAAAATTAATCGACTTCGCAGAACGTATGAAAAGTATGAAATAATTTTTTTTTCTAATATTGACATATAAAGTGATTTTCAAAACCGATGACAGTTTTCAAATATCTTACTTTTCGTAACTAGTTACGAACTAGGGATGAAATATTAATTTTATAACCAGTTATGAAAAAAAAATGGTCAAGTGCAAGCTATACTTGCACAATTAGTGTTCCGTGCTACCAGCCCCCCACTTAGAAGGTTGGTCCATGGTCCAATCTGAACCCGGATGACGGATATTTACGTCCGATGTTGGAAGTCCGTGACGGAAGATGTTTGTCCACTACATTCGTTTTCGGACCAGTTAGTATAGCCATTTTACAGCTGCAGAAATAACATTATTGTGCCTCTTCAAGCGGAAAAGCGACAAAACCAAAACGTTTTGGACACATCTTCTCCTATGGAGAAGATACCCAACAGGGGCATTTTATGTATTGTATGATAAATTGCGACAGGATAAAAAAGTTTCTTTATAATTACTTTCGCCTGTCCACAAGGACTTTTGATTTTTTGCTACGTCGCTTATTTCATGCATAGGGTTGCCAAGGGTTATCAAGGTTTTTTGCATTAAAGTTTCAAAGGCACACGCACCAACAAACGTGATTTTGAAAAGTTTTGAAAAAGAAAGCTTTTATGTAGGTATAACGCGCTATAATAGCCTGGTGCAGTAGACCTCTATCTTGCGGATTTTTACATAACGCCGCCGCGTCGATATTCTTCGGTAACTGGTTCACTTGACGTCTAGCGGTCATTTGAAAATTCAACGTTTTTGACTGGATGTCGTTGTCTGAAATCCCAGAATGGGAAAAGTTGAAAGAAACAATTATATCCTTAATCAAACAGTTTGATAATTTTAGGAGATTAGATTACTGTTTTCAACAGTATTTATACCTTAAGAATTTTATAGAAGAAAAAAACTCTTCAGAAGAGTATAAAAGCAGGTCGATTGAAGAAAGATGGTTAAATTTCTGAAAAAGCACAGAACATTTAGATCAGAAATCGGAGTTACTTAAAATGTGTGAATACATGTTCGCAATCCCTGCGTACAATGCAAATTGTTTCCTTAATGTTTATCCAAAAGAAAGAAAACATTTAATAGCCGAGTCCCTTGAGGCCATTTTGCACTGCCAGTATAACTTTCAATTAGCATGTGCAGAATTTTATAAGTACATCAAAGATCGAAAGATGTTCGAAAGAAAATCATATCATCGGAGAAGTATAAAATCGGCAAATTTTAAATAATTTTTCAATTTAGTTGTACCGAATATCAGTTATAATAAAGATTTTTGTTCCTAATATAGTTGTTTTTGTGTTTTGGTATTTAGAGGTAGGTAAATTTAAAAAAATTAACATCCCCCGGCCCCCGGTCAGAACTTTGGTGTACCAGTTACCTAACTTTGAACAAAATTAAGTTTACCATTAACCACATTTATATGTCAACACCTACGTAAAAATATTTCATACTTTTCACAGCTCTGCTTTTCGTGAAGTCGCTTTTTTTTAAATATTATTTTTCTAAGCTAAAAGAGCTTTGATTTTTTTATAGGAATTAACTAAAACAGCAAAATGGTAGTAATGATCGCCAGATACTGCTTTTAATGCAATAGAAATCTTTTCGTAAATTTTGTTTTTAAAATATATGTATGTGTATATTACCGTAGTGTTGCTAGTAAGGATATTACAAAGCGTTGGCTTATTAATACGTATGATGAAATAATGGGGATTCCTCGTAATTAGCATCTCAAAAATAAAATATTCATTTAATTATGAAATATTTGTATAATCTTCACGTTATAGCGAGAATTTAATAAGTGTATATATACATTTCTCCTTAAACATTTCTATAGAACTACATATACCGGGTGAGTCAGATAAGGATTGTTTTCTTCTCGGGACATCCTCAGAAAGAATGAAAAAGAATTTTTAAAAGTACAAATATTCTTTCGAAAACACCATTTTTTGAAAATATTCTTTTAATTTGGAACCTGAAATTAGAAAAGAAAAGATGTGTTCTAATCTTCGTTAATTTCTGGAGCCCAGATTTATTATGACTATTTCTGTTCTGATCGTTATTGCGACGTTACCAAATCAAACGTCCCCAAAAATAGTAAAAATTACGCCCCGTTAGATACAGATTTTTTAAAGCATAAATATCCAACATAATCTGTCGTTTTTTTCAGACTAAACGATGGTCCTTGTGAGAGCTACATCGATGTCTGTTGCAACAAAGACGACCAAGCAGACGTAGCCCTGACTCCAACACCGCCAACAGTAAAGAAATCAGGATGCGGCAACCGCCATCCAGATGGGGTGGGATTTCGAATAACCGGAGATAAAGAAAACGAGGCCCAGTTCGGTGAATTCCCATGGATGGTGGCTATCCTTAGGGAAGAGGCAGTAGAAGGTAGCCTCAACAAATTGAATGTTTATCAATGTGGAGGAGCCCTTATTCATCCCCAGGTGGTCGTCACCGCCGCCCATTGCGTCACCGGCAAAAACAGGACCTTCAAAGTTAGAGCTGGAGAATGGGACACGCAACACGCTGACGAACTATTTCCCCATCAAGACAGGGAGGTACAAAGTACGGTGGTACATCCAGAGTTCTACGCCGGAGCATTGTTCAATGATGTCGCAGTGTTGTACCTTGCAGAACCTTTCACAATCGCTGAGAATGTGGAAACAATCTGCCTACCCCCACAAGGAACTGTTTCACGTTCTGCCGCTTGTTTCGCTACTGGCTGGGGTAAAGATGTCTTCGGCCAAAAAGGAAAATATCAAGTTATTCTCAAGAAAATTGACCTCCCCGTCGTAGCCAACCCGCAGTGTGAGGAAAGACTCAGAACTACCAGACTGGGCAAATTCTTTGAGCTCCACAAATCATTTATATGTGCTGGTGGTGTACCTGGAAAAGACACTTGCAAAGGGGACGGAGGTAGTCCTTTGGTTTGCCCCATCGAGGGGCAAAGAGACAGATATTACCATATGGGTATTGTCGCTTGGGGAATTGGCTGTGGAGAAGTTAATACACCGGGTGTATATGTCAACGTGCCGCTGTTTAGAGACTGGATCGATGCCCAGGTGAAGTCGTTCGGATTGGATACGTCTGCTTATGAATATTAGGTTGTTAATGTACTGATTTTTAAGTTAGAACGTTTTTTTTGATTAAATTTTTTAAATAATAAGTGTTTTCATTCGTAAGTATTCTGCAAAACTCTCTTGGAACTCTAGAAAATCCAGTTCATGGTATGTTCAGGTTAACGTTAATAATTCATGCTGACAGATATCTCAGAATAGCAATCCTACAGGTTAAAAAATAATTAAAAAAGAATCGGATATTTTTTAAATGCTCGAAAATTCTTCAATGGTCAAAGTTTAGACCACTTTTTAGTCATAGGGTATGTAACATAAATTACAGGGTGTTTGGTAACGAATAGGCCATTTAATATTTTCACTTGATGTTCGCATTTCCTTAATAAAAAGGTTTATTTTTGCTGATACTAAAATTTTTTCTTTCTTATTTATTCTGTGGAACACCGAATTCAAATGCAGTTTTCTCAAAAACAGTTGCTCCTAGCGGCGTTAATAAAGTATACCTATTTAAGTAAGAAAGGTAGGGGAATACGAATTTCTATTCAGAAATTGTGTACACCGAAGCACAAAAAAGTTGGGATGATTTAAAATAGTACTGAATATCGAATATCGCCCTCTACAAATCACAGAACATTTGAGAACGAATTTGCTTTTTTCATCCCAAAAACCCGCCGCCTACCAAATTTTGTGAATTTATTTAATATCTTTCAAAACATAAAGATAACAAAGAAAAATACAATTTTAACTCTAACGCCCTGTATCTCTCTTCTTATCAACTACATCCTGTATATCTAGAATTTTAAGAATTCGACAATTGACACGAGGGATCTTTAATTTAAAAAATGTGTTCAAGGCGACACATCTTATTTTCAATCTGACTATCAGTGGCGTACCGTCGAGGGGGCCAGGGGGGGCACAAGCCCCCGCCCTCGTCAAAACGGCGCCCTCACGCCCCCATGGAGATTCAATGCCTACTATGGCCACATACTCCCCAATAAAAGGAAAAAAATTGTTGCTCCCAAATCATTGTGCCCCCTCCGCCTGTAAAGGCACGGCATGCCACTGCTGACTATATGAGTTACTCGAAAACTAATGACTCAATTTGGATAATAATAATTCAGAACGATTTGTAATGACTCTAAAATGAAAAATTCGATCAAGTGCAAGCTATACTTGCACAATTATTGTACGGTGCCATCAGCCCCCCAGTTAACTTGAGCAAACCTCGGCCGCCCGATCGCCGCCCATCTGCTGCGTTCCCCGCCGCCGACGGCACCAACGCGGTATCACATCGCGTAGGCGCGGAGCTGAGTGGGGAGTGTGCCTGAACCAAATTGAAAATTTTGAAAAATTTGTAAGGACAAAGGTTGTTCCTTAGATCGTGAGCAATATTTTTTGTCGAAAAACTTTCTCTAAAACTAATGGCTCAGCAGTTATAAGGATATAAACAATTAAATTGTTTATAACAACTGATCGCGCTAGAATTTTTCAACCTTGATAATTTCTGCTCAATCTACACCTAATTCTCAATGTGCATGATTTTTTTCAGATTTTTCTGAGCGATCCTTTTAGTGATAAGGGTGGGGGCAGCAATTTTTAAGCGTTTTTACAAAAAAAGTGATTAAAAAAAATGAATAAAGAAATTTTATGGGCACATTCTAAATTATGAAAATAAGTTTATACAAACATGGATCCTCAAACGCCTCTTTTTCGAGATACAGGGTGTTTTATATTTTCACATCTCAAGTATTCCGAAAAGTTAGGAGAAATGTGCAAAGACGATTTAGAGTATGTATTGAAGCACGGAGAAGCCATTTGCAGCATCTACTATAAACTTCAATCAAAAATAACTGCTTGTTGACCAAAAAATTAATTTTTGATATTTGCTTTATTGTGAGAAATAAACTAATTTTTATCTCGAAAACGGTACATTAGAACGAAAAAGCTCAAGAGACACTTTTCGCGCACAATTAATTGAGCTTTACGAAAACGATATCAATTTTACAAAAAATCAGTGGCCCGCCATTTTTTTCGTTAAAAATAAAGACTTACCAGCATGCACGAAACTGATGCAAGTACATTAGAAAATACATTTTTGCACGTAAAGGTACCCTATGATTACATACTAGCGTGTACCAAAATGCATGTCAATATCTTAACGCTTATAGAAAGAAACTTTTTAAAAAGATAATAGTAAACACCCTGTATCTCGAAAAAGAACCATTTGAGGACTCAGGTTTATATATACTTATTTTAATATTTTCAGATGTAGAATCTGTCTCCGAAAATTTCTTCATATTTTTGTAACACCCTGTATATTGTTGAATTTATGCTTCAATAAGCTTTTGTTTGACACCCTACACGATGCACTTTAAATTTTTTTCCATTTTCCAATTAACCCCCCAGAATCAAAAAATTCAACTTTTTATACTTCACGTCTATAATTGGGCCACCACACTCTATCTCTGTGTTAAATTTCAATTTTTTACGTTGAATAGTTTTAAAGGAACTCGCCTGTGACAGACGGACTGACGGACGGACACCGAAAAGATTCTATAAGTGTTCCTTTTTGCTAATTTTGGTACTTGCTTTGTATAGGCGAAAAAAGAAAAGCTGGTTTGAATATTTTACGATAACTTCGTCTCAGTGTAACAAAGTGATATTTCTAACACTGTTGGCAGTTATTTCATTATTTAGTTGTGTCGACTTGATCAATTTTTTAAAATAAACTGAATGAAGGCTCAGGTATGTTACAAGAAGCCATAAACCGGTTTATTTTTAACAATAGCTTGATTTCTTAATCACTTTCGATAAAAAAAAGCATGAGCAATACCAAACAAACATGTTTAACAAGTGATATTATTAAATGAATAATTATTTTTGTGATAGAGTTCCTAAAATTTTAAAAGCAGTTAATTAGTGTGTGGTTAACAAACACCAACAATGTCCTAAAAACATTTTATTTTGATGACCTAAAAACATTAAATCTGACCTTTAAGGAAGATTTATTGGAATTAACAGTATCAGAAACATTTTTATGTTTTTTGCTAATTGGCACTATTTACAAATGATAATAATTCATAAACATTAAAGCAGTAATCTTTGATTTCATAGAACTGGGACAAATAAAACATTATTTATTTAAATAACCCTGATTATCTCTTCTTTTAGTACTCGGGACGGCACAAGTGTAAATGACGTAAGATAAAAAAAAAACGTCCTCAAAGTATGTCGTGGAAACAATCACGCATGTCTTGAATTATTAATTATTACTCTTCAAGGGTAACAGAGGTAAAAGGTATACGTGAAGGAAAAATAAATCTGTCAAGTTCTGAAGTTTTTATTTTTAAGAAAATTAGATTATTGTCATTGTCTTTGCATAATACAGAACTAAAAACCAAATATACAACAAAGAACCTAAAAATTATAAATTTAAACTAAATGAGAGACGTGTCCACCTCCTACTTCCAAACATGTTCTCATTCTTCTTTTTACAGCATCAAAAACATTGGTGAGCACATGGGGGGAGTTGCTAATTTCCTGAAATTCATTTGTAATTCTAGTCTGTAGGTCTTCTAAATTTTCACAGGGGGGTTGGAAAGTCGAGTTTTTAACGTGTGGCCATAAAAAAATTGGCACGGCGTGAAATCGCAGGACCGTGGTGGCCACCTAGCTGGCATATTATATGACTATTGATTCGGTCTTCGAAAAATTCTTACAAAAAATTTAAATTATCAAGAGTTAGGTAGGTACGTAAATTGGGGCGCTGGTCCTGCTGGATGTAGCCTTGTCGCATCTCTTCATCGTCTAATGAGTTTACAAAATTTTCTAAAAATTTCATTACAGTATCGCGCCGAATTGAGAGTCCCTTAAAAAAAATCGGTCCAATTAACCTTCTTTTCGATATGGCCGCTCACACGCCAACGTTCTGTGAATGCAGACGCTTCTCTATAAAGAAATGTGGATTTTTAGAACTCCACATTCTCATTTGTTGAAAATTTACATAACCAGATAGGTAAAACCATGCCTCTTCAGTAAAAAAGGTTTTTTCAAATACGTTTTCATTATTATGCAAATTAAACATAAACCACTCTGAAAATTGTATTCGTTGCCTGAAAATTGCATTCGTTGCGGCTTGTCGTTTGGTAACAATTCTTGGACTGAGCTTAGACGATAAGCGTGCATATGCAGGTCACATTTCAGGATTGTTTTGCAGGTTCCGTAGGATACATTTACTTGCTGGCGTAAACGCCGAATGGGGGTTTGTGAGTGTTCATTAACAAATTTGTCTCAATTCTTCTACTGCCTTCCTTTCTATTCGCGCTTCCTGTTTTTCTAAACAAAGCCACAGATCTAGTCAAAACTTGGCGAAACTGGTCGAAATCCATGACTACGTGTGGAAATTCTGTTTGAAAGTACTGAATGGCGTGCCGCGTTAAATAAACCCACTGGTCATCAACCGTTCTACCATTTTTAAAGTAACTTTCGATCATAAAAGCTTTTTGTTCTGCCGTGATTACCAATTTAATTTTGTTAAAAATAAAAACTTCAGAACTTGACAGTTCCACTTTTCATGCACCTATACCATTTACTTCTTACCTTTTAAGAGTAATAATTCAACACATGCGTCATTGATTCCACGTCATACTTTGAGGACGTTTTTTTCATGAAAACGGCGATAGTGAAAGGGTTAATGTTAACGCGATATGGCTCCAATTAGATAAATGTGCACCTTAACAATATCTTTTTTCAACACACGGCGAGAAAACCATTTTATTTCTAAATGGACACGTTTTCCTGGCCACGTCATTTCTCAAAATGGTGATATTCAGCGGCCTGCAAGACCGTGCGATCTAACCCCCCTAGATTTTTTTCTTGTGGGGCTTTCTCAAGGACAAAGTCTATTTTAACAATCCGCAGACGATTATTCAGAATCGACGCCGGGTGTTCCCGGGTAAACAGCTGACCGCGCGGCCAGCCGTTGTTTCTTATGGCAGTGACGTCATTGACAAGTTAATTTTTACCCACCCGGCGTCGATTCTGAATGTGCCCCTCTCTGAAGAAAGAATATTCGTCAAGTTATTAATGAAACTGAACTATAATGGTGCCAAAATGTTATTGACAGTTTAATGCAAAAAATGATCATCCACAGAAACTGCTGAGGGGACATTTAGAGATTATTATTTTTTAAACATAACCGCTTTTTTTTCTAATATCGTTAAAAACGGAATTTTTTGCATTTTCTCAATGGCTTTTATGTTTAAAAAAATTACTGACCACAAAATTAAGGTTAAAATAAGAACAACTACAGTTATTATTTTATATAAATTTGCCGGCAAAAATACCAAGATAATAAGAATGAGGTATATTTTAGTTTATTTGTAAACTGGTATTCCCACTTCATTATTAGTGCTATGCAAGCTGAACAAAAAATAAGATTCCTCAATGATACAAACCAGTGGCGGTGCATGTAGGAAGCCCCAACAAAACCTGTCCGTTTCAGATAGCTCGAAAAAAAATGTTATGCTCGAATCAGATAGACGGTCGCTAATAGGTTTTTTTTCAGATAGATCTTAAAGATGTGGGGGTTCTTCTGAAACGGGTAAGAGTTATTTGAGGTGGATATTTCGCAAGTGCACCCATATGTAAATTATATTCTACGCCTATGCATTCGATAATCCACTGTCGTTTTAATTAGGTATTTAGATTTTTTTAATTGTTGCCTTTTAAACAATTAATTATTGTTTTACGAGTTAATAGTGCCATGATAATTACGATGATTTTGGTTTACTAAAAATGGGTGTTTATAGACGAACATTGCCGTGCAACAAAAAGCGGGTTTCCCTTAAGACATTTGGTGGGTTTACTGGTTTATGGTTTAAAAGTTTGTTTGTCTACCATAATATAAATATGTATACTATGTATCTACATGTATATATAATGGTGGACAAACAAACTTTTAAACCATAAACCAGTAAACCGACCAAATGTCTCAAGGGCTTTTCGGTGTATTTGAGTATATATATCTATATTCTTTATAGTCTCTGATATTATGTATGTAGGAGGGATAATAAAGAATTAAAAAGGTATAACTCTTTTACTGTTACTGTTAGCATTGTTACTGTTTTTGTTACTGATGTAGTGTAAGTACTGTAGTGGAAGTTGCAGATAAACCACCGGTTGTTTTAAGGGCTGAGTGTTTAGTGTTTACACTGATGATGTTTTCCGACATTTTTTTTAAGTTTGAAGCAAATAAGATCATGTAAAAATTTGTTACCTGTTTAAAAATTTTGCTATCTTGTTAAATGACGCTCAAAATCGACTTATTTTCCGAGTAGCACGTGCAGTTTTCGCGATTTTCCGCGACTTTTCACAGTTACTCTTGACCTATGTACTGTCGAAAAAATCCGATAGATAGCGATAACAAAATGCCAATTTTCGGGGGTTGATCCGTGATCCGTCTGACAATGTACGTCTGTAAAATCGAATTTTCTGGGAAAGGCACGATTTCCATGGCCTTAACTCCTCGAGAATCGAATTTTACATCAAATTTCTCATTAATTCGGTGATTTTCGATGCACTTTCCGGGAAAACCGCGATTTCATTTAACTTTCCGGAAATCGAATTCTACATAAAATTTTCCATCGGTATTGTTATTTTCAGAATTATTTGAAAACCTTTAGATCTTTTTCCGCATGGCAAGAGAATGGCGATTTTCGGCCCATTTATCGAGATTTTCCGCGACCAAACGAGAAAAGCTGGGTACATACGACTTTCCACGATAATTCTAGATCCACTATAAAAAAAATTTCACTTTAAAGTGCGTAACTTAAGTGACTTTTCCACCATATTGAGAGATCTAAGAAAAAGTTTACTATATCTGTTTGGGAAAACTAAACCAGCAAGATGCTTAATGAAATTGCATTTATCTCGTAAACGAAGCGAAAACGGAAAATATATGCAGAGGTAAGTTTTGTTAGGCATTTAACAAGCTATTTGACTGAGATAAGGAAATGTAAAAAGCAGGCGCATCTCGTCCATAAGGTCATTTGGTCAATGACCCACCTAAATTTATTTTCAATGATCTATCTACCTAATAATTTATTTTTTAAAACCAAAAGATAAGTATCTTTTCTGTCAAAAAAGTGCAAGTTACCTGCGAAATCTCTCTAAGAAAGAATCAAGTTTGCTCCGGACTCACCGTATTTTAAATTGACCTCATCATAGATGTATATGGACTATATAAAATGCATTAAAGCTAAGAGAGAAACAAACACACGCGCTTTAATAAGTTAAAAAGAGACAAAGCTTGTCGACGGCCCACCAATAATATCGTTTTAGGAGCGCGCGTGGCCGTCAACGCCGCCGCGTCGGTTTTCGTATTGTCGCAAATTCTGGCTCACTAATTTAAATCTGACCAATTTATTATTAGAACAATATTCGCGATACATTTATACATTTAATATAAGCTTACCTAATTTTATTTTCAGATATTTAGGTAATTATCTACTAATAATAATAATTGTAACTGTGCCTATAAAACATTAAAACCTACAGTACTTATTACGACTTTGAAAATAACTGGGCAATACAGCACCACTCGACGCATTAATATTTCAGAATTGTATCCATGCTGCCGTCAAGCTCTTGTTCATCGTTCATCATTATTAGTAGCAGGCATTTGGTAAGTTGAAGAAGTGTTTCGTCTTTCGACCTAATTTTGTTGTTTTTGTTTGGATATTTTTGATATTTGTGTTGTGTCCTTTGTGTAGTATTAGTACTTGAGTACTTGTGTTAACAATAGCTTTAACAGTCACAAGAAATACTGTAGTGTAAAATAAGTAGTGCATTAACATTTGAAAAACGTTTAGAAATTAAAGAAAAAGGACGCCCTAAACCTCTTCTGGATCTAAAACAGACTCCGAAAGACAGAGGGAAATACATCAACAGGTATTTTAGGCTAAGTATATACAATATTTCTAACTGTATTTGCGGGTGCAACGTAAAAAATGCCTTTTTTGTTATGGACTAAAACTGGTGTTACTGACATAAAACATTTAAATGAAAATTATGAGATACACGTTTCCAAGCTTAAGTCATCGTCTTTTATATAATTCTGTAACTTTTTATTTGTCTATTGTTTGTTAATAGATTTTTTCTTCCAATATATACATATATATTATTAGTTCAAATCTTTTAATAGTCGTTTTTCTTTCGGCTTTCAAATTTATTTTAACTCTCTTTCCAAAAACGCATAATTACGAATATTTGTTGATATCAACAAAAATTCGTAATTATGCGTTTTTGGAAAGAAAAAGTTAAAATAAATTTGAACCTGGGCCATGATTGCCCCTCGCCCCGCCTGTCCGCTACGTCACTCGAGCGATCGATACAATTGCCACAATCATCTTTACCAGCAGTGACGGTTATGCATTAGTTACTTCATCAGGTGTTGGTGGCGCTGGTATTAAATTTGAAATGTCAAAAAATTGCATCTCTTTTTACAAGAAAGCCAGGCTTCTCTTATGGCCGTATTCACCACATTTACAAAAGCTCGACTTATGACTTAAGCTCGCTTAGCTCCCGTTTTTCATATGCACCGAAGTCAAAATAATGTTTAAGCAAAGTTAAGCTCTCATTTTTGACGGCTTAAATTGCAAAACCAAGCTTTTGTCCTAAATATAGCCAAAACTTTTTGCGAAGAAAAATAGCCATTCGGTGTTTAGAAGTGTTTTAGGTTTCAGCAGGATTTTCATTGTCCTTACTTCGGTTTTTCGTAGTTAAAGATATCCCTAAAATATGCAAGCAGAGGATGAAACTTTCATAGAGGAGGATATTAATTTGTTAGACATAATAGACTACGGTTTTCCACAGCGGATTTATGTCAGACCGAATTATATTGAGAATATGGACGATTTGAGCGTTTTTCGGAGATTTTTTTTTATATTTATTTATTTATTTATTTATTTATTTATTTACACCCATTTAACAGTTTGAAACCAATTAACAAATGGGTACAACAGATAATTATAACTTAAAGTACAGATACTAATATAGTTATACATAGACATGTAAAATATTGCAGAATAGAAAAATTTATTAGAACATTACAAGACAAAATACAAGGTACAAAGTACAAAGTAAGAAAAGACAAAAACAAAAATTAAACCGGGGTACACTATTAACAATTAACAAGTCTTAAGCATGTCCAAAAAAAAAAAAGAAAATTAATCACAAAAGTACAAAAGGTGGACCACAACAGAGTGTCAGGTCAGACGTACGCTATTTATGCCACAATAAAAAATATCAAACCTATCTTGGTGCATATTGTACGTACTGCACATTCTATTTATGGGTGAGAATTTACAGATATTGGTGCGCGGTGTTGGGACGTAAAATGTGTATGGATGGCGAGATGATGCTCTAGGAATCAGGAATTGTAAGGAATTCAGAATCTCACTACATTCCACCCCATTATGCAAGATCTTGTAAAGAAATTTCAGTTGAAAAACCCTGCGTCTATTCTCCAAAGAGTCCAACGAATGTCTGCGCAATAAGTCCTCCTGAGGCACACCAATATCCGGGTAGTGGGCATCAATTTTGAAACTCAAGTACTTCAAGAATCGTCGCTGAACCCTTTCAAGTCGATTAATATGTATCTGATAATATGGCGACCATATCACCGAAGCATACTCCATTCTGGACCTCGCAAATGCGTAAAACAGTAGTTTTAAGGCAGTGATATTCGAAAAATCACGCGAATTTCGTATAACGAACCCTAGTAATTTGAAGCAAGTCGATAAAAGAGAGTTTATATGAGGAACAAAGGAAAGTTTACTGTCCAACAATACACCAAGATCACCATAAGAATCTACTCTTTCTAATGGAGTATTATTCATTTCGTAATCGTACGGCAGTGTGATACGCTTTAGCGAGAACGACATAACCTTACACTTATTTATATTTAAAGGTAGGTTTTTATAGTACACCAGTCGTGGATCTTGTCAAGTGAGAGCTGAAGTTTCCCACAGTCTTCCAGACTCCCTATGCGGGCATATATCTTCATGTCATCAGCATAAAGAAGTATGTGACTTTCAAGGTTTTCGAGAATGCCGTTGATAAATATGTTAAACAACAAAGGACCTAAGATGGACCCCTGTGGTACTCCAGAAGGAGCACTCATATGGACAGACGATTGACCACAACACTCTACTGTCTGCTTCCTATCCGCCAAATAAGATTTAAAGAAATTAATCAAATTATCTGAAAAGCCAAAAGTGTGAAGTTTACTAAGCAGAATGTTGTGATCAAGTCTATCAAACGCATTTGAAAAATCCGTAAAAATAACATCCACCTGACAGTTCTGATCAAATGCTTCCGCTACAAATTGTGTTAAACAAATTAGGTTAGATATGGTTGATCTCCCCTTGACAAAACCGTGCTGGCTTTCTGCGACTTTATTCTTAACCTGAAAAAGTAATCTCTCATGCAGAATCATTTCAAAACACTTAGAAAAGTTGTTAACAATACTTATGGGGCGATAGTTTTCTATTTTTCCCCTGTCCCCCTTTTTAAATACCGGAATGATTTTGGATGTTTTCCAGATATCTGGAAATTGCGACGTTTTTAAAGATAAGTTAAAAATTATGGTAAGAGGTTCAGCAAAAAGGCAAGCACAATCATGCAATAAAAAAGATGGTATTCTGTCTGGACCCATAGTCCCCTTCTGTTTCATCCTTTTCAGGCAACGTGAAACATGAGCTTTATCAAACTTCGCTACAAAAATAGTATCCGTTGCAGCAGCAGTCTGACGATTATCCACATTACCAGGCAAAACATAGGATGATTGGAAATGGTTGGCAAACGCATTTGCAATGTCGGCATGATCTCTAAAACTGTTTTCACCCAGTGTCATTATTTCAGGAAATTGCTTATTATTTTTCTTACTATTTATTAATTGCCAGAATTTCGTAGGATCAGATACAATACGATTTTCAATATCTTCACAATACCTTTTGTAAGCATTGTTTACTTCATGTTTTACTAGAGTTCTCATTCTCCTAAATTCTAATAGATCGGCATGCTTACCAGTTCGCTTGAACCTCCGCCACACTACAAACTTTTTCTTAACTGTTTTAATTATCTGTGAATTGAACCAAGGTGGATAATTTCTGCGACGCTTCCTCGTCTTAGGCACAAAAACATCCAAAGCTTCATAAAGTTTTAAGTAAAATAATTCACAAACAGAGTTTACATCACTGCCGGCAGTTAAAAAGTCCCAGTTTATGTTACTAAAATGTACATACAGATTTACAAAATCAGCCTTTCTAAAGTTATAATGGACGCAGCTAGTTTTTTGCTTATTAAATTTTTTCTCATTAGCAAAACTAAAAAACGTTATCAGTGGAGGATGATGATTATCTTCAGGCAATAATACATCCTCAGCCTTTTCAACTTCACACGTAAGTATTTCGGAATTACACAGGACCAAGTCTAATAAACGACCATTTATATTCTTAACAAAATTATACTGAGTGAAGTTAAAGAATTGCATATAATTTAACAAACACAGGGTTTTCTCATCAGTACATATATCCAAGACATCCCACGTAGACTTCAAGCCTAAGTACTAACGTACCGAGGGCGTCTGAAGAGAAAGGAAAATGTAGTCTATTGACACGAAAGCTACAGTGATATCCTTACTAGAACTGATAGAAAATCAATTAGAGTTTGAAAGTTTTGTGCTGAGGACGCTCGGTCGGTTTTCTTGTTTTCCATAACGTGCTGTTACACGCATCAAATAAGCCTTTTCAGAACTGTTAAAGTTCCGTACTCGAACTTTTTATCCACTACTACTACCCATGATTTTTCAAGTTAAAAAAATATCGGAAATTAACATGGCCGTTATAAGCAAGTTTTTTAAACCTTCGCTGGTGGCTCCACCGGTTGTTGTCATTTATCTCCTTTTCTGTCTTTGTACGAACTATAAACAAGGACAAAAGACAAAATAATAACAACTACCCGTGAATTTAAAAACGACCTTGTATTATTTGCAGGTGTTGCCAAATTTATTTTGGGCTTTAGAAAGCTTGGCTTATTTATCCGCGGTGCAACGCATTACAAGTTAAGAGAAACTATATTTCAGCTTAGCTTAACTAAGCGTAGCTTAAGCATCAACCGGGGAATCTGGACATTTTTATTGGTATTCGTTGGATATTATAATTCAAGGAGTACCAGTTTGAGTGTTCATCATCGCTACGTTTCGGCGGCACTTGCGTTGCCGTATCAACCGGTGAGGTGTTATTTGTGGTGTAGTTTGCTCAGGTAATGTCAATTTTTTTTCGTAGAATCCTTTGTCGCCATGTTAGGTACCGAAGTACCGATTTGTTGTTCAACTATACGTTCCATGAGTAACGGCTTTTTATGATCTTGACTACATGATATAATGCATATTTTGCATATTTTGAATACATGATATAATATTTATTTGTATTACATTTATAGGGTGATTTCGAAATGTGCTAAAAAACTAGACTCCTAATTATATTATAATAAATTCAAAGTACCTATAAAGCTTAGTTGTCTTGTGGCAGTTCACACAGATTGAGAGAGGGGTTAAGAGGGGATAAGAGGAGTATAGATGCAGTGGCGTAGCTCGACTCTAGGGGTGGAGTGGGCGAAATTATTTATGGGCGCCATCAGTGGCGTAAAGTACACCCCCGCATGGCGGTAGCAGAGCATTAATTAATAAAGGACTATAATTCTAAATAATTATTTTTAAAATAGTTGTCTTAAGCCATTAAAAAACACATGGATAAATTTGTATTTGTACTAATTTTTTAGTGTGCAGTTTTAGAGCTCATAAATTTAACCATCAAATACCTTACAATCTGTTGAAATAGATTTGAAAATCGCCAAAACCACGTTAAATTCTAGTTTAACTTCTATTAGGAACCTTTGTGGTAGTTTTAAAAACAGTAAAATGACGGCGCGTCAAATGCTTTGGCAAGGAAACGGAAAATCACTCCAGAATTCGAGAAACAGAGACACAGAAAGGTTAAGAGATTTATCGAGGAACGATTATTTGAGGTCGATGTATAAAAAGTCAGTATTGATATTATTGCAACTCAAAGAATCGTTTTGACAGCATGAAATGAAAAATTCAATTTTCTTTTCCCAAAAAATATATTTCAACTGCTGCTGCTGATGAACTCTAAATAAAGCCAGTGCTCTTTAACAAAACTATAGTAATGGCTTATCCCCTAAATTTCCATCTCAAAACAGTATTTATGCAATACTTACGCGAGTTGACTTCAATAAAGGAACTGGGTAATTTTTAGTAATTAAAAAGAAGTGCGCAGCATCAAGTTTACCTGATGTATGTAATGTCATTGTGTTGTTTATAACCTTACCAGTGGCCGTGGCTAAAAGATGATTTTCTAAACTGAAAATAAAAAAAAACTATTTAGGTCGTACGCGGACGAAAGAGAGACTTTCAAATGTCTCTCTTAAGCATAGAACAACAAGAAGCAAGGAAATTAGAGCTGGATGATTCAATAAAGGATTTTTCAAAAAAATATGATACGGCAATCGCGATTTTAAAAAAATAAAAAGCTTTTAAAACTTTTGTTCAATTATAAAATGTGTCACATTGCTTTTTTCCGGTTAAAAGGTAAGAATTTTCTTAAGAAAAATAATTATATTTTTGGATAAAAAAACTTATAATTATACTGTTGAACAAAAAACGTCCCCTCCTCCCATGTACTCACTCCATTATGCGCTCTGCATTGACGCTCAAAATATAACCGGGGACCTAGGTACATCTTGCTGGGGGGCCCTAGCATTTTGCGTTACGCCACCAGGCGTCATTATATTTCCGAGTCTCTTATACGTTAATACTAAAATAACGGAGTGTGAAATATCTACACTAATAAATTAAATTATGTATATACTATATTTACTTTATAATTCCTTTTTATTTTAAAAGCTCATGCTCCCATTCTTATATAGCATTTAATTTTAAGTTTAGAATAAACTGTCGATTATATGGGCTGGTGGGGCCGACCAGTAGAGGGCAGGGGGAGGGGATCGCCCCCTTGGCCCCCCTTGGCTACGCCACTGTATAGATGCAAAACACATGTCCATTTTTTGTCAATATCGAGATTTTAGTGCTACACGATCCTGCATGAAAATTTCTACCTGCTAATGTTTTTTTAGGTGCAAAATGCGGCATTGAAGTCTAATATGAATCTGAACATCGCGGTTGTTGTTGTTTTTGGATTAATGGCTCTGGTTGAAACCAAATGGCCAGCTAACATCGCGGTTAATTGCAAAATGGGACACACTCGTTCCTATTCTAAAAGGCAACGAGAGATCTTAACATTTTTTTCGATTTTCTCATATTAAAATTAAATGGAAATGTCGCGTTTTGCATCTATACCATTCAAATATGTATATAAAGAGAAATAATCAGAAGAATGTATGCTTAAATTTAAGCCTCTACCTTAGACAGTTGGGTCAAACGGCCCTTATTCTTACACTTGTCAGTTTTAAAACTTTTGGTTGTAAATTAGACCGTTCTAGACATAGTGGATTTCATCGTAAGTGTTTTTCTTTCCACACTTTCCACTTTAAAACTTACTTTGTTACCTTTTTGTCATTTTTCACGTTTAAATAATTTTACAAACAACATCGCATGTTTTAAAAAATCGGTCAAGTGCAAGCTATACTTGCACTTGCACAGCAGGGGGGACAACGGGGGCTGACTGCCTCGGACGCCATTCCTATTTGGGGCCCCATCTTACATACGTTGGGGCCCCAGGAGTATTTGTTGCCTCAGGCCCCCAAAAAGCCGCCGGCGGCCCTGACAATTAGTGTTCCGTGCCATCAACCTTCCACTTAATCTGAGCAAACCTCGGCCGCCCGATTTCCGTCCATCTTCCGCGCTACCCGCCGCCGAGGGTACTAACGCCGTATCACATCGCGTATGCGCGGAGCTGAGTGGGCCAAATTAAAAATTTTGAAAAACGTGTAAGGAAAAAAGTTACTCCTTACATCATGAGAAATGTTTTTTGTCCAAAAACTTTTTCTCTACACCTAATGGTTCAGCAGTTATAAGGAAATAAACAATTACATTGTTTATAACAATTTACCGCTCTAGAATTTTTCAATCCTGATAATTTTCGCTCAATCTGCACCTAATTCAAATTGTTCAAGATTTTTTTCAGATTTTTCTTAGCGATCCTTCTGGTGATAAGGATGGGGGACAGTAATTTTTAATCGTTTCTGCCGAAAAAATGCAATAGAAAAATACATCATTATATCGTTGAATTCGTGCTTCAATAAGCTTTCATTTGATACCACACACGATGCCCTTGGATTTTTTTCAGTGCCCAATAACCCCCCGAAATTAACCCCCAGAATCAAAATTCAACCTTCTGATAATTCTTCCGCAATCTACACCTAATTCTCAATGTTGATGATTTTTTTCAGATTTTTTTGGTCTATCCTTTTGATGATTAGGGTGGGGGTCAGAAATTAGTAAAAAAAAATTTGTAAAAAAACGAATAAAAAAATACATCATTCGAGGGCTTCATAACATAGGGGCGTATCAACGAAATCAATAATGTTGAGGAAACGAAAAAAACGATTTAAAAATTCTGTAGTTTAAAGGCATTTTTTAAATTTTATGCTCAAACGTAGTATAAATTTGATATTCTAAAGCAATACAAACCTTCCCATTTGGTATTAAAACCCAAGGTTTAGAGTTGATACGCCTTTCTGTTACACTTTAACAAAGGGCGTAATATAAAATTTGGTCGATACGCCTGTAATATTTGTCGATACGCCTTTATTAAATAAAATAAAGTAAAAAGGAAGAGTATTTATTTTTACAAAATGGCAACTCATTCTCACAAAAGTAAAACATAAAAAAAAATACTTAAACCTAAAAACGTAAAAGAACTAATTTTTGCTGCTACTGCGCTTTTTTGATCTTATCCTGTTTCTAAGAGTTAAAAGGCACAATTCCTGTAAGTCGGCATATTTCTTTTCATTAATTGGAAGAAGATTAGTATACAAATTCGGAACATGTTCGTCGTGAAAATGCATCTTGGAAGGTCGGCCAGACTTTCTCTTGACTATATCCATTACGTTTCCATTTCAAAATTTCTCCCTGTTCAGCAATTGTACAATTAGGCATATCTTTTTCGCGATAATTTTTAAAATTCTTAAATCCGTATAATTTAGAGAATGTACTTTGTACGGCTGGCCTTTTCTCTGGCTGGCCATTTTGGTCTATTCTGCTTAGTTTTCGAGCTATAAGCAAAAAAATAAACACATTTTTGTATTTTTTTACGACCCGCTACCTGCATGGAAAAATTTCTGTGATTTTCATTCACGGCATATAATTTTTCTAAATCTACAAATTTTGGCAAAATATCAAGTTAACGTTTATAACTACCTCACCAAAATTTAAAAAAGAAGCCAAAAAATTTGTATTTTGTGAAAATAAATTTTTCACAAATCTTTCCATAGAGGTCGCGGGCGTGAAAAATTTCAAAAATGTGTATTTTGCTGTTCAGCATTCACTTCTTCAGCGGGCCCGTTGGTTTTCTATTTCAGGCAATTGTTTTCAAAATTAGCCACACCAAAAATTTCCTCTTCGCCACTGTCTACATAATCTGGATCTCTAACAGAATCGTCGGAATCAAATGCATTATTACTATCTAAATCAGTTTCGACCGGTCCTTAAAGCAAAAAAAAAACAAACGTTATGTAAAATATCTCATTACAAATAAAGTAACTTGAACTTGATATTGTAATAGAGTAAAACCTATGTAAAGTGGAATCGCACGGTCCTAAACTTTCCGGCTCAAACAGGTCATGCCTGATACCCAGTGTAGATTTACAATACATTACCATAGGTAGTTTTTTTACGTTAATTATAACAATGTACTGTCCTAAAAATCTCCATTATGCACCGGTTTCCGTGTTATAGAGCGTCTGGCGTACACAGGTTTTACTGTAATATAAACTAACTACAGAATAATTAAAATATTTACCTAGTTCTTTAGCCGCAGCAACCATTTTTCTAGTTCTTAACAACATTTCTGCATAAGAAAACACTTCACAAGTTCCACGATTCTAAACAAACGAACATAAGAAGTGGAATGGGAATATGAATATTCCTGAGGTTATGTTTTGGTGCTGTTTTAAATAGTAATGTTGGTCATCAGAAAACCGGCGTATTTTAGATTTTATGAGAATCCATAATTGTGAAAGGCAACTAACAATTTATTACTAATATTAAAATGCTTAAAATATTAATTTTAAGATTAAATTAGTTATTACGCCCCTTTTCTTAAAATTTTCTACCTGTTACCTAAGGTAATAATAGTTAGGCGTATGTTCATACGCCAAATAATTTCTCTTTATTTCCGTTATAACAAACGGGCGGATGACCATACGCTTCTTTGTTAAACTTCAAAGCTGTTAGTATGTTGGTACGCCTAAATGTGTTTCAGTTTTTCTCGAATAGTATTATACATGCAGGTACGCCTGTTTGTGAAAATATGCATCACATCGAGATCTATCATAAGCCATAAAAAACCTATTTTACTAAAAATTGCAGATACGCCCCTATGTTATGAAGCCCTCGATATATTATGTTGTTGAGTTCATGCTTCCAGAAGCTTTCATTTGACACCGTACACGATGCCCTTGAATTTTTTCTCTAATTGTTTTTGATTACTTAGTAAAATAATATGTAAAAGAAGAAAAACAGGATTTTACGACAGCTTTTACTGTTAGGTATTTTAGATCTATAATCCGCCATGATCCTCAGGCTAGCCATATTCTTTTTCTGCGGGAGCTTCTATGTTTCTATTGTAAGAGCTCAGGCTGCGGCCCAGGGTGGACCAAGTTTAAGTCAGCTGCTAGGACAAGTTAATCCGGCTGAGCAAGGTAAATAACATTGCTTATGTTTAAATTTTTAAAGGTCATTTCTTAGCTACAAACAAGAGAAAAATAGTGATTTCTGATACAAGTGTTAAAAGTGGCATTTTATTTTGTGAGAACGAAAGTTCGAACTTCGAACAAAATAAAATCACTTTTAACACATTATTTTTTGTACCAACACTGTATATTTATTTAAAAAAATATAACAAAACTGACAAAAAATAATGACAGGTTATTTAAATATTAAAATATTATTGACAACGACTGTCAACTTACTTTTAACATTAGTATTAAAAGTAATCCACCTTTAACACTATTAAAGAAATGTCACTTTTAACATTAAAATGCCACGTTAAACAGCCTACTTTTAATAGTGTTTGTAGAAAAACATTTATTAACACAGGTCTGAAAATGCTCCATATCCAAGGATATTTTATACATAGCTATTTCCAATGTTGGATGGGTCAAATTTGTTTAAATTACCTTTATTTCATACTGTCCGGTAAATAACTATTTCCCGGACTCATTTGCGGCCGGTAAATCGAAATTACAGTATCTAATACCTGCTAGGCAACACATTACGGTATCAGATACTGCAATGTTCGATTTACCGGACGCAAATGAGTCCGGGAAAACAATACAAAATTATGATTTTATTTATTTGACAGTGACTGCAAAAGACAATCATAATTAGCTATGGAAAACAATGGCTATGACATCGTTAAGATGATGCGAATACACAAAATAAAAAGGTCGCACGACCAAAAAGGGCCATTAAGAAAACTACTAGTATTTACTTAAAACTTATTACTATATTGCTAATAAGGTGAAAGAAAGTTTTAATATGAATGCTCCTAAAAGGAAACAAAACTTTCTTTGGTTAAGTCGCCATGTGTGAACTAGCAGCGAATCCGCGTTTATTTTTAAATATTAGAATGGAAAATTTTGTTCAGGAAAACAAAAATATGTTGGAAAAAAATTTTGCACAAATCATTTCTCCCCCACAATTTTGTACGATTGCTGTCATAAAGACAACTGTATACTCTTGTTAAAAAAAATAAACGGGGAAGGTGAAGTAGGTATCAAAACGTTAAAAAATATCGACATTTTGCAATATCGATATTTTTGTTCCGATATATCGAGAACATCGATAGTTCGATGTATCGATATATTATATGGGCCAGGGGGCGCCAGGCCAGGAAAAGTTTACTACTCCGGGGCCCGTCCCGGCTCTCGACGACCCTGCGGACTTTGCGGACGTGCAAGAACTTTTATCAAGAATACCCAAAATTTTCTTTAAAATACTGTACATATAAAGTAATAACTAATAAATCCACACAATCATTGAGTCATTAGTTTTAATTTTTGCAATTATTTTTTGATCCAATGATTATTTAGTTAAAAAAGCCTTGTTTAAAGGGACTACGCCACTGGTATATCGATTTCCAGCAACTGATCCAGAAATATTCTAAAACGAGACAGAGCACGCATGATGTCTTCATGCTTATAACGCGGCTCATTCTTGCTTGATTCTTACTACACTGACGAATCAAAAATTTGAACTTTTCTAATTATGTCTATTAGGGTACTGAAACATATTTGTCTAACAGCAAACGACAAATAACGATAGCTTTAGTAAAGCTGTTTTTCTGCGCCCGAACGTTTCGAAATTGTTTCAAAACGCAGTCAGCTGTGGCACTTTAAGACGTTTTTTTGTGATGAAAGCGTTTCAAGGCAGTTTCAAAACAGTTTTAACGCTGACACTGACGGTAAATTACCGGTCAAAGAGTGGACACTTTTAAATATTTAAAGAAACTGTGCCATTGAATTTACCAGGAAATTATATTGAAAAAAAAATGGTAAAAAGTCATATATCTATGAGTCATATTTTGCAAGTCAAATAAGACCCATAGAGACAAAAACGTAAAAATTTCTATTTTATAAATCAGAAACATACATTTCAAAATAATTATAAGAAAAAAGAAAATAAAACATATCAAAAATTCTTTAAACACACGAAAGAAAAACTAATATGTTTAGTATGTTTAAATAAAGGTGGAAATTTTAAAAATTACAGTTTTTTCGGTCAAATTGAAAAATGTCGGACAAATATCAATTTGACTTGTCCCTGTCGGTCAAATATAAATGGTAATTTACCAGACATGGACTACAACCTTATTGCTTACAAAAACATTAAAGAAACACAGCACCCAAAAATACAAAGCAGTAAAACACAGCACATAGTAAAGCATAAATAAGCAAATGCAGGATAGTTTTGACAAAAGTGGCAATCCAGTTTTGAAAAATCTATTCGAGCACTTTCAAAACGGAATGAAACAGTTTTGTCTATGACGTCACCATTTCAACACTAAAGTGCCACAGCTGACTGCGTTTTGAAACAGTTTCGAAACGTTCGGGCGCTGAAAAACAGCTTTGGTGTTGAAACGGTGACGTCATAGGCCAAACTTTTTCATTCCGTTTTGAAAGTGCTCGGATAAATGTTTCAAAACTGAAGGGCAGAAAATTGGATTGTCACTTGTCAAAACTAACCTGCATTTGTTTAATTATGCTGTCATCTGTGCTGTGCTTTACTGTTTTTTATTTTAGGGTGCTGTGTTTCTTTAATGTTTTTGTAAGCAATAACATCTTGCCAGTTGAAGTTGACAGGTTATATCAAAAAAGAACTAGGGTTATGTCTTCAAATGAATGACGTAGCCACTTTAAAACGGGCCATTTTTGTGCATCAACTGAGCGATGGCGTCAGCGTTAAAACTCTTTTGAAACTGTCATCATGACCAGCGACATACATGGACTGCAGATATTTCATAAAATACATAGGTTGCGCAGAACTATTTAACTCCACTATGGGCGAAATCTCTGCCACAGGAACGCATGCGCAGTATACGAATAGCCTTGTTCCCGAATTCATCAACGACAAACCGATTCCAGTCGGTCAGCGCGCTCTCCTTGTTTAGATAACGTAGTTAAAAAAGGATAGTATTCTTAACCACGAGACGGGTTCGTCCGCCAGTAAATTCAAATAAACACAGCTTTATCTATGCAACGAACAAATCTAGATTCAGGAACGGAGCAGCAGCCGAAGTCCGTCCTCGGTCTGCTTCGGTTAGCTTCGTACGGGCTGCTTGCGTGGGCCAGTGTTGTCAGATTTCGGTTATTTCTCCCGATCCCATGAATCAAGTACCAAATCTCACGATTTTTACCTTTATAGAAATATCAATCAGCGAATCTCACGACATTGATCTTTGCAAATTGCAATTGAGGTTTGAAACTCTGTTTCTATTTTCACATTGCACTTTCTCAATATACGTAGTTCAAATAGTTCCAATATAATCCAAATGAAATCCAAAATCTGAATAACGAATGGCGAATGTCAAGATCCCACTAAACAATTTTGATAACGATACCTTGTTGTTTTGGGAAAAAATTCATTAGTAAAAATCTCGGATGACTCTCTAAAATTTGCGGGTCGTTAGATTTGTTTTTCAGATTTTTTGCTTACCACACTCGAAAGCAGCAGTAGAGAGAACATTTTTTCACATTTGTTTAATACAAACTCAACTACCTACGCAACAAACCTAAAGTGAAAACAATAGAAGGCATTTTATATACCAAAAGTTTGTCAAGAGACAAAAATTGCTACGATTTTTGTATCACAAATAATACGATTAAAAGGTTAGGTTGTGGTCACGTATTTTATTCAGATAAAAATAAGATGGAAACTCCAGATGAATAACTTCTTTCTTTTTCTTTGTTTTGTGTTAGTTTTACACTTTTATTTATAAAAAAATATATTTCGTTTTTTATAGCACAAAGTGATAGATATTTGTTTAAGTTTGTAAATTTGTTTACTAATATTTTGATATCGTAAAATTTTTTTCAGTTTTATTAAAATAAATGATAGTAGAATAAGATTATTTAATCCTATTATTTTTACTTCCGGTGCAATCATTACAGGCTCGCGATTTATCACGAATTTCGGCGGTTAAGTCGCAAGTCGCAAGCACTCTCAAGTTTTTCTTTAATGACTTCTGGCAACACTGCAGGTAGCGTCAGCGCGTCTCCCTAAAGCAGTGTTGCCACGACACGGCAATTGCCGTGTTTTTACGGCTTTTCAAACCGAAGGTAGGTACGGCCACGAGCTTACTGTACTGCCGCGCATATAGAAACACGACTTTTTCGTTTAAAAACTCCAAACGCATACTTGGCCATTTATGCACGACAAAGGCTAAATATGAAGTTAAAAAAATGAGAAGCATTTTAAAAAATGGAGGGATTTGTTCATTCAGAATTGTTAATATATTTTAATTTTAAGGAAAGCTGTCAACAGTTTCATGAATATGCTAAAAAATGACAAAGGTATTTTAACTGCCGCTGAGTGGAACAAAAATACGTGTTTAAATTTAAACCGTGAATAAAAAATCTCTTCCTTTGCCACGGCTTTTATTTCCTGTCGGTTGGCAACACTGCGCGCGTGTTGGCGTGGCTGGTGCTCGTGTCTCGTGTCGTTTTTAGTATCATTCTGGAATTAGTAAAGGGTGTATCGAAGGCATGTCTCAATTTGGCGTCACGAAAAATCCGTGTCGCCGTATTTCCACGTAAACATAATATTTACTGTGTTGAATCTAGACTGTAAAAGGGTTCTTGGCGGTATGTCGGCCTTTTCGCTGATGGAAATCTGCTAGCAACCTTTATTTCGCTTTGCGATTGCCGGATCCACACAGCTGGCTTTCACAGTTTTAATTTACGCGGGTAACATCCATATCTTTATGAAAAATATTTTTTAAGTTTTCGACCTATTACCATAAGTATTTCTACATGGACATCGGCGTATTAAACTAAAAATTTACTAAATCTTTCATAAATATGGGTTCTATGTGAACTGATATACCTACCACCATACACAAATATTAAGACCCGTCCTGTAACCTTTTAACTGCGCATGCGTTCCTGTGGCACTGCGGGCGTCCGTAAAGGAGTCATTCTTGGTTCAAGCAATATTAGTCCGTTTTAATCTGTATGTCGCTGATCATGACACACTTTCATCACAGAAGAACGTCTTAAAGTAAAATACATATTCCCAGACTCTTGCGCTATCGCGCATATAGAGCTACACGGGAGCGGTATTCTGTAAGTCGGGGCATTTTTTGATCGGTCGGAGACTTGTTACGTTGTCACAGATTACCTGTGACGTTGTTCCACTGGGTAAAATTCAGTGGTAACGTACACTGACTTCTTCTATTTAAAGCTTTAAATAATTTTCTCTTATCGCAGAGCTCTTAAACCAGAACATTACTGATATATTCCAATCACCAGACCCAGACGTTCCTTCTACCGCTGCACCAGACATTCACACCAATAATGGAGATGGAACCTGCACCTGTGTGCCATATTATTATCATCTATGCAACAATGATTCCGTTAATACAAATGACGAAGGAGTTATTGATATAAGGTAATAATTTATTTTTAGCCGACTGTCGACTTCATAATTCGACCCATATGTATATTTTTTTACGTAGTATGTTCCCGCATAATTCTTGAACGGATTCGCCGATTTCGATTAACTTCTTTTTGTTTTGTAGATGCATTTTTCCGAGTGGTCGCATTGCAAGAGCTTTTTTGCTAAAACGGGTGGAAACCTAAAAAAATTACAAAAACTAAAAAAACTCGTGAATTGAATAATTTTCAATATTTTCTGACTTAAAAAAAATAATAAAGGGGATGGGGTATTTAACAAACGAATGTTAAAAATTTGAAGGAGTGGGGAGAGAAAAAGATAAAGAAAGTGGGACGAGTGAAATGAAATGTAGCAAGAAACGATTTATATTTTCTAAAACTTTGTGTCGCGATACAATAAAAGGAAGATTTGATACCAAACCCGAGAAGAGCAAACCAGAGAGAAGCGACAAAATACGTCGGCACCTTTGATGTTGGGGGTATAAAATTTTGTGACCTCGAGTCTAAATAATAGACAGTTGGCCGGTATAATTTGGTGTAATAAAGGTGTATATGTACTTACCGTTCAGGATCCTTTGGAAACGTAAACACGTTAAACACTTAAAACTTAGCATCAAAAATAATTTTCCAAACACAAAACAAACTCGTCGACTACCGGACTAAATATGCCGGCGAGCGCGAGCACAGCGGCCGGACTCGATTATGTATGTACTTGAAGAACAGAACGTTCAAATGAACGAAATTTTTCGAAAAGGAGAGAAAGTCAAAAATAAGTAAAGATCTTACTAATTACTATAGTTTTAAGAGTAAAAAAGCATGTCCGATCGTTTAAAATATAAACCAGCCCTCCAAGCCTACCAGAAAGCACCCTTAGCTCAACCCTTAACATTGGATTTAAATTTTTAACACATAAATATGCGACGACCCCGCTGATTTTTACTGCTTGAATACTTTTAAGATATACAAAATTTTAGGAGCAAAAATCAACCCTTCAAACCCTCCGGAACCTACCCCTACTGTGACTGTAATATTCAAATATTTTATTAAACGCAAAAAAATACGATTTTCGATCTTATTTTATTATTTAAATGATATTCTTAAAACCTTTGACCTGAAAAAAATAAAATAAAATTTTAAAGCCAATGAAAAACTACCCCTAGCTTGCTTCTTTGAATCGACTTTTACCAGAAAACAAGTAGATGTGCGACGGCCCCGCTGATTTTTACTGCGTAAATACTTTTAAAGTATACAAAATTTTAGAAACAAAAATCAACTCTGCAAATCCGCGGAAACGTACTCTTTTATGACCGTCATAGTATACAATAAGTATAATATTTTGTTATAAACTTAAAATTTTTTTTATAATAATGAATGATATGTATTTGACTGCACAACACTACGCATCACTTGCATTTATTTAATGGATCGACTATGAAGTGATTGATGCTTACACAATGATGCAAATGAAGAACTGGAACCGTAAAATTACATATTTTCCAACCGATATTAATAATACGGTTCTAGGCAACCAGGCGCATATACAGGTGTCAGTTATGGGGGGGGGGGGGTAATTTTCGATATCTGTATATAGAAAAGCGCCGAAGGCGCCACGCCCTTTTTTCATTAATGGTGCTACATTTTCAAGTAGGAAATATAAGTAGTAAAAAAAACTTCATTTTAAAAATATGATATATGATTTATTACCAAACAGTAAATACAATACAACTTGTCACAGACGGGCAGACCCGATTCAACGATAACGACTCCACGCGATTGGATAATTCGACTACTTCGATTCCACGGTTGCCAAGGTTGTCGGCTTGTATTTTTTTAAAAGATTATAATTTGGACTACTTAACTGATTTTTGTTGGGACTGATTTGTTGTCAATGTTCATGTGATGGGGGGGGGGGGGGGGGGGGGTAATCCCCCCCCCTTGTATACGCGCCTGTAGGCAACTTTGCCAATGAAAAGCGTTCTATAAAAAGATCATTCCATAAAATTATAACAGCACTTGAAGACACACTACTAATGCCTTACGTTTCCCTGGGACATTGGCGACTACTAATCAGTGGCGGTTGGTGAAATTTCAAAGTTGTTTATCTCTGTTCATACTTACAGGACCCGTGCCAAACTTAGGGGTTTTAATAGTGAGCCCACTGGGAATGTTTTGGTAAAGGAAAAAAACATTTTGTAATTTGCGAAAAAAAGTTAAATTTTTGGTGCGGCCCACCCAAGAAAAAAATGAACACGTCTAGGTATGTGATTTCTTTTGTTTCTAAACAAATTTTACATCATTTTGTCGACAGGTTTTAAATTTTGAGAGAAAAAAATGTGTTAGTAGAAAGTTATAGTCAATTGAATTTTTTGAAGCCTAAAATATAATTTTACAAAAAATTCAAATGACTATAACTTTCCCCTAACACATTTTTTTCTCTCAAAATTTAAAACCTGTCGACAAAATGATGTAAAATTTGTTTAGAAAAAAAAAAAAGCAAATACCTAGACGTGTTCATTTTTTTCTTGGGTGGGCCGCACCAAAAATTTAACTTTTTTTCGCAAATTACAAAATGTTTTTTTTCTTTACCAAAACATTCCCAGTGGGATCACTATTAAAACCCCTAAATTTGGTACGGGTCCTGTAAGTATGAACAGAGATACACAACTTTGAAATTTCATCAACCGCCACTGCTACTAATAGTTAAGAGCCTACATCAGTGGACCGCGTGCTCCGATTCGGGATTTCGCCACTGAAGAGCGTAAATCAATGTTAATGAGCAATCTGGCAACATGGCCATTCGGAGACGCGACGCGACCTCGCCGTCGTGAGTTGTATTAGGACAGGACTTGATTTCTTGAAGAATAATTGACTATTTTTGAGGAAGTTTATATTATGTATTTAGGATTTCAAATTATTTCACTTTTCACTGTAAATAATCGCAAACTATTAAATGTTGGACATAGGACATTCTTTGATAATAATTATTGATCTTGATTTCTTTTTATTCATTATATGTCTTATTTGTTTATTTAATCTTTTTGTCTATCATATGGGAATCGTTAAAAATTAAAGACAAATTTTCAAGAATTCGTTATTTATTTGGAAAAAATAAAAGTTGTAAAAAAATAGATATAGACAGAAATACATAAACAGATAGGTAGGTAGACTGGCAGCCATTTTTCTTTCTTTTTTGTACGTATCTATAAGAAAAAGTGCATTAATAAATGTGTAATATTATAAAATAATACTCCCTAATGACATTACAGCAAACAAATTTATGGAATAATATAAGATACTTTTCCTTCACATAATATGTTATCTCCAATGGGTAGGGTTTTTGGCAAAAGCGGATCAACCAGTTCAGGAAACATAAAATTGTCATAAAAAATCTTAATTTCGGCTACATTTTATTTTGCCAAAAGGATTCATCACGTTTTATCTAAAAAAAGAATATTCTAGAAAAAGAATATTCTCCAGTTTTTAACAGAAACTGTAATAATTAATTTACCCTGATTTAAAGGTTTTGGTGTTTAGAAATAATTTTGAATTCAACCTAACCTACGTAATAAGCGGAGTTTGCTATATCCGAAGTTCACGGTCAATAGAGCGTCAACGTAACATATTACCCCATTTTGAACATCCCGTAAATCTAAAACAGCTTAATTGATTTTAAAACCGAGAAAAATTCTGAGAGAGCGATTCATTAGAAATCAACTCCTTTCACAAATTACGCACTTTTGATGTATGCTTCTTGTGCCAAAGAGAACAGATCTACCTCGTTTTTTAAAATCAATCAAGTCATTTCAGATGTACGGGGTGTCAAAAATGGATCAAAATGTTATATTTAACAGTTCAATTGGCGCTTGGTTTATATTATTTTATTTAATCATAGTACAGGATCCGAAGTAAGCTCGTCCTTTACCGATCTGCTTACCGGATAAAAAGTCTTTTTTATCAAACATAATATGTTAACAAATATAACGCGAATGGGTTGCCTAATGAAATATGGTCATGGCTATCCTTAATTAAAAATACTGTAATTCATTTTTTTTATATTTCACTCACTTGCTTACCAAACGAACTTAATAGGTACTAATCGAAAGTATAAAGCATAAGGAACATGCAAAAGTTAGGTTGCCTACTTTTTTTCGGTCCCTATACCGGGTTGCCATCAGGTATAAACAGGTGAGTCGATTTTAGTAATTTGTACTCATCTGCTTTCTCATTGAAACATATTATATTAAAATAAAGATAATTTTATTGCGAACACCCTTGCGAAAAATCGGTCATGAATCACGGTTGCCAGGCTTTGAAATTTAAAAATTGGAGCAAGCGATGCGAGACAGGGAAGCATTGCGCGTACTATTCGGTGCGATAGAGGAGGACACAGCATAGCAGCTGTGTGTGACGCGACTTTCGGATGAAGGAGAGTGCGCATGCATGTATTTCTATTGTTTTATAATAAACTTTTTTTACATGACACTAATGTGTTCATCATTTGACATACATTTTACATACCCTAATTTTGTTCATATTAAAAATACAAATTCCATTTTTGGGTTCAAGCTTTAGTTGACAAAATCACATTTTTTGCCATAAAAAACAATTGAATATTGATTGTGGTTTCTCCGGAGGTGAGTTTAAGTTTTTTATTTTAAATGGCAACCTACCAATTTTTTATACCATTAGATACCTTTTTAAATTCCATTTTCGGTAATATATCATAAGTGGTAGTTTGCTCTCAAAATGGCGACACTGGAGTCATTTTTCCGTTTGAGTAGATCGCCATTTTGAAGTTCCTGGTTGTTATTTTCATAAAATAACTCTGTAGTTTAGTGAAGAAGATTGTTTAACTTTTATTTTTTAAAATGATTTTGTAAAACTCTTTTAAAATAATTTGTGTATGCAAATTTATGTTTTCTTAATATGGACCATTTTTAAAGCAAATTTGCACCAATACATTAAATAGAAAGTACCAAAAGTAAAATAGCCGTCGCGTAGTACATGTTACTTATTATATTACCTAAAATTATCAAAAACACATTTTAACGGTTTTTTTCTAAAAAAAAAAGTCAAATAAACAAGACAAAGTACGTTAAAAAGAACATTTATTTAAGATAAAATCGGCTATGCATTTACCTAAGTTGGCGTTAAAAAACAACCCACTTAGGTAAATTCATAAATCTGATTTTATGTGTAATAAATAATGTTATTCTTAACGTACTTTGTCTTATTTGACATTTTTTGGAAGAAAACCGGTAAAATGTGTCTTTTTGATAATAATTATCAAAAAGACACATTTTACCGGTTTTCTTCCAAAAAATATCAAATAAGACAAAGTACGTTAAGATTAACATTATAATTTATTACACATAAAATCAGATTTATGCATTTATTTGGGCTGTTTTTTAACGCCAACTTAGGTAAATGCATAGCCGATTTTATGTTAAATAAATGTTCTTTTTAACGTACTTTGTCTTGTTTATTTGACTTTCTTTTTAGAAAAAACCGTTAAAATGTGTTTTTGATAATTTTAGGTAATTAGTACCATGTACTACGCGACGGCTATTTTACTTTTGGTCCTTTCTATTTAATATTTTGGTGAAAATTTGCTTTAAAAATGGGCAATATTAGTAAAACATAAATTTGCAGATACCAATTATTTAAAAAGAGTTTTACGAAATGATGTTAAAAAATAAAAGTTAAACAGTCTTCCTCACGAAACTACAGAGTTATTTAATGAAACAACCAGGGACTTCAAAATGGCGACCTACTCAAACTGAGAAAAATGCCTCCAGTGTCGCCATTTTGAGAGCAAACTACCACTTATGATACCTATGTCACCGAAAAGGGAATTTAAAGAGCTATCTAATGGTATAAAAAAAATTGGTAGGTTGCCATTGAAAATAAAAACTTAAACTCACCTCCGGAGGAAACCACAATCAATATTCAATTGTTTTTTTTATGGCAAAAAATGTGTTTTTGTCAACTAAAGCTTCAACCCAAAAATGAAATTTGGATTTTTAATATGAACGAAATTAGGGTATGTAAAATGTATGTAAAATGATGAACACATTAGTGTCATGTAAAAAAAGTTTCTCTTTCATCCGAACGTCGCGTCACGCGCAGCTGCTATGCTCTGTCCTCCTCTATCGCACCGAATAGTACGCGCAATGCTTCTCTGTCGCGCATCGCTTGCTCCAATTTTTAAATTTCAAAGCCTGGCAACCGTGATTCATGACCGATTTTTCGCAGGCAACCTTATACCACCGTGTTCGCAATAAAATTATCTTTATTTTAATATAGTTTCAAAGAGAAAGCAGATGAGTACAAATTACTAAAATCGACTCACCTGTTTATAAGTACCTGGCAACCCGGTACAGGGACCGAAAAAAAGTAGGCAACCTAACTTTTGCATGTTCCTTATGCTTTATACTTTCGATTAGTGTATTAAGTTCGTTTGGTAGGCAAGTGAGTGAAATATTAAACAAAAAATGAGTTACAGTATTTTTAATTAAGGATAGCCATGACCATATTTCATTAGGCAACCCATTCGCGATATATTTGTTAACATATTATGTTTGATGAAAAATACTTTTTATCCGGTAAGCAGATCGGTGAAGGACGAGCTTACTTCGGATCTTAGACTATTACGTGTTTATATCGGTTAATTTCATATAAATCATATATACCTACCATAACCAGTAGAACTACTTACACACTACTTACCGTTTTTTCATAGAAAGTCGTCTATTTTTGCGACTTGTGGATGAACATAATCGTTTTCTGACACATAAATTTTCGTTCTTTCTAGTCCGCCCCATGATAGCTATTTAAATACACCGAAAATCCAAATCACAATCACAGGCTAATCTTAATAATAAGACTGCTCCCGGTGTCGTACGATGCTTGCTGTGTTGCCAAAATGTGTTAACTGCCGAAAAAGCTACGCGATTTTCTCTAAAATTCATTAATTACGGAATTCCAAAGTTTTACAGAAAACTAAAGGTTTAATCAAAAATTCGATCTCCGCATAAATTATAGAGAAAATCGTGAACAATGAGGGAAAGTCTTTTAAAAAAATAAATATTACAAAATAACAAAAATTTTAAAAATAATTCTTTGATTTTTCTTTTTAAATGACTTTCCCTCATTTTGCTATAAAATTATAATATATTTCCAAAATTTCGTATCATTTCGTTGGTTAGTTTTGGTGCAATTCTTTGAAACAAATTAGTATGTTTCAGCTGGTGATGAATGCTCTTAATGTACCTACTGCTGCATTAACTTTGTTGGACCCATATGAGAAAAGCAGCGATGAAAATCGGGTGGAAAAAGATTTTAAAGATTATTTGCACGAATGTGAACCAAATTCCACGATGTATAAACTGTCAAAGTTAGAATGGAAGCTCCAAAAATTCCTCCCGGCTAGACCATTCCAACCCCCAAACGACACGAATAATTGTGGAGCATATATAATGTATATTAAATGCATTGGAGTAGAAAAGTTTGAAAATACAATATTTAATCCACAAGACTTCAGAGAAGTAGTGTGTCAGGAGCTTCTAGAAAATTGAAACGACGTCAATGACCGATGTATTTATTCATTGTTTAAAGAATTTTAGATAAAGTTCTAAGAAAAAAATATGTGAAGTTTGCAAAAGATGGCTTCATGCGGGATGCATTGCATCCAACAATATAGATACTGAAGAAGAAGAGAAAGAATTGTGTACAGGGATCAAAAAAAAAGACTAAAAATAAAGAAACCAAAGATGATTGCATTATTATTAATTATACATGTCACTTATGTAAAAACTATACAAGAAATAAAAGATAATTAGAAAAACACACTACTGTTATTGACGTTATTTAAAAAAGTTTTTTGTAACTTGTGGGATTGAAGATAATTTCCTCTACAGGTATTCAGATATATAAGATAGTAGAATCCATATACTTCCAATCAAATTTGTGTCACTACATCTTCACAAGTATTTAAGCAGTAAAAATCAGCGGGGTCGTCGCACATCTATACTTGTTTTCTGGTAAAAGTCGGTTCAAAGAAGCAAGCTAGGGGTAGTTTTTCATTGACTTGAAAATTTTATTTTATTTTTTCAGGTCAAAGGTTTTAAGAATATCATTTAAATAATAAAATAAGATCGAAAATCGTATTTTTTGCGTTTAATAAAATATTTGAATATTACAGTCACAGTAGGGGTAGGTTCCGGAGGGTTTGATGGGTTGATTTTAGTTCCTAAAATTTTGTATACCTTAAAAGTATTCAAGCAGTAAAAATCAGCGGGGTCGTCGCATATTTACGGGTTAAAAATTTAAATCCAATGTTAAGGGTTGAGCTAAGGGTGCTTTCTGGTAGGCTTGGAGGGCTGGTTTATATTTTAAACGATCGGACATGCTTTTTTACTCTTAAAACTATAGTAATTAGTAAGATCTTTAATTATTTTTGACTTTCTCTCCTTTTCGAAAAATTTCGTTCATTTGAACGTTCTGTTCTTCAAGTGCATGATTATGTCGCTTCTCTCTGATTTGCTCTTCTCGGCCTTTACCTTAATGACCGATCTATGGTACCTACTACTATGGTACCTATGCACGCGAGCACTGCGAGACCCTCCGGTTGGCTCCGTTACTTCCCTACGTTAGTGCGAAGAACGGTTTGTTGGAGAGCGTTTGTGTTACGGAAGATAAAGTGCTATTTTGTTTATATATTATGTATGTTGGTGTTTTTCGTGGATTATTTTGTTAATACTTTTGTGAAAATCTGTGTATTTACAATGGATTGCGTTCCTGGAGGTGAGAAATTGTTTTTTTTTTGTTTATAAAATTAATAGTAGCATAACGGTTATTGTAACTGGCCAAGTAGCACAGTTGTTTTTATTTTTCTCTTATTATTTACCTTTACATGGGGATAAAGTTAACAATACGGTCAGGTTCCAGTTTAAAACTTTGATTAGACGTGAGCCTGAAGTTTTGTTTTGCAAATACAATAAAGATTTGATGCGACCAAGTGCGACCCTTAACAAAAATGGCGCGTTTATACAGTTATGTTTGCTCTAATCTATACTATTAAAAAAGTTGTTCGAAATGAAAAATCTGTACATAAAGCAGAATTGTAAAAAAGGGGTTTCTATCGTCTATTTAAGGTGTTCTGAACCAAAACCAACAGCTTTTAGAATTTTTGTCTGTCTGTCTGGTTGTCTTTGTTTCGGCATCACTTAAAAACCACCACAAATAGATTTGAATGGGACTTTTACCAAAAGATACGTCTTATAGCCAGTTAAATATTGGGGTATATTTTATTAGGTCAGGACAAAGGGATTGTCATTCCAAGAACCATGAAGAAAGAATGGCGTATTTGCTAACTAAAGTCCAAACTGCCCTACAGGTAGATAATCTCTCTGCTGAAATCAAGGGTTTGCTCTGCTTATTAATCTCTCAAATCAAGACTGCTTACTGCTCATAGAAATTTTACTCGATTTTACAGTAAAAACAAAACCTGGTTTGAAAGTAACATCAGTTTTCCTGTTGTAAAACCTGCTAAAAAGAGCAGTGACGTAGGTGGGCGACCTCCTAAGAGCTTTGAGGAGGGCGCCGATCGCACAAAACGTAGGAAAACAGAGGATGTTCGAAAACAATTAGAACCTTCACAGTTAGCATTTGCTGCACAAGTGGAGTACAGAGCACGTGGGGAAGTGGCAATTTCAAAACTAATTAAAGATGCGGTCCTTCATGGTGCTGAAAAGACAACTAGGAAAGATCCGCATGAAACACTTTCTGCTGAAAAAGCTCTATCTTTAGTTATTGAAGCGCAGCTTATATCTTATACGAACCTCTGCAAAAGAGACAAACTGCCATCTGTATCCAAATTTTGAAACCATAACCGCAGTAAAAAAGCAGTGCTATCCTAAAGATATTGCTTGCACGGAAATTAGTGCTGAAGTTTCGCTTCAAAATTTAATGGACCATACCGGCCAAAGGTTATTTCTATCGCTGTTTGACATACTCAAGTCGCTTTCCAAAAACCAGCTAGAAAATATGTGCCTTATATCGAAATGGTGCTGTGATGGATCGGGTAATTCAGAGTATAAGCAAAATTTTGAAAATGAAGCGAACTCTATGCTTATATGTTTATAACTTCTGTGGTGCCTATTAAGCTTATATCTGGTGAAATAGGTTCGCCAAATAGACATATAATTTGGCAAAATCCGCGTTCATCATCGCCAAGATATTGTCGTCCGTTGAGATTACAAATGGCTCAGGAAACAATTGATTTGTCAAAACGTGAGTTCCAGAATTTTCAAGCCCAGCTCAACTCTCTTACATTGAGTAAAGTTCAAGTGGAGGAAGAATATTTATTAACATTTGGTTATGACTATGGTAGATGGCAAACTAATCAATGCAGTAACGGACACGACCTCTGCCCAACGTTGCTACTTATGCGGAATAACGTCAAAGGACTTTAATAGACTAAAATTTTGATTGGACAAGCCCATTCAGGAGAATAATTTAAATTATGGCATCTCATCATTGCATGCCTGGATACGGTTTACGGAGTGTATCCTACGTTTATCCTACAAACTGAAAGTTGGTAAATGGCAAGTAAGAACCCCGAGGGATAAAGAAACATTAATTGCCGAAAAGAAACGCATTCAAAATGAATTTAGGCAGAAGCTTGGATTACATGTGGATAAACCAAGACAGGGTGGAGGAACATCTACCGATGGGAATACGGCTCGCACATTCTTCCAACATGAAGAAGTAGTTGCAGACAGTACGGAAGTCAACCTAACTTTACTTAAGCGACTACACATTATAATATCAACATTGTCTTGTGGCTACACTATCGATCCGGAAAAATTTAAAAGTTTTTGTCACAGAACTGCGGCAATGTACATCATGAACTATCCCTGGCATTACATGCTAACAACATTGCACAAAGTTTTAATCCATGGTCATAGAATTGTTGACAGCTCAGATATAGCTGTAGCTGTAGGTCTATTAAGTGAAGACGCTCAGGAAAGCCGAAACAAAGATATCCGAAAATACAGAGAGCACTTTTCTAGAAAATTTTCTAGGCTTCAAACCACGCAAGATACCTATCAAAGGCTTATGGTTTTTTTCGGATCCATATATCACTGGATTAAGGAAACTGATTCCCAAGAAAACAGGCTCATTATCAGAATGCGTTTTAAATGTGTTAAATGAACCTTATATTCAAGTTGACGAATAAAATATCTAAACCAGTATTGCCTTTTTATTACAATACTTATTTTTAATTAGTTCTAACTTTAAAGTGATTATTTAATAGATTAATGGTCGTTTGCACCACAAAATTTAAGGCAAGTATAGTTATAAATACGTTTATTTTGAATCAGTAATAAATTACGTAATAACATTTAAAACCATACTTAGCTTAAGTAAGCCTTAAATTTGGTTGTGCAAATGACCACATGTCTAATTACTCTTGACAAGGGGTAGAATGAATAATAATCAGGTACTGGCTACTTAATAAAATACGTACCTAGGTTTAAATTGTTTTGGGTCATATTGGAAAACTAACATATTATTGTTTTTTCCGAAAAGTCTATCCTTAACTAGTACGGGTAGACCGCCTAATCGCCCCCTGAGGGGGCTCTATAAGGTCGGTAATATCATCATTGTCATGCCCTGAAAAGTTCGTGTTTCTAGGCCATGTATTAAGGAAGATATCACACTCCTACGGACTGATGATGCAGAATAGACCGCCCTTCGTAACCATGTCGCTACACACATACAAACACCACACATAGAATCTACTTTTGCCAAAAAAAACTTTTCGGACACCCTGTATACATACATACAAACATAAAAACATATTAATACAAATGTATTCGATTTGCGTGAAATCCAACCTAATAAAGTTTATCTAAGTAATAATAGGAGTATTTGCCCATACCAAGACTTTTTGGACACCCTGTATACATTCAAACTAACACCCACACGTTTAAATAGCAATATAGTCGATTTACTTAAAATCCGGATTAAGTAGGTTTACCTCGGTACTAGTACAAGGATTTGCCCATACCAAGACTTTTCGGACACCCTGTATACACACATACAAACAGAAACACATATTAATACAAATTAATTCGATTGGCGTGAAATCCGACCTAATAAAGTTCATCTAAGTAATAATAGGAGTATTTGCCCATACCAAGACTTTTTGGACACCCTGTATACATTCAAACTAACACCCAAACGTTTAAATAGGAATATAGTCGATTTACTTAAAATCTGAATTAAGTAGGTTTATCTCGGTACTAGTAGAAGTATTTGCCCATACCAAGACTTTTCGGATACCCTGTATACATACATACAAACATAAACACATATTAATACAAATATATTCGATATGTTTGAAATTCGACCTAATAAAGTTTATCTAAATAATAATAGGAGTATTTGCTCATACAAGACTTTTTGGACACCCTGTATACATTCAAACTAACACCCACACGTTTAAATAGGAATATAGTCGATTTACTTAAAGTCCGAATTAATTAGGTTTATCTCGGTTGTAGTAGAAGTATTTGCCCATACCAAGACTTTTCGGACACCCTGTATACGTATATACAACACATATAAAAACAAATATAATCGATTTGCATGAAATCCGGTTTAATTACATTTATCCTGGTACTACTAGGAGTATTTGCTCAAACCAACACTTATTGGACAGCCAGACATATATTTCCGTACACATAGAAATGCAAATATATACGATTTGCTTTAAATCCGACAATTAAGTTTATAGTTGTACAAATAGCAAAGGAATTTGTACATACAAAGACTTTTCGGACATCCTGTACTGTACATACATACAAACACAACAAACACGACACAGTAATTTAAATATTTTATATTTTTATATTTAGCGATTGAAAACCGGCTCAAGTACGTTTATATTCGTACTAATTGCAAAGATGTTTGCGAAACATTAATTTTAACGTAGCACAAAAAATAACTACTAAAAGCTAATAATATTTAAAATCGAACAAGAAAATACAAAGAAGTAATCTAATTCTGCTTTCTAAAAAAATACTGATTTTATTGATTTTTTAGAACTACGTTTTTAATTTTTTGGCTCCCTTGTATATTTTACATAAAATTTACCTATCAACATTAATTTTTTTATACACTAACTTTTACCAAGAATTACACTTTCTGGAAAATCAATATTAGAGAAGTTTTTTCGTTGGCGCCAATTTTTTGCACTGTAGTTGGTACATAATCCTAATAATGTCATTACCATGAGATATGGTTCAATTTAATTACGCTTAAAATGATTTTTTTACTCAAATAGTGTTTAAAGTTAATATTAAAAATATTTTGTTCAACAATTAATAACGTGTAGGTTTTGTCCGACTTTTATCGATTTTTCGCCTGTGTGGCCGTATTTGTATGAAGCGGTAGCGCCGAACGATCTGCAGGAAACCACTCGGCTTTAGAAGCATGTACACGTTTTTTTGTGACGTCACTTGCAGTCAAAGTACGCCCGCTGTTTTACGGTACCGCTTTGTAGAAAACCAAAGCTTTACCTTATTAATAGGTATGATGAAATAATGGGGATTTCTCTTAATAAGCACCTCAAAAATAAAATATTCATTTTTTAATTATGAAATACTCGTATTTGTATAATCTTACACGTCATAGCAAGAATTTAATAAGCTGCATTTATACATATTTGTCCTTAAACATTCCTATAGAAGTACATATACCGGGTGAGTCAGATAAGGATTGTATTCTTCTCGGGACATCCTAAGAAAGAATGAAAAATAATTTTTTAAAGCATTCTTTCGAAAGATTCTTTCGAAAAAACTATTTTTTGAAAATATTCTTTTATTCTGGAACCTGAAATTAAAAAAGAAAAGATGTGTTCTAATCTTCATTAACTTCTGGAGCCCAGTTTTATTATGACTATTTCTGATTGTTATTGCGACGTTACCAAATCAAACGTCCCCAAAAATAGTAAAAATTACGCCCCGTTAGATACAGATTTCTTAAAGCAGAAATATCTAACACAATCTGTCGCTTTTTTTTCAGAATAACCGATAGTCCTTGTAAGAGTTACATCGAAGTCTGTTGCAACAAAGACGACCAAGCAGAGGTAGCCATTACTCCAACACCGCCAAGAGTAACGAAATCAGGATGCGGCAATCGCCATCCAGATGGGGTAGGATTTCGAATAACCGGAGATAAAGAAAACGAGGCCCAGTTCGGTGAATTCCCATGGATGGTGGCTATCCTTACGGAACAGGCAATAGAAGGTAGAATCAACAAATTAAATATTTTTCATAGTGGAGGAGCCCTTATTCATCCCCAGGTGGTCGTCACCGCCGCCCATTGCGTCAGCGACAAAAACAGGACCTTCAAAGTTAGAGCTGGAGAATGGGACACGCTACACGCCTACGAACTATATCCACATCAAGACAGGGAGGTACAAAGTACGGTGATACATCCAGAGTTCTACGAAGCAGCATTGTACAATGATGTTGCACTGTTGTACCTTGCAAAACCTTTCGAAATCGCTGAGAATGTGCAAACAATCTGCCTACCCCCACAAGGAACTGTTTTAAATTCTGCCTCTTGTTTCGTTAGTGGCTGGGGTAAAGATATCTTCGACCAAAAAGCAAAATATCAAGTTATTCTCAAGAAAATTGACCTCCCCGTCGTAGCCAACCCGCAGTGTCAGGATAGACTCAGAACTACCAGACTTGGCAACTTCTTTGAGCTCCACAAATCATTTATATGTGCTGGTGGTGTACCTGGAAAATACACTTGCAAAGGGGACGGAGGTAGTCCTTTGGTTTGCCCCATTGAGGGACAAAAAGACAGATATTACCATATGGGTATTGTCTCTTGGGGAATTGACTGTGGAGAAGATAATACACCGGGTGTTTATGTCTACGTGCCACTGTTTAGAGACTGGATCGATGCTCAGGTGAAGTCGTTCGGATTGGATACGTCTGCTTATGAATATTTGTTAATGTACTGATTTTTAAGTTAGAACTTTTTTTTATTAAATTTTTTAAAATAAGTGTTTTTATTCATAAGTATTCTGCAAAGCTATCTTGGAACTCTAGAAAATCCAGTTCATGTTATGTTCAGGTTAACGTTAATAATTCATCAGACAATTCATGCTGACAGATAGCAATCCCGCCGGTTAAAAAGTAATTTAAAAAAATCGGTTATTTTTTGAAATCCTCGAAAATTCTTCAATGGTCAAAGTTTAGACCACTTTTTAGTCATAGGGTATGTAACATAAATTACAGGGTGTTTGGTAACGAATAGGCCATTTAATATTTTCACTTGATGTTCGCATTTCCTTAATAAAAAGGTTTATTTTTGCTGATACTAAAATTTTTTATTTCTTATTTATTCTGTGGAACACCGAATTCAAATGCAGTTTTCTCAAAAACAGTTGCTCCTAGCGGCGTTAATAAAGTATACCTATTTAAGTAAGAAAGGTAGGGGAATACGAATTTCTATTCAGAAATTGTGTACACCGAAGCACAAAAAAGTTGGGATGATTTAAAATAGTACTGAATATCGAATATCGCCCTCTACAAATCACAGAACATTTGAGAACGAATTTGCTTTTTTCATCCCAAAAACCCGCCGCCTACCAAATTTTGTGAATTTATTTAATATCTTTCAAAACATAAAGATAACAAAGAAAAATACAATTTTAACTGTAACACTCTGTATCTCTCTTCTTATCAACTACATCCTGTATATCTAGAATTTTAAGAATTCGAAAATTGACACGAGGGATCTTTAATTTAAAAAATGTGTTCAAGGCGACATATCTTATTTTCAATCTGACTATCAGTGGCGTACCGTCGAGGGGGCCAGGGGGGACACAAGCCCCCGCCCTCGTCAAAACGGCGCCCTCACGCCCCCATGGAGATTCACTGCCTACTATGGCCACATACTCCCCAATAAAAGGAAAAAAATTGTTGCTCCCAAATCATTGTGCCCCCTCCGCCTGTAAAGGCACGGCATGCCACTGCTGACTATATGAGTTACTCGAAAACTAATGACTCAATTTGGATAATAATAATTCAGAACGATTTGTAATGACTCTAAAATGAAAAATTCGATCAAGTGCAAGCTATACTTGCACAATTATTGTACGGTGCCATGAGCCCCCCAGTTAACTTGAGCAAACCTCGGCCGCCCGATCGCCGCCCATCTGCTGCGCACCCCGCCGCCGACGGCACCAACGCGGTATCACATCGCGTAGGCGCGGAGCTGAGTGGAGAGTGTGCCTGAACCAAATTAAAAATTTTGAAAAATTTGTAAGGACAAAGGTTGTTCCTTAGATCGTGAGAAATATTTTTGTCGAAAAACTTTCTCTAAAACTAATGGCTCGGCAGGTATAAGGATATAAACAATTAAATTGTTTATAACAACTGATCGCGCTAGGATTTTTCAACCTTGATAATTTTTGCTCAATCTACACCTAATTCTCAATGTGCATGATTTTTTTCAGATTTTTCTGAGCGATCCTTTTAGTGATAAGGGTGGGGGCAGAAATTTTTAAGCGTTTTTACAAAAAAAGTGATTAAAAAAAATGAATAAAGAAATTTTATGGGCACATTCTAAATTATGAAAATAAGTTTATACAAACATGGATCCTCAAACGCCTCTTTTTCGAGATACAGGGTGTTTTATATTTTCACATCTCAAGTATTCCGAAAAGTTAGGAGAAATGTGCAAAGACGATTTAGAGTATGTATTGAAGCACGGAGAAGCCATTTGCAGCATCTACTATAAACTTCAATCAAAAATAACTGCTTGTTGACCAAAAAATTAATTTTTGATACTATTTGTTTTATTGTGAGAAATAAACTAATTTTTATCTCGAAAATGGTACATTAGAACAAAAAAGGTCAAGAGACACTTTTCGCGCACAATTAATTGAGCTTTACGAAAACGATATCAATTTTACAAAAAATCAGTGGCCCGCCATTTTTTTCGTTAAAAATAAAGACTTACCAGCATGGACGCCACTGATGCAAGTACATTAGAAAATACATTTTTGTACGTAAAGGTATGATTACATACTAGCGTGTACCAAAATGCATGTCAATATCTTAACGCATTTTCGAGATACTAGAAAGAAACTTTTTAAAAAGATAATAGTAAACACCCTGTATCTCGAAAAAGAACCATTTGAGGACTCAGGTTTATATATACTTATTTTAATATTTTCAGATGTAGAATCTGTCTCCGAAAATTTCTTCATTTTTTTGTAACACCCTGTATATTGTTGAATTTATGCTTCAATAAGCTTTGGTTTGACACCCTACACGATGCACTTTAAATTTTTTTCCATTTTCCAATTAACCCCCCTGAAATCAACCCCAGAATCAAAATTCAACTTTTTATACTTCACGTCTATAATTGGGCTACCACGCTCTATCTCTGTGTTAAATTTCAATTTTTTACGTTGAATAGTTTTAAAGGAACTCGCCTGTGACAGACGGACTGACGGACGGACACCGAAAAGATTCTATAAGTGTTCCTTTTTGCTAATTTTGGTACTTGCTTTGTATAGGGGAAAAAAGAAAAGCTGGTTTGAATATTTTACGATAACTTCGTCTCAGTGTAACAAAGTGACATTTCTAACACTGTTGGCAGTTATTTCATTATTTAGTTGTGTCGACTTGATCAATTTTTTAAAATAAACTGAATGAAGGCTCAGGTATGTTACAAGAAGCCATAAACCGGTTTATTTTTAACAATAGCTTGATTTCTTAATCACTTTCGATAAAAAAAAGCATGAGCAATACCAAACAAACATGTTTAACAAGTGATATTATTAAATGAATAATTATTTTTGTGATAGAGTTCCTAAAATTTTAAAACCAGTTAATTAGTGTGTGGTTAACAAACACCAACAATGTCCTAAAAACATTTTATTTTGATGACCTAAAAACATTAAATGTGACCTTTAAGGAAGATTTATTGGAATTAACAGTATCAGAAACATTTTTATGTTTTTTGCTAATTGGCACTATTTACAAATGATAATAATTCATAAACATTAAAGCAGTAATCATTGATTTCATGGAACTGGGAGAAATAAAACATTATTTATTTAAATAACCCTGATTATCTCTTCTTTTTTAGTACTCGGGACGGCGCAAGTGTAAATGACGTAAGATAAAAAAAAACGTCCTCAAAGTATGTCGTGGAAACAATCACGCATGTCTTGAATTATTAATTATTACTCTTCAAGGGTAACAGAGGTAAAAGGTATACGTGAAGGAAAAATAAATCTGTCTGAAGTTTTTATTTTTAAGAAAATTGCATTATTGTCATTGTCTTTGCATAATACAGAACTAAAAAACCAAATATACAACAAAGAACCTAAAAATTATAAATTTAAACTAAATGAGAGACGTGTCCACCTCCTACTTCCAAACATGTTCTCATTCTTCTTTTTACAGCATCAAAAACATTGGTGAGCACATGGGGGGAGTTGCTAATTTCCTGAAATTCATTTGTAATTCTAGTCTGTAGGTCTTCTAAATTTTCACAGGGGGGTTGGAAAGTCGAGTTTTTAACGTGTGGCCATAAAAAAATTCGCACGGCGTGAAATCGCAGGACCGTGGTGGCCACCTAGCTGGCATATTATATTATGACTATTGATTCGGTCTTCGAAAAATTCTTACAAAAAATTTAAATTATCAAGAGTTAGGTAGGTACGTAAATTGGGGCGCTGGTCCTGCTAGATGTAGCCTTGTCGCATCTCTTCATCGTCTAATGAGTTTACAAAATTTTCTAAAAATTTCATTACAGTATCGCGCCGAATTGAGAGACCCTTAAAAAAAATCGGTCCAATTAACCTTCTTTTCGATATGGCCGCTCACACGCCAACGTTCTGTGAATGCAGACGCTTCTCTATAAAGAAATGTGGATTTTTAGAACTCCACATTCTCATTTGTTGAAAATTTACATAACCAGATGGGTAAAACCATGCCTCTTCAGTAAAAAAGGTTTTTTCAAATACGTTTTCATTATTATGCAAATTAAACATAAACCACTCTGAAAATTGTATTCGTTGCCTGAAAATTGCATTCGTTGCGGCTTGTCGTTTAGTAACAATTCTTGGACTGAGCTTAGACGATAAGCGTGCATATGCAGGTCACATTTCAGGATTGTTTTGCAGGTTCCGTAGGATACATTTACTTGCTGGCGTAAACGCCGAATGGGGGTTTGTGAGTGTTCATTAACAAATTTGTCTCAATTCTTCTACTGCCTTCCTTTCTATTCGCACTTCCTGTTTTTCTAAACAAAGCCACAGATCTAGTCAAAACTTGGCGAAACTGGTCGAAATCCTTGACTATGTGTGGAAATTCTGTTTGAAAATACTGAATGGCGTCCCGCGTTGAATAAACCCACTGGCCATCAACCGTTCTACCATTTTTAAAGTAACTTTCGATCATAAAAGCTTTTTGTTCTGCAGTGATTACCAATTTAATTTTGTTAAAAATAAAAACTTCAGAACTTGACAGTTCCACTTTTCATGCACCTATACCATTTACTTCTTACCTTTTAAGAGTAATAATTCAACACATGCGTCATTGATTCCACGTCATACTTTGAGGACGTTTTTTTCATGAAAACGGCGATAGTGAAAGGGTTAATGTTAACGCGATATGGCTCCAATTAGATAAATGTGCACCTTAACAATATCTTTTTTCAACACACGGCGAGAAAACCATTTTATTTCTAAATGGACACGTTTTCCTGGCCACGTCATTTCTCAAAATGGTGATATTCAGCGGCCTGCAAGACCGTGCGATCTAACCCCCCTAGATTTTTTTCTTGTGGGGCTTTCTCAAGGACAAAGTCTATTTTAACAATCCGCAGACGATTATTCAGAATCGACGCCGGGTGTTCCCGGGTAAACAGCTGACCGTGCGGCCAGCCGTTGTTTCTTATGGCAGTGACGTCATTGACAAGTTAATTTTTACCCACCCGGCGTCGATTCTGAATGTGCCCCTCTCTGAAGAAAGAATATTCGTCAAGTTATTAATGAAACTGAACTATAATGGTGCCAAAATGTTATTGACAATTTAATGCAAAAAATGATCATCCACAGAAACTGCTGAGGGGACATTTAGAGATTATTATTTTTTAAACATAACCGTTTTTTTTTCTAATATCGTTAAAAACGGAATTTTTTGCATTTTCTCAATGGCTTTTATGTTTAAAAAAATTACTGACCACAAAATTAAGGTTAAAATAAGAACAACTACAGTTATTATTTTATATAAATTTGCCGGCAAAAATACCAAGATAATAAGAATGAGGTATATTTTAGTTTATTTGTAAACTGGTATTCCCACTTCATTATTAGTGCTATGCAAGCTGAACAAAAAATAAGATTCCTCAATGATACAAACCAGTGGCGGTGCATGTAGGAAGCCCCAACAAAACCTGTCCGTTTCAGATAGCTCGAAAAAAAATGTTATGCTCGAATCAGATAGACGGTCGCCAATAGGTTTTTTTTCAGATAGATCTTAAAGATGTGGGGGTTCTTCTGAAACGGGTAAGAGTTATTTGAGGTGGATATTTCGCAAGTGCACCCATATGTAAATTATATTCTACGCCTATGCATTCGATAATCCACTGTCGTTTTAATTAGGTATTTAGATTTTTTTAATTGTTGCCTTTTAAACAATTAATTATTGTTTTACGAGTTAATAGTGCCATGATAATTACGATGATTTTGGTTTACTAAAAATGGGTGTTTATAGACGAACATTGCCGTGCAACAAAAAGCGGGTCTCCCTTAAGACATTTGGTGGGTTTACTGGTTTATGGTTTAAAAGTTTGTTTGTCTGCCATAATATAAATATGTATGCTATGTATCTACATGTATATATAATGGTGGACAAACAAACTTTTAAACCATAAACCAGTAAACCGACCAAATGTCTCAAGGGCTTTTCGGTGTATTTGAGTATATATATCTATATTCTTTATAGTCTCTGATATTATGTATGTAGGAGGGATAATAAAGAATTAAAAAGGTATAACTCTTTTACTGTTACTGTTAGCATTGTTACTGTTTTTGTTACTGATGTAGTGTAAGTACTGTAGTGGAAGTTGCAGATAAACCACCGGTTGTTTTAAGGGCTGAGTGTTTAGTGTTTACACTGATGATGTTTTCCGACATTTTTTTTAAGTTTGAAGCAAATAAGATCATGTAAAAATTTGTTACCTGTTTAAAAATTTTGCTATCTTGTTAAATGACGCTCAAAATCGACTTATTTTCCGAGTAGCACGTGCAGTTTTCGCGATTTTCCGCGACTTTTCACAGTGATTCTTGACCTATGTACTGTCGAAAAAATCCGATAGATAGCGATAACAAAATGCCAATTTTCGGGGGTTGATCCGTGATCCGTCTGACAATGTACGTCTGTAAAATCGAATTTTCTGGGAAAGGCACGATTTCCATGGCCTTAACTCCTCGAGAATCGAATTTTACATCAAATTTCTCATTAATTCGGTGATTTTCAGAATTATTTGAGAACGTTTAGATTTATTTCCCGTATGTCAAAAAAATTGTGATTTTCGATGCACTTTCCGGGAAAACCGCGATTTCATTTAACTTTCCGGAAATCGAATTCTACATAAAATTTTCCATCGGTATTGTTATTTTCAGAATTATTTGAAAACGTTTAGATCTTTTTCCGCATGGCAAGAGAATGGCGATTTTCGGCCCATTTATCGAGATTTTCCGCGACCAAACGAGAAAAGCTGGGTACATACGACTTTCCACGATAATTCTAGATCCACTATAAAAAAAATTTCACTTTAAAGTGCGTAACTTAAGTGACTTTTCCACCATATTGAGAGATCTAAGAAAAAGTTTACTATATCTGTTTGGGAAAACTAAACCAGCAAGATGCTTAATGAAATTGCATTTATCTCGTAAACGAAGCGAAAACGGAAAATATATGCAGAGGTAAGTTTTGTTAGGCATTTAACAAGCTATTTGACTGAGATAAGGAAATGTAAAAAGCAGGCGCATCTCGTCCATAAGGTCATTTGGTCAATGACCCACCTAAATTTATTTTCAATGATCTATCTACCTAATAATTTATTTTTTAAAACCAAAAGATAAGTATCTTTTCTGTCAAAAAAGTGCAAGTTACCTGCGAAATCTCTCTAAGAAAGAATCAAGTTTGCTCCGGACTCACCGTATTTTAAATTGACCTCATCATAGATGTATATGGACTATATAAAATGCATTAAAGCTAAGAGAGAAACAAACACACGCGCTTTAATAAGTTAAAAAGAGACAAAGCTTGTCGACGGCCCACCAATAATATCGTTTTAGGAGCGCGCGTGGCCGTCAACGCCGCCGCGTCGGCTTTCGTATTGTCGCAAATTCTGGCTCACTAATTTAAATCTGACCAATTTATTATTAGAACAATATTCGCGATACATTTATACATTTAATATAAGCTTACCTAATTTTATTTTCAGATATTTAGGTAATTATCTACTAATAATAATAATTGTAACTGTGCCTATAAAACATTAAAACCTACAGTACTTATTACGACTTTGAAAATAACTGGGCAATACAGCACCACTCGACGCATTAATATTTCAGAATTGTATCCATGCTGCCGTCAAGCTCTTGTTCATCGCTCATCATTATTAGTAGCAGGCATTTGGTAAGTTGAAGAAGTGTTTCGTCTTTCGACCTAATTTTGTTGTTTTTGTTTGGATATTTTTGATATTTGTGTTGTGTCCTTTGTGTAGTATTAGTACTTGAGTACTTGTGTTAACAATAGCTTTAACAGTCACAAGAAATACTGTAGTGTAAAATAAGTAGTGCATTAACATTTGAAAAACGTTTAGAAATTAAAGAAAAAGGACGCCCTAAACCTCTTCTGGATCTAAAACAGACTCCGAAAGACAGAGGGAAATACATCAACAGGTATTTTAGGCTAAGTATGTACAATATTTCTAACTGTATTTGCGGGTGCAACGTAAAAAATGCCTTTTTTGTTATGGACTAAAACTGGTGTTACTGACATAAAACATTTAAATGAAAATTATGAGATACACGTTTCCAAGCTTAAGTCATCGTCTTTTATATAATTCTGTAACTTTTTATTTGTCTATTGTTTGTTAATAGATTTTTTCTTCCAATATATACATATATATTATTAGTTCAAATCTTTTAATAGTCGTTTTTCTTTCGGCTTTCAAATTTATTTTAACTCTCTTTCCAAAAACGCATAATTACGAATATTTGTTGATATCAACAAAAATTCGTAATTATGCGTTTTTGGAAAGAAAAAGTTAAAATAAATTTGAACCCGGGCCATGATTGCCCCTCGCCCCGCCTGTCCGCTACGTCACTCGAGCGATCGATACAATAATTGCCACAATCATCTTTACCAGCAGTGACGGTTATGCATTAGTTACTTCATCAGGTGTTGGTGGCGCTGGTATTAAATTTGAAATGTCAAAAAATTGCATCTCTTTTTACAAGAAAGCCAGGCTTCTCTTATGGCCGTATTCACCACATTTACAAAAGCTCGACTTATGACTTAAGCTCGCTTAGCTCCCGTTTTTCATATGCACCGAAGTCAAAATAATGTTTAAGCAAAGTTAAGCTCTCATTTTTGACGGCTTAAATTGCAAAACCAAGCTTTTGTCCTAAATATAGCCAAAACTTTTTGCGAAGAAAAATAGCCATTCGGTGTTTAGAAGTGTTTTAGGTTTCAGCAGGATTTTCATTGTCTTTACTTCGGTTTTTCGTAGTTAAAGATATCCCTAAAATATGCAAGCAGAGGATGAAATTTTCATAGAGGAGGATATTAATTTGTTAGACATAATAGACTACGGTTTTCCACAGCGGATTTATGTCAGACCGAATTATATTGAGAATATGGACGATTTGAGCGTTTTTCGGAGATTTTTTTTTATATATGCAAGGCATCCCACGTAGACTTCAAGCCTAAGTACTAACGTACCGAGGGCGTCTGAAGAGAAAGGAAAATGTAGTCTATTGACACGAAACCTACAGTGATATCCTTACTAGAACTGATAGAAAATCAACTAGAGTTTGAAAGTTTTGTGCTGAGGACGCTCGGTCGGTTTTCTTGTCTTCTATAACGTGCTGTTACACGCATCAAATAAGCCTTTTCAGAACTGTTAAAGTTCCGTACTCGAACTTTTTATCCACTACCACTACCCATGATTTTTCAAGTTAAAAAAATATCGGAAATTAACATGGCCGTCAGTGGCGGAACTTCAAAATTTCGGCCCCCCCCGCAAAATTATTTTTCAGGCCCCTCAAAATTACTTACTTACTTAAGCTGTAGCCACCAGGGCCCCCGAGCAAACCCAAGCATAGGGGCCTCCGAAGTGAGGAAATAAAGGGCCCCTCGATCACTTGCTGCCCCGAGGCCCCAAGAGCCTCTAGCTACAGCCCTGGTATTAAACGTGACGTGTAATTGCACTCTGGGCCGTGGGCCCCCTAGAGGCCCGGGCCCCCCCGCATTGCGTCCTCTTGCTGCATAGTAGTTCCGCGCCTGATGGCCGTTATAAGCAAGTTTTTTAAACCTTCGCTGGTAGCTCCACCGGTTGTTGTCATTTATCTCCTTTTCTGTCTTTGTACGAACTATAAACAAGGACAAAAGACAAAATAATAACAACTACCCGTGAATTTAAAAACGACCTTGTATTATTTGCAGGTGTTGCCAAATTTATTTTGGGCTTTAGAAAGCTTGGCTTATTGATCCGCGGTGCAACGCATTACAAGTTAAGCGAAACTATATTTCAGCTTAGCTTAACTAAGCGTAGCTTAAGCATCAACCGGGGAATCTGGACATTTTTATTGGTATTCGTTGGATATTATAATTCAAGGAGTACCAGTTTGAGTGTTCATCATCGCTACGTTTCGGCGGCACTTGCGTTGCCGTACCAACTGGTGAGGTGTTATTTGTGGTGTAGTTTGCTCAGGTAATGAATTTTTTTTTCGTATGTTAGGTACCGAAGTACCGATTTGTTGTTCAACTATACGTTCCATGAGTAACGGCTTTTTATGATCTTGACTACATGATATAATATTTATTTGTATTACATTTATAGGGTGATTTCGAAATGTGCTAAAAAACTAGACTCCTAATTATATTATAATAAATTCAAAGTACCTATAAAGCTTAGTTGTCTTGTGGCAGTTCACACAGATTGAGAGAGGGATTAAGAGGGGATAAGAGGGGTATAGATTGCAGTGGCGTAGCTAGACTCTAGGGGTGGAGGGCGCGAAATTATTTATGGGCGCCATCAGTGGCGTAAAGTACACCCCAGCATGGCGGTACCACAGCATTAATTAATAAATGACTATAATTCTAAATTGTTTTTAAAATAGTTGTCTTAGGCCATTAAAAAAACACATGAAGAAATTTGTATTTTTACTAATTTTTTAGTGTGCAGCTTTAGAGCGCATAAATTTAACCATCAAATACCTTACAATCTGTTGAAATAGATTTGAAAATCGCCAAAACCACGTTAAATTCTAGTTTAACTTTTATTAGGAACCTTTGTGGTAGTTTTAAAAATATTAAAGAGACGGCGGCGGGCAAGTGCTTTGGCTAGGAAATGAAAAATCACTCCAGAATTCGAGAAACAGAGACACAGCGAGGAACTTAGTACTGACAAACGACTGCACAATACTGAACGATTATTTGAGGTCGATGGATAAAAAGTCAATATTGATATTATTGCAACTCAAAGAATCGTTTTGACAGCATGAAATGAAAAATTAAATTTTCTTTTCGCAAAAAATATATTACAACATGATTACAACTGCTGCTGCTGATGAACTCTATAATCAAGCCAGTGCTCTTTAACAAAGCTATAGTAATGGCTTATCCCCTCAATTTCCAGCTCAAATTAGTATTTATGCAAGACTTACGTGAGTTGACTTCAATAAACGAACTGGGTAATTTTTAATAATTATAAGCAGTTTACCTGCTGTATGTGATGTCATTATGTTGTTTATAACCTTACCAGTGGCCGTGGCTGAAAGATGTTTTTCTAGACTGAAAATAAAAAAACTGTTTATGTATAGTACGAGGACGAAAGAGAGACTTTCAAATGCCTCTCTCTAGAGCTTAGAACAGCAAGAAGCAAGGAAATTAAAGCTGGACGATTTAATAAAGGATTTTTCAAAAAAATGTGAGGCGGCAATCGCGATTTTTTAAAAATAAAAAGCTTTTAAAACTGTTCAATAATAAAATGTGTCTCATTGCCTTTTTCCGGTTAAAAGGTAAGAATTTTCTTAAGAAAAATAATTATATTTTTGAATAAAAAAACTTATAATTATGCTATTGAACAAAATTATGTATCTCCTTTATAATTACTTTCTATTTTAAAAGCTTATCTCATGCTCCCATTCTTATATATGATTTAATTTTAAGTTTAGAATAAAAATAAAAATAAACTACATGGGCTGGTAGGGCCGACCAGTAGAGGGCACCCCTTTGCCCCCCTTGGCTACGCCACTGTATAGATGCAAACCACATGTCCATTTTTTGTCAAAATCGAGATTTTAGTGCTACACGATCCTGCATAAAAATTTCTACCTGCTACTGTTTTTTGAGGTGCAAAATGAGGCATTGAAGCCTATTAATATGAATCTGAACATCGCGGTTAAATGCAAAATGAGACACACTCGTTCCTATTCTAAATTCTAACAGGCAACGAGAGATCTTAAAAGTTTTTTTCGATTTTCTCACATTAAAATTAAATGGAAATGTCGTGTTTTGCATATATACCATTCAAATATGTATATAAAGAGAACTAATCAGAATAATGTAGGCTTAAATTTAAGTCTCTACCTTAGACAGTTGGGTCAAACGGCCCTTATTCTTACACTTGTCAGTTTTAAAACTTTTGGTTGTAAATTAGATCGTTCTAGTCATAGCGGATTTCATCGTTAGTGTTTTTCTTTCCACACTTTCCACTTTAAAGCTTACTTTGTTACCTTTTTGTCATTTTTCACGTTTAAATAATTTTACAAACAACATTGCATATTTTAAAACATCGGTCCAGTGCAAGCTGTAATTTTAGCTGTACAATTAGCAGGGGGGCAACGGGGGCTGACTGCCCCGGGCCCCATCTCACATAAGTTGGGGCCCCAGGCCCTCAAGAAGCCGTCGGCGGCCCTGACAATTAGCGCTCCGTACAATCAACCTCCTACTTAACCTGAGCAAACCTCGGCCGCCCGATCACCGTCCACCTGCCGCGCTACCCGCCGCCGAGGGCACTAACACCGTATTACATCGCGTATGCGCGGAGCTAAGTGGGCAAATTTCAAATTTGGAAAAACGTATAAGGACAAAAGTTATTACTTACATCGTGAGAAATATTTTTTGTCGAATAAATTTTTCTCTAAAATCTATAAAGAAGTTAAACAATTACATTGTTTATAACAATTGATAGCGCTAGAGTTTTTCAAGCCTGATAATTTTGACTCAATCTACACCTAATTCTCATTGTTCAAGATTTTTTCAGATTTTTCTGAGCGATCCTTCTGGTGATAAGGATGGAGGACAGTAATTTTTAATCGTTTCTCCCGAAAAATGTTTAAAAAAATGCAATAAAAAAATACATCATATATATCGTTGAATTCGTGCTTCAATAAACTTTCATTTGATACCACACACGATGCCCTTGGATTTTTTTTCCATTGCCCAATTACCCCCCGAAATTAACCCCCAGAATCAAAATTCAACCTTTTGATAATTCTTCCGCAATCTACACCTAATCCTCAATGTTGATGGTTTTTTTCAGATTTTTTTTTGGGCTATCCTTTTGGTGAATACAGCAATTTTTAAGCGTTTTTCCCTAAACAAACAAAACGAATAAAAAAATGCATCATATATTGTTGAGTTCGTGCTTCCATAAGCTTTCATTTGACACCCTACACGATGCCCTTGAATTTTTTCTCTATTTATTTTTGATTACTTAGCTGAATAATATGTAAAAGAAGAAAAGCAGGATTTTACGAGAGCTTTTACTGTTAGGTATTTTAGATCTATAATCCGCCATGATCCTCAGGCTAGTCATATTCTATTTCTGCGGGTGCTTCTATGTTTCTATGGTAAGAGCTCAGGCTGCGGCCCAGGTTGGAGCAAGTTTAAGTCAGCTTCTAGAACAAGGTAAATAACATTGCTTATATGCAAAAATTGAGAATAAATTCTCTAACCAGGGCTATATGCCCCTCCGGGCTATATGCCCCGGAGGGGCATATAGCCCGGAGAATAGCTGTTTTACCATTATTTGTTGAAATCCTTATTGTATAAGGAATTTTCAGGTGGTTAGAGAATTTATTCTCAATTTTTGCATATTTATATGTACCCCTGACAAGTAGACTTTCATTCATACGTTTAACATTGCTTATGTTTAAATTTTTAAAGGTTATTTCTTGGCTACAAACAAGAGAAAAATAGTTATTTATGATACAAGTGTTAAAAGTGGCATTTTATTTTGTGGGAAAGAAAGTTCGAACTTCGAACAAAATAAAATCACTTTTAACGCATTATCTTTTGTACCAACACCGTATATTTATTTAAAAAAATGTAACAAATCTGACAAAAAATAATGACAGTTTATTTAAATATTAAAATATTATTAACAAGCGACTGTCAACTTACTCTTAACATTAGTATTAAAAGTAATTAACTGTTAACACTAGTAAAGAAATGTCACTTTTAACATTAAAAAGCCACGTCAATAAGCCTACTTTTAATAGTGTTTGTAGAAAAATACTTATTAACACAGGTCTGAAAATGCTTCATATCCAAGATTATTTTATACATAGCTATTTCCAAGGTTGGATGTATCAAACTTGTTTAGATTACCTTTATTTCATACATTAAAGTATCTGATACAGTAATGTGTTGCTAGGCAACATATTACGGTATCAGATACTGCTAGGCAACACATTAAAGTATCAGATACTGCTAGGCAACACATTACGGTATCAGATACTTCTAGGCAACACATTACGGTATCATATACTGCAATGTTCGATTTACCGGACGCAAATGAGTCCGGGAAAACAATACAAAACTTAAAATTATGATTTTATTTATTTGACAGTGACAAGCAAAAGACAATCATAATTAGCTATGGACAACAATGGCTATGACATCGTTAAGGTGATGCGATTGTTAGATTGCCAACTAATATTTTTTAAGTTTCAATAATTATAACTTTTTATTTATTTTAAAAAGGATTATAAAGACAGTATGAAATAAAATATTATACGATACACCTACGTAAGGTCTTAATTACAATACTCGTTTATATTCCGGTCTTGGCTCCTGCGTCGCCTTGTCCGTAAAACATCGTACTGGAATAAGTCACATACTAGGGATAGCAACGATATAACGATATTTTTAAAATATCGATATACTGAAACAAACCTATAGATATTTAACATCGATGTTTAATTTCCGATATATCGATATCGAATATTGTCGATATCGATATATAAATAGCAAAAGACCTTTGTTTTTACTGAACAAAAACAGCATTTGCAAAAATCTCGTTTTTATTAAGCAAAAACAGTGTCAGCATAGCCACATTAACCTTCTTACTTTATACTAAAAATTGTTCAAATCAAATCAAATCATGCTTTATTGTATGAAGAACAGAATTCTTATTTACAAAGCTCCCCCAAAATAGATAAACCGTACAGTACACATAAATTCCCACAAAATATAGGTTTATTATAAAAAAAAAATTTTAAATTATGAATGTCGCAATGCCCAAATAAGTCTAATCCCGCACTTAGCACGCACATCACAATATACATACTTAAGGACAAAACAGTATCATAACTAGATAATAAATAAAAGTGTATAAGGACTCCCACATACAGAATCCAAAACACCAGAAAACAGACAAAACATTTAACGCATACATAAATAAATATAAAACTTGAAATTCTTTAAAAAATAAAAGTTAAAATTAGTAGTCCACAACTAAAACTTCAATAGAATGTAAAAGTAAAAAAGTAAAAATAAAGCTTAACATTATCAGTCAAAAGACTTAAAATCTAAAATTTATCAGCATAAAATTCCTCCAGACTGTAGTATGCCCTTGATTTTAAGGGATTCTTGACAGATTCACCACACATTTTCAAACTATTGACAGACTTAAGACGGAGCGGTAAGTGATTAAAGTGATTATACATTTTAATGCTTTCATACATCATTACTGAATTCTTTGTTGTTTCACTCCTCGGAATAGGTACTGGCAAATTCATTCCATTACGTGTATAAAAGTAGTTCCCTAGCCTTTGCCCTACATATATACATTATATACATACCTCAATGCCCTTTTTTGTATCACAAAAACAGATTGGAACAACCTTTTACAGCAAAAACCCCAAAAAGCAATCGCCGTATCTCAAATGAGACTCAATGAGCGAATAATATGCCGATCTTGCCATACATAATCCTAATTCGTTACTAACTATGCGAACAGCATAACTTCCCGAGGCTATTTTCCGATTGAGACACAAAATATGGTCTTTAAATTTCAGTTCAGAATCAATATAAAGGCCCAAAAACTTAGCAGTCCTCTTATCTACTATAACATGATTCCCCATGTTAATGCCTCGCAAAATGAATTTAAATGAGGCAACACCCGTTGTATGATTTGCATCGCACCAGTCTTACACGTTGGAGGTCCTCAGAAATAATAGTCTGCAATTCCTCGGAATCTTCTCCAATCCATAGGATGGTGGTATCGTCAGCAAACAGGGTAAATTTACCACGAATACCAAGAGAGGCAAGGTCATTTAAGTACAATAAAAAAAGAACAGGTCCAAGAACTGAACCCTGAGGAACACCGTGCTGCACACTCATCTTAGCAGACAAACCGTCGGCCGTGCGCACAACCTGACTTCTGCCCGACAAATAAGACTGAAACCAGTCATCATAAGCCAATCCCCTAAAACCATATCGATAAAGTTTCTCCAGCAGTATTCCATGATTAACACAGTCAAATGCCTTCGAAAAATCACAGAACACTGCTCAAGTAACAATACTCCCTCTAACCAATAATTAGCAATAAAAGGATCGGAGGAAGAAAAAATAGCAAAAATGAGTAAATATTTTTATTAAGATAAACAATTTATAATAATTTTAAAAAATATTCCCTATTCTCCGATATATAATGAAAATTGATCTAAAATCAGGCTGCGAACAATGATGTTTGTGTAAGTAAAATACGCGATAATAATTGTTTAATCGATTATACCAAGTAGTTTCACAATTTTTAACTGTAAATGTTGAGTCTTAGTTCCAGAAGGATAATATATACACTTTGTAATGGCACTGTAGCTTCAGCTTTAAAGTGAAACCAAACGTGGGCGCAATTTTCACTATATTCTCAATAAGCAAAGAAATCTTCTGCAATGCCCACTATTCTCAACTTTATATCGGGTCGGCGTCCTGTTACTCATTCCCATAACGCCCGGTCAAAGTAATGTAAAGGAGAACAAATATAACAAATATAAATATGTATCTCGAACAAAAGTTAGAGCGCTTTTTTTCTGATTACGAATTACGTTTACTGAATGCATGATGCATGTATTTTTTAAATTTAGTCAGTTGGTAAAATGGTAAAGGTTTAGGTAAAAGAATAAATACTAATTTGGTCTAGGAACATTCTTTATAAAGAATCAAGTATCAAATGACGATGGCTTTAGTAAAGCCGTTTTTCTGCGCCCGAACGTTTCGAACCTGTTTGAAAACGCAGTCAGCTGTGGCACTTTAGGACGTTTATCTGTGATGAAAGCGTTTCAAGGCAGTTTCAAAACAGTTTTAACGCTGACGTCATCGCTCAGTTGATGCACAAAAATGACCCGTTTTAACATGGCTACGTCATTCCATTGAAGACATAACCCTATTTCTGTTGTTTGACATAACCTGTACCAACGAGTAGGAGGATGTCATTGCTTACGAGTGTTGTGAAATGTTCGGTCACATATAATAATAATTGTCCGGTTAATTTGACCGGGAAATTACCGCTCAAATACTGGACATTTTTAAATATTTAAATAAACTGTGCCATTGAATTTGCCAAGAAATTATATTGAAAAAAAATGGGTAAAAAGTCGTATATCTATGAGTCATATTTTGAAAGGGAAATAAGACCCATAGAGACAAAAACTTAAAAATTTCTATTTTCTAAATCAGAAACATACATTTGAAAATAAATATAAGAAAAAATAAAATAAAACATATCAAAAATTCTTTAAAAAGTAACACGAAAGAAAAACTCATATGTTTAGTAGATATGTTTAAATAAAAGGTGGAAAATTTAAAAATTACAGTTTTTTCGGTCAAATTGAAAAATGTCGGACAAACAATTATTTGACTTGTCCTTGTCGGTCAAATATAAATGGTAATTTACCGGACATGGACAATTGTCCTACAACCCTACTACTTACAAAATCATTAAAGAAACACATCACCCAAAAATACAAAGCAGTAAAACACAGCACAGAGTAAAGCATAAATAAACAAATGGATGTTAGTTTTGACAAGTGGCAATCCAGTTTTCTCCCCTCCAGTTTTGAAACATCTATCCGAGCACTTTCAAAACGAAATGTAACAGTTTGGTCTATGACGTCACCATTTCAACACTAAAGTGCCACTGCTGACTGCGTTTTGGAACAGTTACGAAACGTTCGGGCGCAGAAAAACAGCTTTAGTGTTGAAATGGTGACGTCATAGGCCAAACTTTTTCATTCCGTTTTGAAAGTGCTCGGATAAATTAGATTGTCACTTGTCAAAACTAACCTGCATTTGTTTATTTATGCTGTACTCTGTGCTGTGCTTTACTGTTTTGTATTTTTGGGTGCTGTGTTTCTTTAATGATTTTGTAAGCAATAACATCTTGCCAGTTGAAGTTGGCATGGGTTATATCAAAAAAGAAATAGGGTTATGTATTCAAATGAATGACGTAGCCATTTTGCAACGGGTCATTTTTGTACATCAACTGAGCGATGGCGTCAGCGTTAAAACTGTCTTGAAACGCTTTTAGAACAGAAGAACGTTTTAAAGTAAAATACATATTCCCAGACTCTTGCGTTATCGCGCATGATTAGAGATACATGGGAGCGGTATTCTGTAAGCCTTTGATCGGTCGGAGACTTGTTAAGTTGTCACAGATTATCGGTGACGTTCCACTGGGTAAAATTAAGTGGTAACGTACTCTGGCTTCTTCGATTTAAAGATTTAAACATTTTTCTCTTATCGCAGAGGCCTTAGACCAGAACATTAAGGATATATTGGGATCACCAGACGCAGACATTCCTTCTACCGCTACACCAGACATTCACACCAATAATGGAGTTGGAATCTGCACCTGTGTGCCCTATTATCTATGTAACAATGGTTCCGTTAATACAAATGGCGAAGGAGCTCTTGATATCAGGTAATAATTTATTTTTAGCCGACTGTCGACTTTATAATTCGACTCATATGTATAATTTTTTTACGTATGTTCCCGCATAATTCTTAAACGGATTCACCGATTTCGATTAACTTCTTTTTGTTTTGTAGATGCATTTTTCCGAGTGGTCGCATTGCAAGAGCTTTTTTGCTAAAACGGGTGGAAACCTAAAAAAATTACAAAAACTAAAAAAACTCGTGAATTGAATAATTTTCAATATTTTCTGACTTAAAAAAAATAATAAAGGAGATGGCGTGTTTAACAAATGAATGTTACAAATTTGAAGGAGTGGGGAGAGAAAAAGATAAAGAAAGTGGGACGTGTGCAATGAAATGTAGCAAGAAACGATTTATGTTTTCTAAAACTTTGTGTCGTGATACAATCAAAGGAAGATTTGATACCAAACCGTGTCAAATTCGTCCGGGTTCGCGCATGACCTCACGCTGTGAGTTATTTTTGAAATTTATAACGCGCAATATAGAGTTTACGTTAGTTATAGGCGATTTTATATAAATTCTATTGGCAATATACTTTGCCTCCTGCTTATAATAGAAATTTTAAAGTATATGATTTAAAATAATCATGCAAATAAAGGGATACCTAAATTAATTTAAAATAATAGATATTGGTAAACTGCCTGCCAATTGCGTTCTATGTATTTATTTACGTGAAAAGAAAAGGTAAATAATTTTATAAAATAAAACTATGCCTAATAATTAAGATAATAATTTTTATTTAGAGGCATAACCACAATTTTAAATAAAAACATACCACTTATGAACACCGAACATAAAAGTATCCAGGTACTGCCCAATCTGTAGATGCTATACCGCCGGAATTCGCCCAACCAAAAAATTAGGACTAGCGCCCCCACTGAGTCGGCACCAACCCGTATCACATTGCGGAGCTGAGTGCACCAAATTAAAAATTATAAAAAACTTTTAAATACAAATATTGTTCCTTACATCGTGAGAAATATTTTTTGTCAAAATTTTTTTTCTCTAAAACCAAGAATGTTAAAAATGCATAAAAAATACTTCATATATTGTTGACTTCGTGCTTCAGTATTATTGGGCCCTCACACTCTATCTCGGTGCTAAATTTCAAATTTTTACGTCGAATAGTTTTAGAGAAAATCGCCTGTGACAGACGCACGGACCCGACGGACTCCGAAATGATTCCATAAGAATTCCTTTTTGCTAATTTTAGCACGGAACACTAATATCTAAAAATATTACTCTGTATTAATAATTTATTAATGGATGGAGGATTCCTATTATGCTTTAAAATTTCGCCGACTTTAAAGTTCAGAACTTTGGTGTACAAGAGTACAAGTTACCTAACTTTGAACAAAACTAAGTTTACCATTAACCACAGATATAATAATATGTAAAAATATTTCATACTTTTCACAGCTCTTCTTTTTGCGAAGTCGTTTTTTTTTTAAATTATTATTTGTCGATGCTGAAAGAGTTTTGATTTTTTATAGGAATTAACTAAAACAGCAAAATAGTAGTACTGATCGCCAAATACTGCTTTTATTGCAACAGAAATCTTTTCGTAAAGTTTGTTTTTAAAATATATATATATATATATATATATATATATATATATATATATATATATATATATATATATATATATATATATATATATATATATATATGTGTGTGTGTGTGTGTTTGAACGTAGACTTTCACGGATGGAGAAATGTGAAGAAATATTGATCCTGGAGTACATCCGTTCGTTTGTTAAATTGCTATTGGAATCTGGCAGACGTTTCGCCAAGGTCTCACTAGGCATTATCAATGCTTACTCGTTGCTGTCAAGTCGTAAACTGATGAATCTTTGTCGTGACTCCCGATATTTATAGCCTGCGCCGGAGGTTGTAGCGGTTCTGGTTGGCTGGCGTTGGCTCCGCCCCCTCAGTCGTTGCTTCGTTGGCTGTTTGTTGTCATGTGGTTGCGAGTTGATGCGCTTCGGCTTGCCGTTTTACTATTGTCTTCCATGTACTGGACAAATGCAGAGCGTCGTCCCTTTTGTTTAGATGACCGGTCTTTTCTATTTCGATGGCTTCTCGTATTATTCTAGTTTTGTAGTTTTCAACGTTTGCCAGTTGTCTGCAGCTATCAAAGTTGATTTTGTGTCCTGTTTGATGTTGATGTTGAAACAGGGCCGATGTAGTTTGTTTGTTTCTGATGGCCAGTTTGTGTTCTTCTAACTTGGCTGAAATTCGTGTGTTGGTTTGTCCCACGTACATTTTATTGCAGGTACCGCATGCTACACTATACACACCTTGGTTTTCTAGTTTAATTTTCTGTTTTGGATTTTTTAATGTTGTTCTTATAGTTTGATGTGGTTTATATACAGTGGATATATTATACTTACGAAGAATGCGACCAATCCTATCTATCAGTAGTTCCTTTAATGTATGGTTTTTGGTCTGCTTTCAGAGTCGTCCTGTTGTTTCTGTCTTGGATGCTGTTGCAGTTCTATTGCTTTTCTAATTGTGATATCTTTATGTCCATTCTGTTTTAGAGCAGTGGTTATCTTTTCTAGCTCATGAGGTCTGTTGTTGTCGCTGGTGAGCCGGATGGATATGGAGATCAGCGTGTTTGCTACTGCCTTTATTTGTGATGGGTGGTGATGTGATTCGGCATTCAAGTATCTATTGGTGTGAGTTGGTTTCCTGTATACCGTGTGTTCTAGTCGTCCATGTTCATTTTTAAATACATGCACATGAAAGGAGGCCGATTGTGTTCTTCGCGCTCTAGTGTGAATTGGATTCGTGGGTGTATCGAATTTAGATGGTCTAAAAATTTCAGAAGTTTCTCTTTGCCATATATATATATATATATATATATATATATATATATATATATATATATATATATATATATATATATATATATATATTATATATATATATATATATATATTATGGTTTGATTTGTTTCTTGGATCCTACTTGTATATATTTTTATTTGAAGGTTATTGGGTTTTGGATCCCGGGGAAAAATTATAACAGTTTTGTGGGTTCTTATTCACATATATTTGACGTTTCGGTCATATTTTTGACCTTCATCAGAAATCTTCTTAAGAGCTTCGAACGAAGCCTTCAGCGGTGCACTGGTAGATAACAATTATGTTTACAAAAGACAGTGACACGGACATAATCACAGTTAAAATCATTTAATTTATTAACAACACTTATCCAAAAACGCCACGTCAAGCACCATTTGGGTTCATTGCAGAACTCATTTTTAAACACTAAACCTTCGCTCGAGGTCCTCACAATTAAATACAATATGTTTAGTCCTTAATTTTAAAAATGTAGGGGTTATATTATCATTTTTGCAGCGCAGAAGAAAAATTCGTCTGTTCTTTTGTTTACATTGCTGTAAGCATAATTTGACGTGTAGTTTCAGTTCTGCAATGAACCCAAATGGTGCTTGACGTGGCGTTTTTGGATAAGTGTTGTTAATAAATTAAATGATTTTAACTGTGATTATGTCCGTGTCACTGTCTTTTGTAAACATAATTGTTATCTACCAGTGCACCGCTGAAGGCTTCGTTCGAAGCTCTTAAGAAGATTTCTGATGAAGGTCAAAAATATGACCGAAACGTCAAATATATGTGAATAAGAACCCACAAAACTGTTATAATTTTTCCCCGGGATCCAAAACCCAATAACCTTCAAATATAATATATATATATATATATATATATATATATATATATATATATATATATATATATATATATATATATATATATATATATATATATATATATATGTGTGTGTGTGTATATCACCGTAGTGTTTCCAGTAAGGATATTACAAAGCGTAAACCTTATTAATAGGTATGATGAAATAATGGGGATTTCTCTTAATAAGCATCTCAAAAATAAAATATTCATTTAATTATGGAATACTCGTATTTGTATAATCTTACACATAGCAAGAATTTAATAAGCTGCATATACATATTTGTCCTTAAACATTCCTATAGAAGTACATATACCGGGTGAGTCAGATAAGGATTGTTTTCTTCTCGGGACATCCTAAGAAAGAACGAAAACGAATTTTTAAAAGTATAAACATTCTTTCGAAAAAACTATTTTTTGAAAATGTTCTTTTAATTTGGAACCTGAAATTAAAAAAGAAAAGATGTGTTCTAATCTTCGTTAATTTCTGGAGCCCAGTTTTATTATTACTATTCCTGATCGTTATTGCGACGTTACCAAATCAAACGTTCCCAAAAATAGTAAAAATTACGTCGCATTAGATACCTACAGATTTTTTAGAGCAGAAATATCTAACACATGATGTCCCTTTTTTTTCAGAATAGAAAGTCCTTGTGAGAGTTACCTCGAAGTCTGTTGCAACAAAGACGACCAAGCAGAGGTAGCTGTTACTCCAACACCGCCAATAGTAAAGAAATCAGGATGCGGCAACCGCCATCCAGATGGGGTAGGATTTCAAGAAATCGAGCAGGGGGTATATAGACCGCCCCGGAACGGGCGGTCTATAATAATCGGAGATAAAGAAAACGAAGCCCTGTTCGGTGAATTCCCATGGATGGTGGCTATCCTTAGGGAAGAGGCAATAGAAGGTAGAATCAAGAAATTAAATCTTTTTCATAGTGGAGGAGCCCTTATTCATCCCCAGGTGGTCGTCACCGCCGCCCATTGCGTCAGCAACAAAAACAAGACCTTCAAAGTTAGAGCTGGAGAATGGGACACGCAACACGCCTACGAACTATTATATCCTCATCAAGACAGGGAGGTACAAAGTACGGTGATACATCCAGAGTTCTACGAAGGAGCATTGTACAATGATATCGCACTGTTGTACCTTGCAAAACCTTTCGAAATCGCTGAGAATGTGCAAACAATCTGCCTACCCCCACAAGGAACTGTTTTAAATTCTGCCTCTTGCTTAGTTACTGGCTGGGGTAAAGAAGTCTTCGGCCAAAAAGGAAAATATCACGATATTCTCAAGAAAATTGACCTCCCCGTCGTAGCCAACCCGCAGTGTGAGGATAGACTCAGAACTACCAGACTTGGCAAGTTCTTTCAGCTCCACAAATCATTTATATGTGCTGGTGGTGTACCTGGAAAAGACACTTGCACAGGGGACGGAGGTAGTCCTTTGGTTTGCCTCATTGAGGGACAAAAAGACAGATACTACCATATGGGTATTGTCTCTTGGGGAATTGGCTGTGGAGAAGATAATACACCGGGTGTTTATGTCTACGTGCCGCTGTTTAGAGACTGGATCGATGCTCAGGTGAAGTCGTTCGGATTGGATACGTCTGCTTATGAATATTTGTTAATGTACTGATTTTTAAGTTAGAACTTTTTTTTATTAAATTTTTTAAAATACCTAAGTGTTTTTATTCGTAAGTATTCTACAAAGCTATGTTGGAACTCTAGAAAATCCAGTTCATGTTATGTTCAGGTTAACGTTAATAATTCATCAGATAGTTCATGCTGACAGATAGCAATCCTGCCGGTTAAAAAGTAATTAAAAAAGAATCGGTTATTTTTTTAAATCCTCGAAAATTCTTCAATGGCCAAAGTTTAGACCACTTTTTAGTCATAGGGTATGTAACATAAATTACAGGGTGTTTGGTAACGAATTTGCCATTTAATATTTTCACTTGATGTTTGCATTTCCTTAATAAAAAGGTTTATTTTTGCAGATACTAATAATTTTTATTTTTTATTTATTTTGTGCAACACCGAATTGAAACGCATTTTTCTCAAAAACAATTGCTTCTAGCGACATTAATAAAGTATATATATCTCTTTAAGCAAAAAAGGTAGGAAATAAGAATTTCTATTCAGAAATTGTGTACACCGAAGGACAAAAAAGTTGGGATGCTTTAAAATAGTACTAAATATCGTATGTAGCGTCCTCTACAAAACACAGAACATTTGAGAACGGATTTGCTTTTTTCTTCCCAAAAACCCCCCGTCTACCAAATCTTGTGAATTTATTTAATATCTTTCAAAACATAAAGATAACAAAGAAAAATACTATTTTAACTCTAACACCCTGTACCTCTCTTCTTATCAACTATACGATACATCCTGTATATCTAGAATTTTAAGAATTCGAAAATTGACAAGAGGGATGTTTAATTTAAAAAAGTATTCAAGGCGACACATCTTATTTTCAATCTGACTATCAGTGGCGTGCGGTCTAACTAAAAAAACCATATCTATACAACAAAGAACCTAAAAATTATAAATTTAAACTAAATGAGAGATGTGTCCACCTTCTACTTCCAACATGGTTCTCATTCTTCTTTTTACAGCATCAAAAACATTCGTGAGCACTTGGGGGGAGTTTTTAATTTCCTGAAATTCATTTGTAATTCTAGCCTGTAGGTCTTCTAAATTTTCACAGGGGGGTTGGACAACCGAGTTTTTAACGTGTGGCTATAAAAAAAGTCGCACGGTGTGAAATCGCAGGACCGTGGTGGCCACCTAACTGGCACATTACGACTAATGATTCGGTCCTCGAAAAATTCTTCCAAAAAATTTAAATTATCAAGAGTTACGTAAATTGGTGCGCTGGTCCTGCTGGAAGTAACCTTGTCGCATCTCTTCATCGTCTAGTGAGTTTACAAAATTTCCTAAAAATTTCATTACGGTATCGCGCCGAATTGAGAGTCCCTTAAAAAAAATCGGGGTCTTGTGCACTTTAAGTATGTCCGAATTTGGCAATTTTAAACCATTTAGAAGATGGAGTAGGTTGAATAAAGGGGATTAGAACAAAAAAATTGCGGATGAAGCACTTTTTCTACCAGAAAAATCAAGATAAAGATGAATAAAAACACGGTATTTTGAAATTTTGCAATGCGAAAACTCCTTAATATTGAAAGGTGACTTACAGTGTTGCCAAACTTGACTGGCTATCCGATCCCTCTTCGCCTGCGAGGAAAGAGACTGGTCAGGGCCCCTAACCAGGTGCTAACCCTCTTTCCGACCTTAGGGCGCCCTCCGATCCACCGTTCGCTAGATTTTCTGGACCCACAGTATAAACTTTCGATATTCGCATTTCCCGATTTGCCTTTATATAAAACCAGACAGTTTGATGACAAAAGTCTAGGGGATGGGTACTACTTTTATCCCGGGCTTCCGCATGCGCAGAGGAAGGAACAGAGTGGACAATGAGCATGCACCAACTTTCAAACTGGATTAGTTTTTTGCTCGGAAGATTTAAAAAGAACCAAAAAAGATCTTGAGCAACCCTAGAACTGAGCAAACCTGTCCAAGAACGTATTTTATTTCTCAAACAGAACATAATTTTTAGGTTAAGGTACCTAGACGCGATTAATTTTTTGCTCGGGACCTTTAAAAAAAGACAAAACAAAATTTTTATCGAGGAAGGAGTGCTAACCCGTTTCCAATACACCTTTTAGAGCCGATATCCTAATTTTTTATAATATTTTAAGTGACAAAAATTAAAAAAGCCTAGACTCTTTAAGTCTTAAGATGTAAATTCTAAAATACAAAATTGTAATATATTTGGCAACTTTGCATTTACTGGGTTTAGTTGACAGAAGACCGAACGAATTATGCAGACGAAGTGACGCGTTCCCTAATCACAAGTAAACAAATAATTTCTGGCCATTATAAGTTAATTTTCGTATAAAAATTGAAATTTTTAATTTTCTGTAAATAGTCAATCTTTGTATATGTAATACATACCTTTGACGATAATTATAACATATTATTTGTAGTGTTTTGTGTGGTTTGAAACCATATAAAAATTCGTGCTGTGCTGCGTTCCAAATTTTTTCCTTTTTTTGGCAATTTCTTGGAAAAAAATGGTTCATCCACCGATTTTTTTTTGTTAAAGTGCTCCAAAGAAGGTAATCTTTAATTTGATCATTTGAAAATTTGTTAATTCCGACATACTTAAAGTGCACAAGAACCAAAAATCGGTCCAATTAACCTTCTTTTCGATATGGCCGCTCACACGCCAACTTTCTGTGAATGCAGACGCTTCTCTATAAAGAAATGTGGATTTTTAGAACTCCACATTCTCATGTGTTGAAAATTTACATAACCAGATGGATAAAACCATGCCTCGTCAGCAAAAAAGGTTTTTTCAAATACGTTTTCGTTATTATGGAAATTACCCATAAACCACTCTGAAAATTGTATTCGTTTCCTGAAAATTGCATTCGTTGCGGCTTGTCGTTTGGTAACAATTCTTGGGCTGAGCTTAGACGATAAGCGTGCATATGCAGGTCACATTTCAGGATTGTTTTGCAGGTTCCGTAGGATACATTTACTTGCTGGCTTAAACGCCGAATAGGGGTTTGTGAGTGTTCATTAACAAATTTGTCTCAATTCTTCTACTGCCTTCCGTTCTATTCACACTTCCTGTTTCTCTAAACAAAGCCACAGATCTAGTCAAAACTTGGCGAAACTGGTCGAAATCCTTGACTATGTGTGGAAATTCTGTTTGAAAATACTGAATGGCGTCCCGCGTTGAATAAACCCACTGGCCATCAACCGTTCTACCATTTTTAAAGTAACTTTCGATCATAAAAGCTTTTTGTTCTGCCGTGATTACCAATTTAATTTTGTTAAAAATAAAAACTTCAGAACTTGACAGTTCCATTTTTCATGCACCTATACCTTTTACTTCTTACCTTTTAAGAGTAATAATTCAAGACATGCGTTATTGATTCCACGGCATACTTTGAGGACGTTTTTTTCATGAAAACGACGATAGTGAAACGGTTAATGTTAATGGCGAACGCGACCGCAATATGTTAAGAAACTTTTTATCAGGACCTCACAATTGTGACGTCTTTAAATACATGAAAAATAAGAGCTAAACTTCGCTTAAGCTTGGTCTGCTCCGGAATCGTACGATTGTGAAGTGTGCTACCGAAGCGCTGGAAATGTTGTTCTCGCGAAATTTCAGTATGCATTCGATTTTCATGCGCTGCACGTGGTCCGATTTTTGTTGCAATGGGATCGAAAAGTAAGTATCCAATTTTTTGCATACATTTTTGTTAATATGTATAAAAAATAAATGTAAACGAATAAAAAGATGTTACATTTTTAATATGTGGCAAAACATGCGCAAAATATGGAAGTGCTTTTTTTTTGGGGGTTAGTTTTTACGTCATGACTCAATTGTGAGGTCTAGGAGTGTACTTTTTAATTTTCTTTACAGAACAATCTATTGACCTACTACAGCTAGAAGCTAACCCGGACGCCATTTATGACCTACTTGACGAAGTCGGCTCAGAAGTCGATATTGAAGAGAATGATGGATGGGGTGACTTTGATGATTTGGAAGACGAGCAAAATGAAATCAGAGAACCAGAGGGTAACTTTGAAGACCCAGACAATGATGCTCAACCTGACGACAGCTCAGATAGTGAGGACGATATTCCGTTATCTTTTTTCCAAAAGTTAAGTTGGGAAAGGGGATCCTTTCAATCAAAACCGGGCCCATCTGGGGATAACATTCTGCCTCCAGTTACAGTTGCGACACCGTGGCAGTATTTTGAAAAATATTTAAATGATGACTTTTTCCAAATAGGTGCAGACTTTACTGCCAGATATTATCACCAGCAGACTGGAAAGACATTAAGTGTTAATTCCGAACACATTAAGAAAATGTTCGGAATGCATGCAATTATGGGTGTTCTGAAATTTCCTCGTATTCATATGTACTGGCAATCTAAATTTCTGTTGCCACTAGTAGCTAATGCGATGCCCAGAGATAAATTTTACCAGCTACGTGTCAACTTTCACATAGTGGACAATTTAACTGTAACAGATGAAGAAAAAAAATTAAACAAATTGTGGAAGGTGCAGCCCATGATTAATTTAGTTAAAACCAGGTGCCTACAAATTCCAAGGCGCGGAAAAACATACTCCATTGATGAACAGATGATTCCGTTTCTTGGCAGATGCCCTGTTCGTCAATTTGTCAAAAATAAACCACGTCCTGTAGGACTCAAAAATTTTGTGCTTACTACAAGCTCCGGAACTATCCTAGATTTTGAAATATATCAGGGTACTACCACAAATTTGCCAAATAGGGAGCTGGGATTAGGACCATCTGTAATACTTCGGCTGGTTGAAACAATACCAAAAGGGGGCTTTGTATTTTTTGATAGGTATTTTACTACTGTCGCACTTATGGATAAGTTAGCACAAATGGAACTTTATGGAACCGGAACCATAATGTCAAATAGGGTAAAAGGATGTGATTTCAAAAAAGACAAAGACCTGGAACGTGGTGAATCGGATGAGTTTGTTCGAACAGATAAGAAAATATCAATTACAAAATGGAAAGACAGCAGATCTGTGCTAATGTGTTCGACAGCCTATGGATCACAGCCAACAACGTCCGTCCAAAGATGGGATAAGAGTAAAAAACAAAGAATTGAAGTACCTTGTCCAAAAGTAGTCGCAGCCTATAACGAAAATATGGGAGGAGTTGACATTTGTGACCAAATGCTGGAATATTACAGGTCTTTTTTCAAAACTAAGAAGTGGACCATAAAAGTAATTTTACATTTGTTTGACATGGCAGTAGTAAACAGCTGGAAAGAGTACAAAGATGATTATTTAGCTTCCAAATCCAAGCAAAAGTTACTAGGACTGTTGGACTTCAGACTTCAGCTAGGAGAATATCTTGTGGCTGGATCAAAAAAACGTAAATATGGCGAAGAAGAAGATGCCTGCGATTCGGACGATGCGCTGAAAGAAAACGAAGGCGACAATTTGTTTCTAAAAAAGAGAAGAGCAGCTGCTGCATTACCATGCGAAGACAAAAGGTACGATGGGTTTGAACACTGGCCAGTTAGCGACGATTTGAAGAATCCACTTTGCTGTAGAGCACGTGGTTGTGACAGCCGATCCCGAATCAGGTGCATGAAATGCAATGTTTATTTATGTTTATCAAAATCAAAAAATTGCTTTATATCCTTTCATACAAAGTAATTACTTTTTCTATTACAAACTGTTAATGTTACTTATTGTTCATTTTTGAGAATCGAAGTTTATTTGTGTACTTTTTTAAAAATAAATATGTTCTATACACAATTGTGTGTTTCACTGTTGACTCCCGGAGGTCACATTTGTGTAAGTCCTTAAAGTCCTGCGGGAGTTGGTGCACATAATTTTTTCGTACTAATATATCTTAATTAATTTAATATATAACATAAAACCTACAGGAAACGTTAAAATTATAAAAAAAATAATCTCAGGAGTCAAAGGGTTATGGCTCCAATTAGATAATATGCACCTTAACAATATGTTTTTTCAACACGTCACACGGCGAGAAAACCTTTTTATTTCCAAATTGACACGTTTTCCTGGCCGCGTCCTTTCTCGAAATGGTGATATTCAGCGGCCTGCAAGACCGTGCGATCTAACCCCCCTCTTGATTTTTTCTTGTGGGGCTTCCTTTTTCAAATCCAAATTCAAATTCTTTATTGATGTCAATACAAATAAGTACTTACACACGTCATAGATAATTACATTTAAATACAAGTTACAAATCTAGACAGAACATTACAGTTAAATAAGAAACATCCAGATCACAGTCCGATCATTAAAAACAGCCTTAAGTCTTAAGATGTCAAATAGATATACATTACAAGACAATAACATTTAAAAGTTTCTAAAAGCAATACACAAAATTTATGGCGCTACCAAACACTATTTAAAAACTCATTCACTGAGAAAAATGCGCCACTGATGAGAAAAGATTTGACCCTCGTTCTAAAAGCAGCTACAGGCAGTTCCTTTATCCCCTCTGGAAATTTGTTATAAAAATGAATACCCAAATGGCCAGGGCCATTTTGGCAGCGTTTCAGCCTCCAACAGTTAAGCATGAGATTGTGTTTATTACGTGTATCATGGTTGTGTATGGAGTCGTGTCTTGTATACAGTGCGATGTTAGTTTTAATATAACACAGAGTTTCCAGGATGAAAAGCGATGGTAATGGTAATATTTTATTTTGTTTAAAGGCTTCCCTACAGTCATCTCTATATCCCAAACCTGCCACCACTCTTACTGCCCTCCTCTGGAAGCGACCCCCCCCCCCTGCCCCCGCAGCATGTCCCAAGCGACTATCGCATACGCTATGTGCGAGTGACAGAGAGAGAAATACGCCTGCCGAAGAACGGTCTGAGACACACACTCGTTCAGACTACGTAGCACATAGATGTTCTTGCTAAGTTTTTTAGTAAGCCGATCCGTGTGCGTGTCCCAAAGGAGCCTGCAGTCCAGGTGAACACCCATGCAGAAATTTTGCTGTGGTTTTCGAGTCTGTCTCCGGCATGTCACGGGTTGAAAAAATCATTGACTGAGTTTTGTCCACATTTAGAAAGAGTGAGTTAGAACTGAACCAAGCCTCCGCTCTTTCCTGTGCCTCACCCGATCTTCCTCAAGGACAAAGTCTATTTTAGCAATCCGCAGACGATTATTGACCTGAAGAAAGAACATTGGTCAAGTTATTAGTGAAACTGGACCATAATGGTGAAAAAATATTATTAACATTTTATGCAAAAAATGATCATCCACAGAAACTGCCGGGGGGACATTTGGAGATTATTATTTTTTAAACATAACCGCTTATTTTTCTAATATCGTTAATAAAACGAAATTTTTGTATTTTCTCAATGGCTTTTATGTTTAAAAAAATTACTGACCCCAAAATTAAGGTCAAATAAGAACAACAACAGTTGCAAAATTTTATATAAATTTGCAGGCAAAAATACCAAGATAATAATAATGAGATATATTTTAGATTATTTGTAAACTGGTATTCCCACTTTATTATTAGTGCTATGCAAGCTGAACAAAAAAATAAGATTCCTCAATGACACAAACCAGTGGCGGTGCATGCAGGACGCCCAAACAAAACCTGTCCGTTTCAGATAGCTCGAAAAAAATGCATGCTCGAAACAGACAGACGGTCGCTAATAGGTTTTTTTTCAGATAGATCTTAAAGATGTGGGGGTTCTTCTGAAACGGGTAAGAGTTATTTGAGGTGGATATTTCGCAAGGGCACCCTGTATATGTAAATTATATTCTACGCCTATGCATTCGATAATCTACTGTCGTTTTAATTATTTAGATTTTTTTAATTGTTGCCTTTTAAACAAATAATTACTGTTTTACGAGTTAATAGTGCCATGATAACTACGATGATTTTGTTTACTAAAAATGGGTGTTTATTAACATATATGCATATTATGTACGTAGGAGGGATAATAAAGAATTAAAAAGATATAACTCTTTAACTGTTAGTATTTTTACTCATGTAGTGTGAGTACTGTAGTGGAAGTTGCAGATAAACCTCCCGCCGGTAGGTATGTTTTAAGGGCTGAGTATTTAGTTTTTACACTGATGATGTTTTCCGACATTTTTTTAGTTTAAAGCAAATAAGATCATGTAAAAATTTGTTACCTGTTTAAAAATCTTGTTATATTGTTAAATGACGCTAAAAATCGACTTATTTTCCGAGTAGCACGTGCAGTTTTCGCGATTTTCCGCGACTTTCCACGGTGATTCTTGACCTATGTACAGGGTTTTCTCTTATATTTTGAACGGGGTCCACAGTCCTTATTTTTAGAGATATGGAAAAATGTTTAATACAAAAATTTTAGGGTTGTATCTAAATCATGAGAATTTTCTAAAAAAATAAACAAATGATAATCAGAATGTCAAAAAATCGCTATCAACTTTAATTTTTTAAATAGAACACCCTGTATATTTTCAACCATTTAGAAAGATACCTTTTTTCTGATTTCAAAAATATATAGTTTGTTTATGTTTCTTTAAGCAGTTTTTAAAATATTTAGATTTAAATGTTTAAAAATGTTCAAAGCTATACGTTTGCGATCACTGAACAAGTGATTCCAAAGCCACCTATCGTCGGTGAAAAGTGTTAACCTGAAAAACAACTATTCCGTTAGTAACAATAACGGCCTTATCATTTTAACTTATAAATAAATGGATATTGTGTGACAATAATTGCTGCTATCTCCACGCAATTCAAATTTAACCAACGAAATACTGCTATCTCCGGTATTCCCGTTGCGTTCAGGTCTACGCCGGCACATAGTTTTGTTTACTCCTGTGTTTTTTGCAATTTTATTGGTTTTTTATAGTGTACTGATGTTCTATTGATAACTAATGGTAAATGTATGTACAGTCGGGAGATAAATTATTCGTCCACTTATAAAATGTTTAAAAAATTGGGATACAATTACAACTACTTAAGTTGATTTGCTTTTCATTACAAACATAAAAACAACTATTCATGTACTAAAAACTGTAATATAAAGTCCAACCTAGACAATGCCTTTCAAAAGTATAATTAATAATAACACATAATTTCTTAAAAACCAAGGGCGAAAAATTTTTCGTCCACCGACATTTTTTTGAAAGTCGTCCAAACATGCCAAAACTAATAACGTGTAGGGGACCCTTGTGATTTTATAATTTGTTGTAACCTGTTAGGCATTGACTCTACCAGTTTTATAACAAAACCTACATCAATTTTTGACCATTCTTCTTGAGATCTTGCTTTTAACGCCTCTTTGTTGGAAATTTTAATGTCTTTCACCCTTTCTTTGGGTTCCCACCATAGATGTTCATTCGGGTTAACGTCTAGGGATTGCGGTGGCGTTTCCAACACTCTTGGTACGCTATACAGTATCCACTCTGTAACGACCAGCACTGTATGCTTTGGATGTTGTCTTGTTGAAATACGAAATTAGCTCCAATTCACATTTTCTCCGCGCTTTGTCTTAATTTTTTTTTCAAATGTCGATGTAGACGAACCGATCCATAGTTTGGTCATTAAAATGGAGGTGCCATGACATACACCCCCAGATTAGAACGGAACCCCCTCCGTGCTTTACCGATGGAATTAAATTTTTAGGTTTGTAGGCTTCCCCGCGCTTTCTGTACACCAAAACCTTTTGTTTATTTTACCAAACAACTCAATTTTTATTTCGTCAGTATATATGATGTTTTTACAGTACTCAGTATTTTTGTCAAAATGCCTCTGAGCAAACTCGAGATGCTTCTTCGTATTTTTATTATTTACTAATGGTATCTTTCGACCAACTCGTGCCTGTATACCCTGGCTTCTTAAAAATTGTCTTATTATTGTTACGTGGATAACCTTTTTGTAATCATTGGCTTAACTTTTCACTGTATCTGTCGCAGTAGCTTGCGGATTTTCAGCAACTTTTCTTAGTATTTCTTGTTTCTCTCGAGAAGTCACTACTTTTTCTTCCTCTCCCTGACAAGGTTTTTGTTGTATGGATTGTTTCATATTTTTTTATAATATATTCACTGGTGACCGGCTTCTTCCAACAATTTTTCTTATGTTTCTTTGAGATCTTCCTTCTTGATATAATTTTATTATCAAATGTCTGATTTTTGAGGCACTTCTGATGATTTGCGACAAATTTTGAAATTTTGCTGTATTCTTTAGACCACGGAGTCTCAAACTGCTATTAAAAATAATTTAAAATTTATATTTAGGAATTTTTTCTCACTATAAGAACAGATAAATACATTCTATGTACATCTTTCATTTTTTTTTTTTGGAAGTGGACGAATAATTTCCCTCTTTCCAAAGTATCTTTTTGTCTTTTTTGTCCAAGGGATCCTGATAAATATGAAGAGATATTGTTATTTTTATTCCTCGGGAAAAGAGATATCTGTTAACTTATTTTTAAACTTTTAATAAATTACGAAAAAAATTATTTATTGAAAATTAATTATTATGCTGGTACAGGGTTAATACTACTTCTCGAAAGGGAGTTAGCAGCTTTTGTATGACATTTTATGGATTGTCTATTAACTGTATGGAGTTAGCAGCATACATATTAAAGAAATAAACTGAAAAAACATGTAAGAACTTTTTTATTTACCATAATGAAAAACGGCTAACTCCGTAAAATACGTAAACATTTTTTATTTGCAAAAATGAAAACCTGCTATCTCCAAAATTTGCCTAATAAAATTAAAATAATTTAAAAAATGACTTTTTTGATTTTTCAATAAGTGTGATTATTGCTCATCAATAATATAACGCAAAATTTTCATTTATAACAAGTATATTAATTTATCTAGGCGGTTTTAATGCTCTCCTGTAAAATTGGTTAAAATGGAGGTAGCAGGTTAACACTTTTCACCGACGCTATGCTTGAGCGGCTCTGACTTAAAGCTGAGCATTTTTAAATATTTAAATCTAAATATTTTAAAAACTGCTTAAAGAAACATAAACAAACTATATATTTTTGAAATCAGAAAAAAGATATCTTCCTAAATGGTTGAAAATATACAGGGTGTTCTATTTAAAAAATTAAAGTTGATAGCGCTTTTTTGATATTCTGATTATCATTTGTTTATTTTTTTAGTAAATTCTGATGATTTAGATAAAACCCTAAAATTTTTGTATTAAACATTTTTCCATATCTCTAGAAATAAGGACTGTGGACCCCGTTCAAAATATAAGAGAAACCCCTGTACAGTCGAAAAATCCGTTAGAGGGCCATAAAAAATGCCAATTTTTCGGGGGTTGATCCGTCTGACAATGTAGGTCTGTAAAATCTAATTTCCTGGGAAAGTCACGATTTTCATCGCCTTAACTCCTCGAGAATCGAATTCTACATCATATTTTCCATTGATTCGATTATTTTCAGAATTATTTGAGAACGTTTAGATTTATTTCCCGCATGTCAAAAAAATTGCGATTTTCGACGCACTTTCCGGGAAAACCGCGATTTCCTTTAACTCTCCGGAAATCGAATTCTACATAAAATTTTCCATCGGTATTGTTATTTTCAGAATTATTTGAAAACGTTTAAATTCTTTTCCGCATGGCAAACGAAGTGAAAACTGAAAATATATGCAGAGGTAAGTTTTGCTAGGCAGTTAACAAACTATTTGACTGAGATAAGGAAATGTGAAAAGCAGACGCGGCTCGTTCATAAGGTCATTTGGTCAATGACCCACCTATATTTATTTTCAATGATCCACCTAATAATTTATTTTTTAAAACCAAAAAAATAAGTATCTTTTCTTTCAAAAAAGTGCAAGTTCCCTGTGAAAACTCTCCAAGAAAAATCAAGCTTGCTCTGGAGTCGCCGTATTGTAAATTGACCTCATAGGTGTATACGGACTATATAAAATGCATTAAAGCTAAGAGAGAAACAAACACACGCGCTTTAATAAGTTAAAAAGAGACAACTTGTCGACGGCCCACCAATAATATCGCTTTAGGGGTGCGCGTGACCGTCAACGCCGCCGCGTCGGTTTTCGTTCTGTCGCAAATTCTGGCTCACTAATTTAAATCTGACCAATTTATTATTAGAACAATATTCGCGATACATTTATACATTTAATATAAGCTCACCTAATTTTATTTTAAGATATTTAGGTAATTACTAATAATAATAATTGTAACTGTGCCTATAAAACATTAACAGTAATTATTACGACTTTGACAGTAGCTTGGCAACGCAGCACTCGACCCATTAATATTTCTTGTGACCCATTAATATTTCTTTTGACCAAATTTTGTTGTTTTTGTTTGGATATTATTTGATATTTGTGTTGTGTCCTTTGTGTAGTATTAGTACTTGAGTATTTATGTTAACAATAGCTTTAGCCGTCACAAGAAATACTGCAGTGTAAAATAAGTAGAACATTAACATTTGAAAAACGTTTAGAAATTAAAGAAAAAGGACGTCCCAAACCTCTTCTGGATCTAAAACAGACCACGAAAGACAGAGGGAATGACATCAGCAGGTATTTTAGGCCAAGTATGTACAATATTTCTAACTGTATTTGCGGGTGCAACGTAAAAATGCCCTTTTTATGGAATAAAACTGGCGTTACTGACATAAAACATTTAAATAAAAATTATGATGAGATGTTAAACCTTTCCAAGTTTAAATCAGAATGCAAGTTTAATTTACTCGTGAAGATTTTTATAATAGTGCGGGTGCTGTTGGCATTTTACAGCTCTTGTTAGAAATGAACCTTAGTAAAACGTTTTCGAAAAGGGTAAAATTATTAAATTCATACCTAGGATCGTCAGATTATGTAACAAATTGCCTGCAGATGTTTTCCCCTCCCAACCTCCAATCCTTTAAATCCCGTACATTTCCCTTCTCTTCAGACGTCCACGGTACTTTAGTACCCAAGGTCTACGTGACCTGTATCAGATAAAAATAATCCTTTCCTTGACCTCGGCACTAATAGTGGGGAATCCCGAGCGACGCCACTGTCCTTCTCGACAGTGGGGGAGCTAAGGCCAGACAACCAAGCCGGGTAAACAAGTTTTATCTCAAATCGTTAGGCAAAACCAGTCTTAAAGTGATGTCCGGCCAAGAAACTAAAATTCCAGTAGTTTAATTCACCAAACCATATTAAAATCAAGGTTAGCAGATAATCATCACTTATTAAGTTATAACAGCAAAATAAACACTATTATTTTAATTTATTCACTAATTAGTCGCCGCAACTCGGATTACCATTCATATTTTGCGGGAAATCCAACAGCACGATCTTCGACAGTTGTAAGTCGAGTCATTTCTAGGATAATAGTGATGCGTAAGTAAAAAAGCGTAGCAGAGCGTAGTTACAGTGAATTTGTTTAATAGTTTTCGGTAATATTAGGGGTGAGTAACGAAATTGTAATAACTTTTTTTAACGAAATAAAAATTGGCTGGAACTTGAGTACTTTTATCTTTGTGTAACAATGTTTAAAAAAAATATTTTGTACTAGAAGTCTAGGTATCTGAAAACTGCACCCTGCAGCTTATATTTATTTTCAAAGAGTTTTATAACGAACTTTACTTTTTACTTTAGCTTCGATGGCTAAGTTTTGTGATTAAACAGATCTTAAGTAAAACTTACAGGTATAGTGCTGTAAATTTTGTTGCTTTACACAGAGCATACTACGTAAAGTACTTTAAGGTATATGAACTCTCTCTGTTCTTTTGACATTGCATGTAAGGACATATATAAGTACGTTCTTCAAGGTCTGTGAACTGACAAATCTCTCTGTTCTTTTGACATTATATCGCTTGCTTGGAATTATAGGGTTCTACGTTACAATTTGATAGAAATTGAGATTTTAATACCCCCCTTTAATACCTCCCTTCAATACCCCAAGGTCCCATGATACAAATAAAAGAAGATATGATACCGCGCAGGTAGGCGGGGCCATGTACGTCGCGCTGTGAGTAATTCCGCCATATTTTGTAAACAAGACTAGTCTTTGTTAAGATCGCGTTGTGTTTTAAAGTTTTTTTTTTGGTGTTTTTAAATCACTTTTAAAACTTTAAAAGTGAAGGTGTGTTGTGTATGGTTGTGATGTGGACAATCAATTCAAGGGCTTTATGCCGGATATTAAAGTTTTTAGCTTCCCCAAAGACAAAGAAACACAAAGTGTTTGGAAGCGTCTGTGCAAATGGGAAGATAAGTATAGTGTAAAAAATATTAGAATCTGTTCTAGACATTTTAAGGAAAGTGATTATGAAGGTAATTTGAAGCATGAATTGTGTCATGTCATGCATGTCAAATGTGTTTAATGTTTTTACAAACTCGCTTCAATAAAATAGTTTAATGTGACACACAATGGCTAAAAAAATGTCCACGGTACCGAATCACCAGACTTTAATCGAGAAAATACTACAAACAAAGAGACCTAAAAAAAGGCTATTTTCTTAAAAAATAATTTCTTGTTTTACCTAATTTCATAAATTTAGATATTTTTTTCTTGTTTAGAATAATTTTTGGCATTTTAATATTTTTTTGTACAACTGTCAAAAAAAGTTGACATTTTTTCATCGCTATCGATACGTAAACCTTTTGTTTTTTTAACAGTGAAAAAAAGACTTTTTTTCACGGTGAAAAAAAGACTTTTTTTAACTGGAAAAATGATTTACAAAAAAAACGATAAAACATTACTTTTTAAAAAATGTATTGAATTTTTTTGTACAAATTTACTAATTAATTACCAACTACCAAAAAATCTCATTTGTTACAATAATAATTGATGGTGAAGTTCGAACAATTGCTTCCAATATTAATTCCCGAAGCTAGTCCACCTTGCTGCTGATCAGAAACGCTAGATATTCCTTGAAAAGTTCTCTTCTTTATATCAATATTTTCTTTAACATTCAACATACTCTTCAACATTGAGTAGACACTCCATAAAGTAGAAGGTTTTACAGTTTTTGATTTCTCCTCAAAATAGCATATAAGTACCTTTTCAGACACTTTTTGTATATTTTTCTTGCCGCACCATTCACGGAATTGGTTATAATTTTTCTCGTATATAAATTTTGATTTCGCCGGTAACATGTTAGCTATAGCCGAATTTGCTATATCGGCTATATCTGAAGGAATCTCGCTATCACTATCGTAATCTACATCCATTTTAAGTACTTATACTATTTATTTAAAAAATTGCAATAAATATGAACAGCTATCAACGTATGACAACAAAACAAGCAACGTGCCAACAAACCATTTCTATAGTAACGACAGGGCTGTTAACTTGATTATGTGAAATTATATGGTAAAATTTTTATTATAATATACAATTTTACCGATTAATTCAAACTTTCAGTTGTACAAAAAATGTTGTTTGTATTTCGTTTGTGAAATTCGTGTTTTAATGGCACATTCGAGAGAATTTTTCGCCTCGACCTGCGGTCTCGGCAAAAAATTGACACTCTCATATGCCATTAAAAAAACACTCACTTCACGCACTTAATACAAAAATAACTATTTTAAATTTGAAAAATCGAAGAATACAAAATTACAATAATTTTTAATAATTTACTATTTAAAGGGTAAAAAACCAAAAAAAAACTATCCTAAAAGACATGTTTCTGTCGCAAACATACAGATGTTATTCACCGCAAAAAATATTTGGCAAATTATAGGAACAAACAAAATTCTTATTTATAACATATTTTCGGAAGACTCTGTAGGTATATAGGTATTTTAATAAGAATATGCCTCTAAATAAAAATTATTATCTTAATTATCAGGCAGTTTTATTTTATAAAATTATTTACCATTTCTTTTCACGTAAATAAATACATAGAACGCAATTGGCAGGCAATTTATCAATATCTATTATTTTAAATTAATGTATCCCTTTATTTATATCATTATTTTAAATCATATACTTTATAATTTTTATTATAAGCAGGTGGCAAAGTATATTGCCTATAGAATTTATATAAAATCGCCTTTAACGTAAAATCTATATTGCGCGTTATAAATTTCAAGAATAACTCACAGCGTGACGTCATGCGCGAACCCGGACGAATTTGACACGCTTTGGTATCATATCTTCCTTTTATTGTATCATGCCAAGGTCCTATGTTGCTTGCTCTTGCATCTCATATGACATCTACGGTTCTATGTAGCCCCTCACTATAATGTACACGGAAATAACTCAGAATTTTGCATGATTTTGTAATTTTCGAGAAGACAAAGTTATATTTCTCGAAAACTTGTTTTTGTAACAAAGAATCCTATAATTCAAAGCAAGCGATATGTAAGAATATACAATGTAAGTTCAAGGTCTATGTACTTGGAAAATCCCTCTGTTCTTTTGACATTGTCTGTAAGTACATATGTAAGTATTTGAAAGTCTATATGAGCTTGGCAAATCTCTCTGTTCTTTTTTGACATTGTATGAGTTATAGCGGTCGTGTCGTTCTTTGTTCTACACACACACAATGTATAAAACAAAACAAAAGGCCAGTGATGAATGAGTGCTGTCATCTCCGTTTGCTGAAGGCCAATGGCTAATACTAATAAATGCTCCTTTTTCAGCAATGACACAGCTACTAATCCTCCTGACCACATTAGCTGTTGTGATATATGCTCAAGAAAACCCTAAAAATGATAATAATATAGATCTAAGCGTATTCGGACAACCATCAGACACAGATCCCATTAGTCGTTTAGTCCTAGTCCCAACTCCAACACAAGGAAGCATTACTGCCTTGGAAAAATGTGGCGAAGGAAGTCAAGATGGAACGCACATGTGTGTTGCATATCATCAGTGTGACGGGCTTACCATGACGATTGTACCAAGTGGCTCATCGAATGGATCTGGACTTATAGATATAAGGTGAGTTGAGACGGTACAGAGGCAAGGGTCGATTTAGTTTTCTGTGGTAGGAGGGGTAAATTCTGGGATGAATAAGATTTTTGAATCTATGCAGTAGCATTAAAGAGGGGTAATTATCCCTTTACCCTTCCCGTGAGTCCGCCCTTGAATAGAGGGCCAAAATTTTCCTTTCAACTTTTCGGAGGTGTATAGAGATTTTGATTTTTTTTCTAAAATATGTACAGGGTTTTTCATTATTCATCCACCTACAGCCTTAACTGTTAAGAAAACTTTAGATACAAAAGTTTTTCGTCTATTATCTTTTGGGAATATGAAATTTTAAAATATCTTAAAGATAGGTAGAGAAATAACCCAACTTACAGATTTTAAAATGTAACACACACTGTATATTACTTGCCAGTAAATAATATATTGTTTTCCTGATTCCAGAAATATATAATTTGTTGACATTTAAATTGGCCGTTTCTGAAATATTTAAATTTTAAATTTAAAAAATTGCCGGTTAAAAAGATCTGGATAGCCACGACTAAACAAATGCCACACCTCACATGCAAATGTAATATTTTGGTTTCAATTAAAAGGCATTTTCCAAGTTCGAAAGTAGGTTTAAGAAGAAAAAAATACGCAATATTGTTGTTATTCAATAAATAAAACTTATCTATTGCGTTCTTTTTTCTTCGGAAACTTATTTTAGAACTTCAAAATTACTTTTAATGAACGCCAAGACATCACGTTTGTATGTAAGGCATTGTTTAGTCATGGTTATCCAAATCTTTTTTAAATTTTAAACTTAAATATTTCAGAAACGGCTATAATTTGAATGTCAACAAATTATATATTTTTGAAATCAGGAAAAAAAGATCTTATTTACTGACAAGTAATATACAGGGTGCTACATTTAAAAAATGCAAGTTGAGTTAATTTCTTTACTTATCTTTATAATATTGTAAAATTTGATATCCCGCAAAGATAATAGACGAAAAAATGTACAACTTTTGTATTTAAAGTTTTCTTCTGTTTCCTATAGTTAAGGCTGTAGGTGAGTGTCAAAATATAATGAAAAACCCTGAACATATTTTTTCAAATACTAATATTTGTTGGCGGTCCTAAAAGGGCAATATATTGTAATTATTATTTAAAATTGGTGGGTCCCGAGCACAGCTCTCTAAAAAGAGACAAATTACCTACCTTCCATAAGACACTTTGTTAATAAAATGGCACATATATGCAAAGGACGGCTATCTGGGGGATTCAAGTTTAGATGTTGGCACATTGGCAACTTCGTTGACATACGTAAACAACAAACGTTAGTAGTATTCTTTTCACAGCAAAGAGGAGCTCCTGAGCAGTGAGCAGTCCCGGTGCGTGACCCACGTGTTGCTTTCATTTAATGTCTGTTGTGGAAACACGCGTATCATGTCTTGGGGCTGTTCCGGAGCTCGTATTCACTGTGAAAGGAATACGTCTAATATGACCGAGTTGAATATTTCGTAAGTGCGTTCGAATTGGTGCACTGCTTTTCACCCAACATTTTTTTCTGTTTATATTATGTAATTGGATTGCAAAATAGCTTTAAAACAACAACCTTAAGTAGCCAAACATTTGACGTTATAAAATATTAACACTCATATTTTATCCATTTATTGTTTTTAAAATTACCGCCCATCAATTTCCACCAAGTTACCGGCCGCTGCCAACACAGTAATATCCAACCCAATAAAAATTAAATACTCCATATGGCCGTCCATGCCGGCGTGGGCCATTTTTGAAACCTAGTCGGTATTCTACTTTTTTTGGAGGTGGGTGGTCCCGAGTCCTGACCATGAGGAAGCGAACGATAGTAATGTACACTGTCCAGTTTTCGACACTTTTGTAGCGTATCTCGGTTATCTTTAAATATACGCGCTTATGAAAGAAGCACTAGAATGAAAACAAAATATACAGGGTTCCCTCGTTCCCTCTAAAAAAAATTGACTACGCCACCGGATTATACGCAAAAAAACTATATAATAGTCAGTTTTTACCTTACCGAGAAGTTAAACGGCAACTGAGATACGAGGGGTGCTTGAAATTGACACATTTTCAAAATCGCCCTGTATCTCAGAAACGAAGGAGCTATGAAAACTGGACACCCTGTCACTGTTGGCCAAATTAAAGTACCTTCTTTTTTAACCCTGAATAACTTTTTTGTTTTACAACCGATTTTAAGCAGAAGTGAAAACAGTGCACAACTTACGCATTTGCGTGGCAGAAGCTGGTGTCCGTTACGTCAGTTTAATTTTAGTTATACTTGTTTAATATGCAACAAAAATACTGAAACCCAATTATTTTCATTTTAGGCGAAACAGGACAGCCCTAGTAAACAGAGCTGGGTATGATTCATTATTTTACTCAATTTCTTATAATAATATAACTTGTATGCTTTGAACCCCCATATTTTCGCAGCTTTTAATTTTTTATGCATGTTTTAGAAGAATTTATGGCTTATTCTGTTAATGAGAGTATTCTGTACCTAATGACGCTTTTAAAGTTGTGCAATAAGGTGAAGTAATTCTAGCGCTCTAAACAGAACAATGTTTGCTTTATCAGTGTTGTTATTAAAACAGTTGTTTTAATAACAATATATGTATGTAAAGGGTGTCCTAATAGGGACTTCGGCATTTAACAATGTAATGTAACAAGCATTGTAATTATGGATCGTTTTACGACGGAAAAACGTATTAAAATTGTTAAAACTTACTATGAAGATTTCCGTTCTTGTAATATTGGAAGGTGGTATAGGAATTCTTCCTCGACCGAGGTGGTACCACCCCACCTGTCCTCTTAAAGGGCTGGTGAAATGAAGGAAACGTAAACCTGACCAAACACAAAAAAGGTTAATTTAGGATCTTTTTGTTATTTTTTCATTGCCATTTCATTCATTCATAATTTAAATTTAGAAAATTGTATATGTTTTCTAAAAAATATATTTCCGGGAGATGTATTTCTAAAAAGTTCTTTTTTAAAAAATACATTTTCGTAAAAGCTGTTTTTCAAAAAAATTTACTGAATTTAACATCACAAAAGATATTTGTTGAAAAAAGAAACAGCTAAAAGAGGTGGCCATCTGAGCTTGCACGCGACAGGACAACTTGTTTGATTAATATGGAAGTGTAAATATTGTAGCACGTTTTTATAAGAGAAGAAATAAGAGTACTTACAAACGTACAATTTTTCTAAAAACAATTTTTCAATTTGTTTTAAAGCACTTTTCAAAAATACATTTTTTTAGAGAACATCTTTTTCGAAATTAAATTTTTTCGGATAGTATTAATTTTTTCAAGAAACGGGTTTTGGAAAAATTAATTTACGAGAAAGTAACGTACCAAACCTAAGGAAAAGGAAGGAAAAAAGGTTCGTCCGGGTTTGTTTAGGACCTTTTTTCATCTTTTTTTCATTAACATTTTTCATTTTTGCACAAGATTCTTAGGGGGGGGGGGGGGGTGCGGTGGCGCCATATCTCTACTTGATAAAATAAACAAGCATGATATTTTTCTAAAACTGTTGGTTTAATGGGACACCTCTTACCTGTACTAAGCAACACAATCTGACATTAGCAATAAAACATGTAAAAACTAACAACAAACTGGCGATAATCTGCGTGAATTAGATTTTAGTTCAGTAAATTATAATACTTAAAAGCGTATTGACGCTGACAAGCACCTTTGTTAGGTTTTATATTAGGTAATTAGTCTAAATAATTACTCATTATTGTGTAGTTGAGTAGGTTAGTTAGTAACCCTAAACATCTTCATTATAAGGTAGTAATCACTAACCAGAATTTTATGAAACTTGCCGAAAATTCTTAAAATACCCATACATTTTATCCCATACTATCGGGCGTATTTGGATATTATGCGTATTAGCCAGCTAGTTCGCCTAATACACGCATTCGCCATAGATACGGAAGTACAGAAAATCCTAAAGCCTTACAGCCACTTTTGTAAATATCTTTATGCCATAAAACTGCTCTACGTTGTCTTTGATAAAATATGATATATTTTTCGATTTTCTATTTTTTTTTTTAGGCTAGGCGACGAAGACGAGGCACACCGCTGTGAACACTTCTTAGAGGTCTGCTGTGGAGTACCCGATGAACTCAGAGAACCTGTAGATGGAATTTCAGTCAAGCCACCAGTAGTTACGATTCCCACCAGGCCCTCGGTAACCTCAGCTCCTACAGTGGCTACGTCTCCTTCTCCTCCGGTGTCTCCCACTACGCGTAGACCAAGTTCATTATTTTGTGGGATAAGAAATTCGAATGGCCTTGATTTTAAGATTACCGGCAATAGGTAAGGGATAGTTCATCAATTATCCAAAAATTGGATTTCGTGATTTTGACTGATTGACGATGCCAAGTTTAGGGGTTTTAATAGTGAGGCTACTAGGAATGTTTTGGTAAAGAAAAAAAACATTTTGTAGTTTGCGGAAAAAAGTGGATTTTTTGCGAGCCAGTCATTTGAATTTTTTTTAATATATTTTCGGTTTCAAAAAATTCGAATAACTATAACTTTCTACTAAGACATTTTTTTCTCTTAAAATTTAGGAATTGTCGACAAAATGATGTAAAATTTTGTCGTTTTTATATTTTAAGAAAGAAAATGTGTTAGAAGAACTAAGTTATAGTCATTTAATTTTTTTTTAAATTATATTTTATATTCATACTTTCTAAAAAATCAAGTTTTACACAGATTTGTTTTCTCACTGTAAAATTTCAAAATTATCATCAAAACTGTGTTGTTCATTGTCTAAATGTAGAGCGTATATATGTATATTAACATATCAAAAAAGTTTTTTGTTATGTTAACGTGGGTTAATATTCATAATTGAACTCTCATTGTAATTGAAATTGTTTTGTCTTTAATACTAAGTATTTTAGACTGTATAGAACAAACAACCTGTAAACTGTAAGATTGGCTGTTTGGATTGCTCCATTTATTGTTAACGCGGTATTTGTTTTCCTTTTAGCTATCGCTCCTGAAGAAGCCATAAATAAATGGCGAAATATAGAGCATTTTAGAATAAACGAGTTCTAATATTTACTTTATACAGACCGATTCCCGAAAATTACCCCCAATTATTTAGAGTACGGTCGAGAATTTTTAAACTTATATATATATATATATATATATATATATATATATATATATATATATATATATATTTAGATACATTCTATATATTTTGAAATTTTATTGAAATCGGTTAGGTAATATCAGCGAAAAAAATTAAAACAAAAAAAAAACAAATTTGCATCACTGGTTAAAAAAATTAATGAAAAATACAAATAGTACCTTGTTAATAAAATTACACAAGGTACTTTTTAAGTAAGGTCTAATAGTCTCGTTAACCAAGTTTGATTGATCCGAATTATACAGGGTGTCCAAAATAGTAAGTCGAGTTTACGCACAGCGTTATCCGGAACGACGACATCCAGACAAAAGGTGCCTACAAAACTTATTAGAGAGGTTCGAACTGAAGAAAATCAATTGGCTGCGCTATTACCTGTTACGGAAAATCCTTCCGCTAGTCAACAAGCAGTCTGTGATGCCGTGGGTGTAAGCGAAAGAACCGTTCAACAAATTTTAAAGGACAACCGTTTCCATGCCTATCACATGCAGTTCCATTAAGAACTCTTTGAAGGAGATTTTGAACAACGCCAACGGGTCGAATTTTGCAACTGGGTGCAAGCTAAAATTAGGATAAATTTTGACTTTCTTGATAAGGTTTTGTTTTCTGACAAGGCCGCCTATCATAAAAATGGATTTGTGAATCGTCATAACTTCCATTATTACTCCTACCACAATCCAAGGGTTCTTGGGCAGGTTGATCAACAACACAGATGGTCAATTAATGTGTGGCGGGAATTATTGGTGAACATAATATTGGCCCACACTTTTTTAACGGACATTTGAATGGACCTATGTCTCTGGATCTTTTCAAAACCAATTGCCAAATTTATGTCAAAATTGTGTGAGAGAAGCAATGTGGCTGCAAGACGATGGAGCCCCAGCACATTATTCATTACAAGTCAGGGACCATCTCAACACAACGTTCCCAAATCGGTGGATTGGAGGAGGAGAGTCAAGTAAGTGGCCGCCCCGATCACCTGACTTAACTAAATTAGATTTCTTTTCGTGGGGCTAAGTTAAGGAAATCGTTTATCAGGAGCCTCCAACCACGCCAGAAAACATGCAACATAGAATCATAAACGCATTTCAAAACCTTACACCTGACCTATTACGAAGAGTAGCAAGGTCATTTCATAGTCGTCTTCGTTTGTGCCTAAAAGAGAACGGAAGACATGTCGAACATAAATTCTAGTAGGTAATTAATTTTAGAAATGCTTATTTATGATATGCTTATTATGAAATGTTATTACTAAAACTATTAAAACTTAATGCATTCACGATGTGTAATAGACGAATATCTGTGAAACCTTTAAGATTTTCGAGATAATTGTAATTACAAATCATATTATATCAATAAAAAATTGTTTTTCAAAGCCACCTTCGATTTTTATTCATTAAAATTGCTATTGGAATTGTGGAACAAGCGAGTTTTCGGCGAATAACTTTTAATGTGTTAGGAATTGCGATAGGATTGTAATGAGAAAAAATATTTGTTTTTTAATTCCGCATCGAATGACATAAAAATATACAGAGGCTCCAGTTGAAAATAAGAAAATTAAAGTGCTTTAAAATTTGAAAATTTTAGACACCCTGTATAATTCGGATCAATCAAACTTGGTTAACGAGACTGTTAGACCTTTCTTAATGAGTACCTTACAGAAATTATTGATTTTCAGTTGTAGTTCGTAGTGTGTTTTCTAGGTATTTTCAAAGTATTATAGTTGTAGAAAAAAAAGTTGTAATAACTAGCCATAGCTAGATGTACCTAACTGAAAAGTTGTTATTGGGTTTATTTTCCTATAATATGTGTTTATATTTTTTAGCATGAACGAAGCTGAATATGGCGAATTCCCATGGATGGTGGCTCTGATATATAAAGGAAACCAGTCGTACTTTTGTGGAGGTTCTCTCATAGCACCAAATGTAGTTTTGACTGGAGCTCACTGTGTAAATGAGTAAGTGGTACCATATTTTTTTACTACAATCAGCGGTAGTACCTAATATTAAGAAAAACTACAGATCTAGTTTGTAATACTTTATTTTTCATCAAAAACCTGAGTCTGATGTTCAGTAAATAGTAAATAATCAAGACACCGTCTGCATAACTGGGCCGGACTACCGATCTAAAGACCATCAGCGATGGTCCAGTCAGTGGATCCAGGGCCGTATTAATCCTGGGGCTTAGTGGGATTCGAGCCCCAGGATGCTTCTTAAAAAGAACAGTTCACTGCTGTGTAGTAAAGATAAAGATTATATATACAGGGTGTTATGAAACTTCATATATTTGAATGGATGAGTCCTGGAGTAGTCTACAGACATACCCAATACGTTTTCCCTCAAATCGCACACTTTTTTTATTTTAAAAAATACCCTAAACCACTCCCGTATCCGACGCTTTTAAAGAGCCTGGCGTCATACCCTCTAATATTATAAAGAAAAAACAAATGATCCAGCCCGGACATTGCCAAACTTAAATATTATCTTGACATCTCAGTTCTAAATAATTCAAAGTATTTTTAATTCCGCAGACGCATTTTACTAAAAATGTGTATGTTAATTTAATAGATTTTTTTTACTTAATTTAATATGAAAAAATATGGACCACTTGTGAATGGTTTTTATTTGTCAATTTAACGTCTTTTTTTTCCTTCCGACCTTCTTCAGAAATGTTTATTGCTTGAAAGAAAATCCTTGGCAGGTTTCTTCAAAACATATCACAAAAATGGTAGATATATGCGGACATACAATTTTTTTACAAGCATTTTCTCATCTTTAATTAAAACAACAATTTAAGGGTGACGCAAACACATTCTTGAAAAATGGAGGGTGGAAGCTAGTTTAATAATAAGATTTTGTCCTTTAGTTTTCTACCCAATCAGATCACAGTTAGAGCAGGCGAATGGGATACCCAAACTACAAATGAGCGATATCCCTTCCAAGAAAGGGACGTTGTCCAAGTAATTATCCATGAAAGTTATGCACCACAAGTTCTCTATAATGACGTAGCACTGTTGATCTTGAGTAGTCCCCTGGACCAAGCTGAGAACATCGGATCTATTTGTTTGCCTAGTCAAGGTGAAGTTATAACATCGAAAAATTGTTTTGCTAGCGGTTGGGGAAAAAATGTTTTTGGTAAGTATCTGTTACCTCATGTTTAGAAAAATTTAAAGCAGTGGCATAGCGCACAATCGTTAACCCCCCCCCCCCCCCCCACCCGCAAATCTGCGCCCTATCCATCGTTGGGCCCTTCAAACGGCTAGACCCCCCGCGGTGCGTGTCTGCGGGGTTGTACTCTACGCCACTGACTTAAGAGACGGATTGTTGTTGCTTGTGTAAACAGGAATTTAAAAAAACATATAATACAGGGTGTATATATATTTTTAGAATCTCTAGAAATTTTTCAACCAGATACAGCAATATTCGCGGAAATTCGCTTTAGATTAGAAGATACACTTGATTAAATAAAGTTCTTTGATTTTGTAATGAACAGTGGCGCAACTAGACAGTTCCTTTTGGGGGGGGGGGGGGCTTAAGCCCTAACCCTTAAAGAAAGTTGATTTGATTTTTTTGTTTTTATGCAACAACAATCGGTCTAGGGGGGCTAATATCGAGTTTGGGGGCTAAGCCCCCCTAGACCCCCCTAGTTGCGCCTCTGGTAATAAATTATACAATTTAAAAAAAAACAGTAATCATGGGCGTTGGATGCTGTTCCTAAATCCGGATGAGAAAGCATAAACTAATAAATTTGATTCAAAAATGATATTTCTGTTATAAGTCACCCCAGAATTTTTTGACTGTTTTTTTTTATCTTACAGGTCAAGAAGGTAGATATCAGGTGATCCTTAAGAAAATAGAACTTCCTATGGTTCAACATGGTCCTTGCCAGAGAGCTTTACGCGGTACTCGTTTGGGGCCACTATTCAAACTGCACGACAGCGTTATTTGCGCTGGTGGCGGCAGAGGGATCGATACCTGCACGGTAAGTAAATCCATAATTTTAGATTGGTAATAAATGGAACTTGGAAGGTGGTAGAGGATTTCTGGAAGGTGGTAGAAGATTTCTTGGAAGGTGGTAGATGATTTCTTGGAAGGTGGTAGAGGATTTCTTTTGGAAGGTGGTAGATGATTTCTTGGAAGGTGGTAGAGGATTTCTTCCTCGACCGAGGTGGTACCACCCCACACATCCTCTTAAAGGGCTGGTGAAGTCCGTACGGATGTTTCCAGCTCTGGATGTGTGAGTCGGATTTCCCCAGTACACTTACGGTACATAGTACTTAGACTTCGGTCTTCGTGGGCTGTCAGAACATAAAAAATGTATGACCATTGCAAAATTGCCCTTAGGATTTTAGATTGAGGGTGGCTGAGAGCTAATCCAGAGAAAACTGACGACGCACAGTGCAACGGATTTGATATTTCGTGGAAATAGGGCGAAACAGCGACTATGAAATTATTTTTTTTCTCGATTATTCGTAAAATGTCTGAAGTTTAGTCGTTTACCAGTTTTTTCCAAGTTTATCACCGTAAAGTACTTCCTTTTAAGCAGCTCTCCTGAGAGCGATAAAAATCATGCGAAAATAAGTCCAATTCATAATACGTGTTATATAAAAAAAATTGAAAGCAATTTTTGTTGTAGCTATAATATGCTAACTACTCTTGATATTCCAAATTTTAGTGGAAGTATTTATAAAATTTACTTATATGTATATGTAATTTTGAAGAACCGTCGTCCTAGTCGAAGAAAAAACAAAGTTTTGTGTGATTCTTAAAAAAATGCCTAAATATGTCTAAGTTATCACATACATTAGAGGATTACACAACATATTAGGAATATACAAAAATCGTATTCCACTTTGCTCACTTATTGAAAAAAAATATTTTATATATATAAAATATAATTGTTTATATATAAAATTAGTATTTAAGTCTATTAAACTTAGCTGCTTTAAACCTTTTATTTGTTGAAAAATAATTAGGTATATTTTTTGAGCGACCGGTACCTACTAAGGTACTCCGTAGTACGTAGGTCTAAATTTAGTACAGCAATAACGTACTCCAATATATGTTTTTATTTGCCACAATTTTTACAAAACAGCGGAGTAAAGTACCAATGTCCATCGAATTTTCGAATTCGTTACACTGTGCGACGGGGGAGAGAAAACGTATACTTACCCAATAGTATATACAGGGTTTCCGAAAAGTCTTAGTATGGGCAAATATATTTGCTATTAGTAAGGATAGAGACACTAAATTTTATGTGTATCTTATTGGTTAATAAATCTAGTTTTTCATGCAATTTAAATTTCTAAACCCCCTTAAGGGACGACGCTAGCGAGTTGAGGTCAAAAATTTTAAATGCAACCCTATGCCGTGAGGCACCTCATTTTAAAGGTATTCAAAAAAGAAACATTTTAAAGGTTGCTCAAAGTGGCCACTATGAACTTCTTGGCAGTAATCAAGTCTATTTTGGAACTCTGCCAAAACGTTACACATGCCATTCTCGAAAATATGAGAAGCGAGTTTCAAAATCGACTTTATTATGGCCATTTTTAATTTTTAAAGACTTGACTTACCATTTAAAAACATAATATTCTAGGCTCATAAAATACTCAATGATACCTTTAAAATGATGTACCGCAAGACCCTCATTCCCATAAGGGGGTTGAAGTTAGATGGTTAAAAATATAAGAAAAAGGCTTCCCCCTTCCACACAAGATACACGTGTCAAAGCGTTTTTTTCTTAAGCGACGATAAATATAAAAAATCGGGCTTGTTTCGCTTTCATTGGCCAACTCTGTATAGATATAGAATAGCTGGTTTAGAATTGTTTTCTAAACATTTTTTGAATATTTTCAGGGTGATGGTGGTAGTCCTTTGGTTTGCCCAGATCCCAAAAATCCATCCAGATATGTCCAGTCTGGTATTGTTGCTTGGGGAATTGGATGCGGAGAAGAAAATGTTCCTGGTGTTTACGCGAACGTAGCCAAATTTAGAAACTGGATAGACGATCAATTATCAAGACTGAATATTAACACTGACTCTTACAATGTGTAATAGCTTATTTTTTGTTTTATTTTTGTAATTAAAAATGATAAAGCGGAAACATGCGGCTTTTAATTTTAATCTCCACCAATTTGGAACTTACAGGCGCAATAATTCCAACAAAAGATTTCTAAAAAATTCGGTCAAGTGCTCGCACAATTAGTGTTCCGTGCAATCAGACCCCCACTTAACTTGAGCAAACCTCGGCCGCCAGATCTCTGCCTATCTGCACTAACGCTGTATCACATCGCGTATACGCGGAGCCAAATTAAAAGTTTTAAAAAACCTGAAAGGACAAAAGTTGTTTCTTACATCTTGAGAAAGATTTTTTGGCAAAAATTTTTTTTTCTAAAATCAATGGTTTAGCAGTTATGAGAAAACAGACAATTAAATTGTTTATAACAATTGCTGATCGCGCTCGAATTTTTTATTGCTGATAATTTTCGTTCAATCTACACCTAATTAATGTTCATGATTTAGTTCGGATTTTTCTGAGCGATCCTTCTGGTGATAAGGTTGGGGGACAGCAATTTTTAAGCGTTTTTCCCAAAAAAATCTTTAAAAAATGCATAAAAATACATCATATATATTGTTGAATTCGTGCTTCAATAAGCTTTCATTTGATACACTACACGATGCCCCTGAACCATTTTTTCCATGCCCCACTTATGCCCCTGAAATTAACCCCCAGAATAAAAATTAACCCCCACACTAAAAATGAAGCCAAGTTTTCGGTCGCAAGGAGTAGTGAGATCTGATGTAGAGCCAACATCAACAACACTGTTATTTAGCTGGGTCTAAAGCTTTTTAGTTTTGAAAACGATTCTTTTCACATGAGTGAGACGTTTGTTGAACGAAGTTGAACGAGTCTGAAATACCATATTACATCACCAAGTGTTTAAAGTGACATTTTGCGAAAATTACTTTCACACGAGTAATGTACGACCACAAAAATAAATAGTACTAAAGTAGTTGGGTAGTAGCTAGTAGGAAAAGCCTAACATTCCCGATTTCCCGAACGATTGTGAACAGAGTCCGGAAATGTGGCTTTCCCGAGGGCTTTCCCTAAGAGGTACATAATAATATACTATTTTTCCGCCTTGTTCAATTTCGAAAAAAAGCATGACTAATTTTATGCACAAATAGCTGATGCCTTGAAATTCCTAATCAAAATTGGTTGTGTAACCATGGAAACGTATCAATTTTGTATTGTCTAACTTGGCACATGTAAATCTAATTTGTTGGTTTTTCAAAATTCGCGCCGGTATACAGGGTGTTTCAAAAGACATGTTCCATCGTTTAAAGGGAGATTCTTTGAAAGAAATTAACTAAGGCAAAAAGTTCATCTGGGTCCGCAGATGCTTTGCTTCAAAGATACAGGGTGTTGAATTTTTTAAATGCTCTCTACTTGTTAAAATCGATGTGCAATTATTTGTTTGAGAAAATTAAACCTGTAAAGCGCTTAATAAAATTACATTTATCTCCTAAACGAAGCAAGAATCAAAAAAATACTTGACGACAAAATTGACAAAGATGCCAAATATCACGAGAATAAAGACAAATGCGACAAAGTGGCGGCTACAAATATAAATTCGAATATAAAAATAGTAGGTATACAAGTTATGTAGGTATGTTGGGTGTGCCAGTTCGTCGACCAGCCCCCGTTTTCGACCGGTCCGGCAAAATTTGATAAAATTAAGAAAACCAGAAAATTCTTAAGGTTTTTAAGTCTGTCCCTTCATATATTGCCCATACATCAGCATTGTTTTTTCCCTCTTGCGGCAGAAAGTAAAAGTGTTAATTTCGTTTAGTTGTCGAACGTTATAGCATGTCAACAACAGGTGCGCGCCCGTTTTCCTAGTAAAATTTTAGTGAAATAGTCCTCCAAAAATAGTAAGTAACTTTGAATTTAGATGTAAAACGACTAGTTTGATTATTGTAAATAGTTAAATAGGTTTTAATTTAGTCTAAAATAAAGAAAAAACATACATGTATTACTTTTTAATAAAAAAACAAGGGTGTACGGTAAACTGGTATTAGAAAATTAACGAAAACCAGTTTTCGTCCAGGGCAGCCGAAAACCGGTTTATAATGTTTGGATTATTTCATTTCCTCTTAAAATAAGGGAACATATTATAATATTATTATAAGCCTTAAGTATTCGTTTTTTATTGTATTTAAAATAATAGGGGCTTCACATTCCAGTTTCCGTAAACTTTTTGAGCGCAAAATTTAAAATTTCTTTAAGGTGGTCGAAAATGGGTATTTTAGCGCCTAGTTTACTATTTACAGATACAAAATAATGCCTGTCGAAGAAAACATGAGAGAGAAAAAAGAAAAGACCAGAGGTAAAGTAACTGAGAAAAAAAATATGTGAATATTCCGAAGAATGTTTAAAAAAAGCCCTATGAAATCCAAGAAGGAAAATACCTATGTCTGTTAGAACGGCAAGTAGAGAATTCGAAGTTCCGAAAACCACCAAAAAAGACGAAGAGAAAGTTATAAAAGCTAAATCTATAAAAAGAAAGAAAGAAGAACGGACACTTGCCTAAGAAAATAAAGAAAAGGCAAAGAAAATTAGAACTAATACAAAGTCTAGTAAAAATGATTCGTTAAGAAAAGAAAATACACCAAGACAAATTATTTAATGTGGCGCTTGCGACGAAGAATTAATAAGCGATGTTGAAGAGGATGAGGAAAAAAAAGATTGGATATGACATAGGTATGCCCAAGGTAGCGCCACTGATTTTTTCACATTCTCGTATCTCAGTCAAATAGTATGTTAAATTCTTAGCAAAACTTACCTCTTAATAGTTTTTCAATTTTCACTTCGTTTAGGAGTTAAATGCAATTTTATTCAGGGCCTTACTGGCTTAGTTTTCCCAAACAAATACCTAGGTACATAGGTACCTACCTAACTAATTTATGTCGCTGAACTAATTGCACATCGGTTTTAACAAGTACCTACAGCATTTACAAAATTTGAACATTTGAAACAAAGCCAGGTAACCAAAGCCACTGCGGACCCATGTCACATGAACTTTTTGCCTTAGTTTCTTTTAAAGAATCTTCCTTTATGCAAATAAATATAATTTTCCGATATTTAAGAGGTCGGCCGGCTTTTAAATAAATTTCATTATACAAAAACTACACATATTTTGCCGCATTTATCATTATCACCACGAAACCACCGGCGCAAAATGCAAAGCTGCAGGTCAACAAAAATAAATTTCATCATTTAAAAATGAATAACATAATAACAGAAGAAATTAGATAACACGCAACCCAGAATACACATTAATCGATTGATGAATGATGCACAAAACAGTTTTGCCGGGCCGTTCAAATAATAAACAGCTGTGTAAAACATTAAAATTTAAATAAATATAATAACTTTATTATTCACTTTTCGCATTTTTTGATACACTCGGTATGATGATCGGAAGTAGCATTATTTTTAGAATGGAAAAGCGTGTGACACATTGCAACTAATAAAACCGATTGCTGTTGACTTGCACTTTATCACGTTTATTTTCACTTGTCCAGCGGCACGAGGACGACGACGACGCGCGCTCCTCGCCTATCTCGACTCCAAGAATGTTTATTTCTTTCTGTGTTCCTCCACCTCCATTTTATTCTAAAGCGCCAGTTAGTACGAGCACCTCCCGAATTGTTACGATCGTTTACGAATTTGAGTCTGTATCGTGACGTCATATAATTAGAGTAAATACAAAGTAGACGATGGTGTCAGCGTGCCGTTTTCGTGTGCTCTTGTGATTATTTTAAGGAAAAAATGGAAAATAGCGACGTGCAGGTATGAATTTTTTACACGCGTTATATAAAATGCTTGGCCATATTTTAGTCAAAGTCCCGTAATTTTACGACTTACCGTTTTTGTTTTATTCGCGTTTTGTTATTATTAATGTTGCGTTAAGTGCTTTTTTAAATTAATCAAATTATGTCGGTAGATATCCCACGCAATAATGTACCTCGATTGTGTTTTGTTTTATCAATTATGGGTCTATTTATTCTTTCGTCGTGTCGTTGTTTCCTGAATTTCGTTAAAATAATAAACAAATTGTTAATTTTTTATATATTTAACTCTTTTTAGACAAGTGCGTAAAAATAATGACATTATAACGTTAATATTAATCAGCAGAATATTTTTATTCGAATGTTAGAACCGTGATAACGGATAAAATACATGCCATCGTGTTGAATATACATACATAGATAACTGCATTATAAGGTTTTTTTTGTTGAACTTTTTTTGTAATTGTAACGATGATAAATATAGGTAGGACGTCAAATTTAAGATAACAGCGCGATACATAGCGAAATTATATTATGTACCTACTTTTGTTAATGTTAATAGGATGATTTATTGAATGCGAATTTGTATCCGATTAGTGATTAATTATCATCATATTTTTTTTATTTCTTGCAGTTAGTGGGGGGGCCTTGTGGCCAACACGGTCCGTATACCTTCTATAAGGCCTTTAAGTACATAAAAAGCGGTGTCGAAAAAATAATAACTCTTAGTGAATTTTTCTTTGTCAAAATGTGGAGAGACTCTGATTTGCTGTGTATCGGTGAACTTCAGTTATTATGGATAGACAAAAATAGTGACCAGACTTTGGCTAGTTTGAGGTTATATTTTTTGCCTGAAAATACACCAGAAGGCAGGATAGACCAAGGAGAGGTAAGCGGATTAAAATCCATTTTATCGTACCTATTAATATTAATATAATTTGAGACGAAACACGAAAAGTACAAAAACACTTGAAATGTTCTGTTAAATTTTATAAGAATTCGTAATTAGGAACGTCATTTAATTATAAATCAGTTTTCTTTTTAACTATTTTTAATGTAAATGAAGCCTTGGAAGTCAAATAAATTCGGAACACAGTGCGAGCGGTGCGGCAGTTTAAACGAATCGAGTCGGCCACGGAATGGGCTGTTCTTCAGGAAAATAATATGAAATAGAACAATCCTTTATATACAGGGTGGTCCAAAAGTAATGGTACACAGAGCAACAGCAGATTCCTTATGTCGAAATAATTTAAATTTTAATTTATTGTTTAAATAATCGATTTTTTCAATAATCAGATCGATATGCTAAGCTTAAAAGAAGTGCGGTATTACCGTAGGTGGCGCTCTCTACTAGTGACATTAAAAGTATTAACGAATTTGAATTCCTCGCCTCAAAAAAACCCCAAATCCCTAATATCGTGCCGCTATGTCATTTTGTTAAGAAATTATTGGAAAAAATCAAACAAAATTAAAATTTTGCTACCTTGTATCTTGGTTCTTATCAACTTTGGACGTAGGCAAGTTTGAATAAATCGCATTATTTCGACATAAAGAGTCTGCAGTTGCTCAATATACCATTACTTTTGGACCACCCTCTATAAGAATCCTACCTCGCCAAAAATTAAAAGAGTAGGTAATGGGTTCCTTTTCACCATTTTTTGTTGTTACCAAAGCGTACCAAACATAAGACTTTTAAAATTGTATTAATTTTTAGATTTTTAATAAATCATGTGATAGAAATAAGTACCACTTTAAATTTTATCGTTTAGCGGTTAGCGTGTCTGTAATTCTAGTTGCAAAATCTCACTGTTATCTCTACACAAATAACTCCTTTTCTCTTATGCAACACAAATTATTAGTTTTGTTTTGTGTTGTATAAATGTGTTCTTTTTTAGAGGACGTAAATTTTACAGAGGTTTTACATTAAAAATGGCAAAAACATTAGTTTTCAGTGTTTAAAAGTGCGGGTAGTGACAAATATTCACAGAATAAATAGCATTATAAAATTTCTCGTGTCACCCTTGTATTTTTTTTTGCGGCTCGCAAGAATGCCATTATTTAGGTTTATTTATTACCTGTTTTACTTGTAACACCTTAAAATGTTTGTGTTAACAAGTCGTTCTGTATAGCAATTGATACGGATCGCACCACATCTAATAATAAATAGCATCTAAATACTGACACTCGGAAGTCGCAAAAAAGATACAAGGGTTGGACGAAGAGGCGAGGAATTTCATGCATTAAGAGTTTTTCCATTTCAAACGTAAAATGTAAACGTAGTAGAAGAAAATTTGTGTTTTAGGAAAATGTGCTTTTCCGATTGTAACGGCATCGGCAGTGCTTTGGAAAATTGGCAACAGCACTAATCGGTTTATTATTACGTCATTGTAAAATAGGTAGGGCGGATTTTTTAACGACTTGACTTTTGTAAATAACGAACTTATTTCTAATAATATGTAAATCGTAGATTAATTCTATTGAGTACAACAGAAATAACTAACAATGCAAAATAACTCATTCTTCACAGGAACCACCCAAATTATCGCATTTATTTCCGCGGTATCGCGTCGCGTGCCGCTTCTTATCGACGGTGACCGGCGCTTCTCTCCACTGAGCTTACTCCAGCCGGTTTACAAAGATTATCCCACTCTAGTTTATGTTTCTCTTTCTATTTTATATATGACATTATTTCTATATTCCGAAACCTATTGTGATTTAAATAGCAATTTAGGTAGAATTCTAAGTTTGCAAAATGCATTTTATGTTAATTTCCAGAAAGGAAGTCCTAGTTTGGACTATGGATAAAATACATTTTTGATATATGGAGATTATTAAATGCGGACTGACTAACAAAATTTTGAGTTTATTGATTTTGTGTGTGTAGAGTAGGTAGTCGAGATAAGTTGAGGTCTTAAATTACTTTGTTTTTAAGCGAGATCAGAGGTTATGATTAAGTTTAATAAGATTGAAATGTTTTAAGTGAAAAATGTTTTAAAATAGTAGTGATGCAACAGTTATGACATGACTAAAAATTACTATTAGTCCTAGAAATTAGAAATACCCAGTCATGTTTTCCCGATTACTTTTAATTATTCTGATTAAGTGTTAGGTGGAAGATAAATAATCGTTGTCTACCTATTATTTTTTAAATTTTCTTGTATTTTCAACATTTTTAAGGTTTTAACTTATACAAACCGACGTTTTATAAGTAGGTTTCTATCTACCTCATCTAATGATAACGATGACTTCTCCGGCTTATTTTAAAAATCTTATTTACAGCAAAATGGGCTTGCTTATTGAGTCATTTGGCGTTTTTAATAAATATGTTAATATTACTGCACAATTAGTCAATCAAAACACGCACACAAAAAAATTACGTCGGTTTTACGGATAATAACAAAAAATATTAACGTTTAGACCAAATTCTCTTTAAAACTTAAGAGACCTTTGTACCGGGGTCTAAATCTGACACAATATTATGTTGAAATTAATTTTAAAAAATCTCCAAAATAATCAACGTTCTGGAGATAACGGACAGATAAGAGTACTGTATCGATAAAAGGTATTTTACTAGATATTATTGTTTGTCTGGCACGGTACAGGGTCAGGGTGATTTATTATCATTATCAATTAGCTGCTATTACCCGCCATTTCGTTCGCATTTCCTCTTGCAGATAACGAGATTTAAGGGCAATGGTCGTACCGCGCGCATTCTATACTAACTTGTCGGGTTATTATTATTATTTTATTTAGTTATTACTATTCTGCTGGCACCGCCGTATAGGAACATTCACTATATTGGCAATTTAAAATCCGTACCATAAAATAACAGGAAGTGATAAAAATATGACTAAATTCTAAATATTTTTTAATAACGAGGTTTTTAATTTAATTGACGGATGGTAATTGGTTGTTTATATTGTATTAAACAAGACCTAATTTTTTTTAAATTAACTAACTTCTCAAAAGGAAAAGTACTGAAAAGTATTAAGTAATATTTTTACGTATTTAGTACTGTGGTTAACAGTAACATTAGTTTTCTCCAAATTTAGGTAACTTGTACATTAAAGTACTATACTATTAATAGGAATCCTTAATGATAATACATTAATAAATTATAATAGAGAGTAATATTTTTAGTTCTTTTTTACTGCGCCTTAAGGCAAGCCGTAGTGTTGTAAATGGAAGTATTTCCATGGAAAAGAAAATCTTGGAAATTTCCGAAGGGACAACGGAAATATTGGAAACATTGCAAAATGGGTAATAACCAGATCATAAATATGCCGACTTAGGGTACTTTAAATTAAAACAAACATCACATAGTGGGTACCAGCTTAAAATATGTAACAGCCAGTATACAGGGTGTCCGAAAAGCCTTGGTATGGGCAAATATCTCTGCTATTAGTAGAGATAGACATCAAATCCCTTTGAGGGGTGACGCTAGGGAGTTGAGGTCAAAAGTTTTAAATTCAACCCTAAGCCTTGTGGTACCTCATTTTAAAGATCTTCAAAAAAGAAACATTTTACCGCAAACGCGAGGTCCGTATCTTAATTCGTTTTTAAATGGCAAGCCGTTAAAAATTAAAAATTGTGAAAAAATTAGAAATTTAAGTACCTTTATTTCTCTTATTACTTCAAAAGTTGTTCAAAATGACCACTATGAACTTCTTGGCAGTAATAAAGTCCATTCTGAAACTTACTTCTCACATTTTTGAGAATGGCAGGTGTTACCTACTTCTTGACAGTGTTTCAAAATTGACTAAATTACTGCCAAGGAGTTCATGGTGGTCATTTTGAACAACTGATGAAGATGAAGATATAGATGAAATAAGTGAGAAATCTGATAGCCAAAGAGCTAAATAATAAAAACAGTTCAGTTGATAAAGAAACATTACCAAATATTCAAGAGACAAGTTTTTACAAATGATGGCAGTGTGATGAGGACATGCCTCTCTCCCGCGATTTGCGACTCGCAAATAACTGATTTTGACTAGTACCAATTTCTTAACAGTTTTTCGGTATTTTTGCATCAATTTATTTTTATTTGTTTGTTTTTGCTACGTACTTTTGTATGGATTTATTTTTATTTGTTTATTTTTGCTATATAGTTCGATGTTTATTTTTAAAAGATACTTTGTCTTTAATAAATATTTCCATATATTTCCAATATTTCCGGAAGTATTTCCAAAAAATATATTTCCGGAAATTTTACACCTTATGTAATCCTAAGGTGTGTTCAACTTTAAATAATTTGTACACCAAAGTTCTAAACTTTGAAGTAAGCGCAACTCCTTATTAACTGCTTATGAATTATTATCATTACGGATCCTCATACTGTGGAATTGGGCCGACTTGAAAGTTCAGAACTATGGTGTGCAAGTTGCCTAAATTTGAACAAAGTTAAACTTGAGCGCCCGCAGACTTTTTTCTCAGGGGGGCAAAATAAAAAAAATAATTTGTTTTTAAAGATTTTATTTGTAGTGATTTATACAAATACACTAATAATTAAAAAGTATAACAATCTCACAATATCAGGGGGCCACGGCCCCCCTGCCCCCCCCCCCCCCCCCACTGCGGGCGCCCATGGCTAATAAATATGTTAGCATATTATTTCATACTTTTCAGTGCTTTTCTTTTTGTTAAGTGGGTTCTTTTTTTTGAAAATATAAATTAGTTCTTTATTTTTAGTGCGCCTATTCTCCATCCGCCCTCCCTTTATCTCCCCCTCTTATTATTTGTACTGTGTATTACTTATTAACTTCTTTCTAAGAAATAATATACTTATTACACAAAGTTTTGCAAAAAATAAATCGTTTCTTGATATATTTGATGATACTCATCCCACCTGCTTTATCTTTTTTCTATCTTTATCTTATCCATCGCCTTCAATTTTTTTACATTATTTGTTGGACAAAATTAGATTTGCTGACCTTAATAACCCCGAAAATGGCATATTAGTCATTTTCGAAAAACTCCTCACCCCCTCCCCTTTACAAGTTTTTTAAGTCAAATGCCAGCAGGACCACCAGGCCATCATGTTAAAGACAACGGAGAAAAAATTATTGCCGCTATTCCAAAGTACACGCAAAAATTGTCGATTTCACGAGTCTTTTAGTTTTTCAGGGTTTATTTGTCCACTCATTTTAGCAAAAAACCCTTAAAATGGGCGTCCCTGGATTGGGTTATCTATACCACAGATGTACCTAATTTTTAATTTTTCGACAAAAAGTTATTCTTTATCAAAATTTTTTACTGGACATTTTTTTTTTGTATACAGGTCAACAAGTTGTTGCTAGTAGATTACCGTTATTTTTCGTTTTTAAAATGCCATTAGAAAATGTTGGTTAGAATTATTTTCTTAGTCATAATCAAAGATTTAAAAAAAGTCTTGTTTAAATCGATTTTTTTTTCATGCTTCAGTTTTTTTCGGAATGTAAGCAGTAGTCCGAGTACTATAACCAAAATACCTGTCTGGTAACGTTGACTAAAACATTTTCTAAATAAAACGTTTAAAATAGTTTATTAACACTTAGAATTTTTTGTTTTACAAAAATAAAAAGTTTTTTCTATGAAATTTTTGATTATTACTAAAAACTAAAAAAGTAATTCTCAGCAACTTTTTTAAGTGGAATTTTTCTTTAAAATGACACTTACTTTATATATATATGTATATATATATATATATATATATATATATATATATATATATATATATAATATATATAATATATATAATGTAATATAATATATAAACTATATCCCAATTAATTGTAAAAGTAGGAAGCAACAAAACGATACTTGAAACGCATTTATTACTAATTGTAATTACCATAAAATTAACAATCTGGAATCATCGACTAAAAATATAATGAATTTTTTCTCAACGAACGTTGTAAATGAACTGGCATAAAACCGTGTGCATTAACGAACGTATGTGGTGAGGTAATGACCTTAATAAACAAGACTCCATCTTTTTTATTCGTTGATATTGGCGATGAAGGTCTATCAGTATGGATTAAAAGAAATTCGAGAATTTTTAAGGGTACAGCCAGTTTTAAAACAAGCAACGGTTAGATTAATTTTTTATCATAATATTTTCGTTTTAATTTAACCCCGTCTCTTTGCCCTATAGCGTTTTTTATTTCAAATATGTTGCTGTGTGTGGGTGTTTACATACTGTTGCCCCCTAAGACATACCTGAAGGGCAATATTGACGCGTACATTATGTTAAACAATGTAAGCAATACATTTATTGTTTTGTGCATTAATATTATTTTAAGTTTTGTGCATGTTACAAACTATAAATTATATAAGCATTACAATTCTTATTCTGTACAATAACATTAGTTTTTTGTGCAATTAGTGCATTTGTATGTAACCTATACTAAGTATACAATACTATGGGATTAATAGAGATCATGGTCTGCCAGACATAATACTGGCACTTTTTTCTTGGAAGTTTCGACTAGAAAATCATTTTTTAATGCGTGAGAAATATTTTTTATCCAAAAACTTTTTCTCTAAAACCAATGGTTCAGCCTCGGGTTCAGCAGTTATAAGGAAATATGCAAACAATTAAATTGTTTATAACAATTGATCGCGTTAGAATTTTTCAATCCTGATAATCTATACCTAATAGGGAATATGCATATAACCTAAATAAATCTGAATTTTTTTTATATTCTCCACATAAATTGAATGTTTATGGCGGTCGCTGTTCTCCATTTATTTTGGTCTTTATTACCAAAAAAATAGGATTTTCGAATTTCGAAATTTGTAAAACGTGATTCCGTTGGCGGTGTCGTCAAAAGTGTTTTTATGACTCATAATGAGTACATGGCGAATTCCAGTGTTGTAGGGTCATCGAAAAATCAATAAAAATTGCATTTAATGCATAACTCCACTGAAATATCCCTGCACTTAAATTAAAAGGTTCCTAAAATTTTATTCATGTATATTTCAAGCCGAAATCGGCCCAGGAACTTTTCAGTTTTGCAACAAAAACTGGCTGTTTTGCGAAATTTTGACATCATAATATTTTGATAATTTCGAGTAAATAAACTGGAATTCTTTGTTTTCATGTCGATCTTCGAAAATTCAAAAATTTTAAAATTTTCCGTATTCCCGATACAAATAAACCTATTTATTTATAACTTTAACGACAAAATGAGCGTTTTAAATTAGTGGGAGGTATTCTTAGATGATTAGCGGATAAAATAAACCCAAAGAGAATCACTAAATCAGGAAAATAGGGTGGAATAATGTCGGTTAAAAAAGAATTTGTCGGAAAAAATCAAGAAAAGTCTGTTTTTACCCCTGAAGTACGCTCCTGGATGACCCATTCGGTATTCATTTTAAAGTGGAATTATGCCTTTAGGTATAAGATGATGTTTAAAATTGTGAAAGAATTAGATTGGAAAAAGTACGGTGATTCAAATGTACCGATGCCGAGGACAAAAAATTCAAAAATCGAAATTTCCAGTTTTTCCCAAATATATCTTTTTTCCAGTGATTTTAGGTTTAGGTAAACGTATTGCAAAAAGAAAGTATTTGAGATTTTAAAGTTTCACTTATGAATCCGTTTTTCGGTACGATTTTTTCGAGTTATTAGGTACCAAAAAGTGGCAAATGCATTTTTTGACCTAAAAAAATTCAAAAGAATTACTTGCCATTTTCTGATCCTCACCAGATTCAATAGACTTCTGAAGCTCCGGGTTCTCTACAACCTCCAAAAATTTACATCGGTTTAATTCACTTCTGCGACCTATACTCGATTTCAACAGAAATCGCGGAAGCTTCCATTTTGACGTTTAATGGCTCCGAAATGAAACACCCTGTATAACTGAATTTTTTACCGAAGCTAGTTGCACTATTCCTCTATCAACCCAAAAAATTCGATTGCTCCGTCTCTGTCTGTTTTCGAGGAAAACAAAACTGTTCGACTTTAGGTTAAGCTTTCCGTTAACATGTAGATTGACACTTATTTTTGCTGATCTCCTGACGTCATTATTCACTAAGGACAAATGGCTGCTTTATAAATTGTAATAAATTATACCGAAAAGTAAAGATTTGTTGTACCTAAACTATTATTCTAGTAATTTTCATCAAATTAATTTTTTGGGTTTGTAATGAGTCATTACAAACCCAAAAAAATAAGTCATTACTAATGACTTCCTTAATCAAGTTATGCAATACAAAATATGTGCAAATTATAAGAAATTAAACCATGTTTTTCTACAATAATTATTATATAATGTTAAAAATTATGCATTTATTAATGTATACAAGTTTATTTCTTTATCCCCAAAAAGCTTAGAGAATAAGTAACCGTTGTAATTACAAAGAAAAACATCCAGAGATTAATTTACTCGATTCAATGGAAAACAACAAATTCAGTTTCTTGTTCGTTTTTGAGGTCGCCTTTAAATTACGTTCCACTAATTTTTATGAACAAAGCAGGTATTTATTAAAAGGTGTTTTTGTTTTGTTTCGTTGTGTGTGTGCTCGATATGTTTTGTGTTTTACCCGAACGGAGTTGGATAATTTTATTCTATCACCCAGTTTTCGCAGTGTACTAACTAAATCCCAGAAATAATGTTTTTATTCAGTAATTGAGATGAGCGAACTGTAATAGATATTTGGAGTTTATAATAATTTATATTTTAAGACAGACTGTTGTTTATTAAGAAACAAAATTTTTAAAATGCAGGTTCTTTTTAAGGCCTTGTTAGCATAGGCGGTTCTAGACTTCTATTTTTGGGGGGACTTAAGCCCCTGGTTTACATATTTGGGGGGGGGGGCTTAAGCCCTGGTTTATATATAGGCGGCTAGGCCACTGTTGGATTTGGGGGGGCTAATTCGAGATTTGGGGGGCTTAGCCCCCCAAGCCCCCACCTAAAACCGCCGCTTGTTAGGTTTCCCGGCAAGCGCCTACGGCCCCCGTGAAATTTTCCATCTTAATTTAATTTTTATGGATTTCAGCCCTCCAGCCCCTCCCCTGGGTGCGCCACTGATTGTTGTATTTTAATGTTGCATACATAGAAAGTCATTCTTCACCAGTAGAAATTAACTAATCTCGAACTTATTAAGATACTTTATTGTTATTGAAGGTAATTTATAACCAAATATTTATAGATGACTTCCGTCATATCAGTAACAGCCATGCACTCTCTACAAGCCTACTTTCCGTACACATACATACGTATCTAAAATCAAAAACATAAATCAGTCACTATTCGAAATGTGTTACGCCACGTTAAAAATAACCAAATTCCCTAAATTGTTTATAGTATTACAGCTTTATTTTAAGTTAAACAGAATGTTTAGGTAAAATAAAATGTAATACAAAAAAATTTCAAAGGATTCGTAGTAACGTATTTGCCGTGAGGTTTTTTTGTACGTCAGGATGCTCAAGTCCTTGGTTTTTGGGTCACTGTCACAGCGAGCAATTTTTGTTCTGCTTTGCCCTTAAAAAAATATCGAAATAATAAGAATTGATGTTTTTTAATGAATAAGGTATAACCTATACTTATTTTGTTCAGGTTTGCCAACCAGGTATGACAACCAGTCAAATGTAGCTAATTTTTTCATTTATTTTATTCCTGTAATCAACTGTAGCCAAAGGGAATTCCCGCGAATATTGCTATATCCGATAGCAAATTTTCTGCATATTAAAAGAATGGATGTACATTCATTAGAGATTATGTTTAGAAATTCATAAAAACTGAATTAAAAAGGTAAAATTTAAAAAGTTTTTATTAAATTAACTTGAATCTTTAAATCTAAAGCGAATTCTCGCGAATAGTGCTTTATCCGATAGAGAATTTTCTAGAGATTCCAAAGATGCATAACTTATTAAGGTTTCATTAAAGATTCTGTCCAGAAATTCTTGAGAACTGAGTAGAGAGTTTAAATATTCATGATAAGAATGAAGATGAAGAAATAATAAAAAACTATATTATTTTTTGGGATTATAAAAACTTAGAGGTGTACAGGGTTTTCTCTTATATTTTGAACGGGGTCCACAGTCCTTATTTTTAGAGATATGGAAAAATGTTTAATACAAAAATTTTAGGGTTTTATCTAAACCATCAGAATTTTCTAAAAAAGTAAACAAATGATAATCAGAATGTCAAAAAATCGCTATCAACTTTAATTTTTTAAATAGAACACCCTGTATATTTCAATCATTTAGAAAGATATCTTTTTTCTGATTTCAAAAATATATAATTTGTTTATGTTTCTTTAAGCAGTTTTTAAAATATTTAGATTTAAATGTTTAAAAATGTTCAAAGCTATACGTTTGCGATCACTGAACACTGAACAAGTGATTCCAAAGCCACCTATGCTTGAGCGGCTATGACTTAAAACTGAGCATTTTTAAATATTTAAATCTAAATATTTTAAAAACTGCTTAGGTTGAGAAACATAAACAAACTATATATTTTTGAAATCAGAAAAAAGGTATCTTTCTAAATGGTTGAAAATATACAGGGTGTTCTATTTAAAAAATTAAGTTGATAGCGATTTTTTGACATTCTGATTATCATTTGTTTATTTTTTTTTAGAAAATTCTGATGATTTAGATAAAACCCTAAAATTTTTGTATTAAACATTTTTCCATATCTCTAAAAATAAGGACTGTGGACACCGTTCAAAATATTAGAGAAAACCCGGTACATGTCACAAATTTTAGCATCCAGACTAGCTCTGAAATTTTGGGTTTTTAATCTGATCTGATCTGATTTTAAGTTTTTCCAAGAAAGCCTAGGGAACAGAATGCCTCACTTTTGGAAAAACCACCCTTTTACTGGGTTTTAGATAAAGTAATATCATAAATATTATCAAAAAAGTTTACGGAACCCTTGGAGCGCGTAGCCTGACTCATGCACGACTACTTTTTTTTATTAACAGGATAATTTCGTTTTAAAAAATATCTAGGCGGAATATTTCTGGGTTTATAAATAATATGTAAATATAGATAAGCTCTCCGATAAAAACCGTTTGTGTGTGTACATTATAATTTTATTAAATATTGTATTATTTACTTATTACTTGGGTGTGCTATTTACATAAATAGGAAAATATTTTGGTGGTGAATCTCTATATTTTGGCATATCAGCGAACAAACAAGTAAACCTGCAATAATTATAATGATAATAGATGCATACAAAGGGTATCGTAAGTGTCTATATGACATCTGGCTTAATTTTTGTATTTCCCGTATTACAAAAGCAACATATACAGGGTATTTGGTGACGAATGGGCCGGGCCATAAATTCACTTTATAATGTAGAATATGGTCAGATTGTAGTGTGATGAATGTCAGTAAATCAGAGGACGAACTGTGATGCTCGCAACTTGATTCAGATAGCTAATAGTAATTAACGTATTTTATATTCTAATAGTAATTTTTTTATTTTGAATTATAAGATGCTTATATTTATAAAGTTAGGTGATATTTGTACATACATATACATATTTTTCAACTTTGCACTACACTTTTTACATGTCAAAGTCTACGAATATATATGTATAATGTAATATGATAAAATAGTCTAGTTTATACAGTGCCATACATAAAGTTGACACTATAATAGTAAACCTTTTTTATTTCCGATTTCTCGGACAATTCTATTTTTGATAAACGTTTCTGCATGTATAAAATACTTTTCTGGCGTTATCAAAACTTAAAATTAATTATAGCAAATACATTAAAAAGGAAAATTTCTGGAACAACCCAAAGCAAAAGGTATAGAAAATGAGCATGATGTGAATTGTTTATGAGAAAATGAGGTGTAAATTTCGCAAAACCCGATCAAATCCGGATTTTTTTCAATGTTCTACCGTTCTACATTAATTTGATCCAAACTATGCATCCTACAAATAAAGTTTTTGTTTCAAAAATATTCGTTTTAGATATATGTATTTGGTTTAGACGTTTAGACGAATCACATGCTCATTACATTTTGTATATTTGGTTTCAACTGTGTAAAAACGTTTTTTTATCAAGCAAACCCAAAACTTTCTTAAATATAGGAAATGATTTTTTTCCTCATAACGCCAATTTTATGGATGCCGCTGTACATACAAAGTAATAAATAATAACTCCACACAATCATTGAATCATTAGTGTTAATTTTTCAATTTTTTTTTGATCCAGTAATTCTTTAATCGATGTAAATTGAACCAGGGAAGCAACTGCTAAGGTAGAGCCCATTCGTTATCAAACACCCTGTATATCTAAAGTTTTTCAAATAAAAAATCTAGGGTTAAGAAATTATAAAAATGAATATAATATAAAAGTGGCTTTCTTTATTTGCACCGAAGAGGAAGAGGGAACAAGTGCCCCCTCGCTCATCTTCTTAGCTGCGCCTATGAATTCTTAAACGCAAAAGATGATATTCACGCTCATTGTGACCTTATAATTAATAAAAAAAGACTTTTGTTAAATCATATAATATCTAAAAATACGATTTTATTCAAGTTCAATGTATGGTCGTTGAATAACCTTGGAATAAATAATTTTGTTTGGCTACTTTTCCAAATTAATGTTTCCTTTTATTTGAACACGTTCATGTGTCGAAATAATGAATTTAATTTAGATTTCCCCCTTGTACTGGTAAATATAATATGAGACACGGTAATTAGACTGTTACTTCACTAAAAAGTTGAATGGGTTTATATTTAGTTCTAGTTGATCAGGTGGGTTTGCTCAGGTTTGTCGTGTCCCTGTTAATAAGTCGTCACAAAAAATTTATGAGTTATTCTAAAAATTTCTACGATTTGCTTGGCTTCATCTTGAAATTTTGTTGCTATAATTTTCAATTCACGAAAAGACGAGCACTGAAAAGTATAAAATAATATTCTTACGTATGTATGTACATGTTAATGGTAAGGTTAATTATGTTCAGATTTAGGTATCTTGTAAAATTTTACTAAGACATTGTTACTACTAAGGAAATGCACATATTTAATGAGTATAGTTGTGCAAATAAAACATTTCCCAACTGATTACATAAGGTTTTTTTTTATTTCATAAAAATATTTTTAGGTAAAAGTGCGTAAGTTTTGTTCTAATTTTTGGCAAGGCTTTATAATAATTTTTTTTTCATTCCTTCACCTATACGAGAACATCTGCATATTAGAATCTATTTTTAAGCTGTTCGGTTTACATTCAAATACTAGTTTTATTTTAGTACCGCACAATCTACTAGTTATTCTAAATTTATCGTGTATTTAGTTAGAGATATAAAACCATTTTTTCGCTTAACTTAAACGGAACAATAACACAGCGCCACTTATTCTGTGGTTTTTGACCCCGCTGATTACGAATCCGAAGGCCGTTTTATCAAATTGGCTCTAGTCTTTACATAACCTTCATATATCATCTGTAAAAAAATTAAATTTTCACCAAAATTCGAAAATTTTGAGATAATGTACAAACTAGAGCCAATTTGATAAAACGGCCTCCGGATTCGTAATCAGCGAGTCAAAAACCATAGGACCTCATACCTCATGAGTCATGACACTTTTGTTCTTGTGGCATTGCGTTGTATAAGGAATATGTACATCTTTTTTTATAGCATAAATCGTTTAAGGAAATCATTAGAAACCCAAACAAATTATTTTGAAGAAAATTTCTAATTTTAATTTAGCTACAAAAAATGTTTACTTTTCGGTATAATTTATTACAACTTAAAAAACAGCTATTTGTCCTTAATGAATAATGACGTCAGGAGATCAGCAAAAATAAATGTCAGTCTACATGTTAACGTAAAGCTTAACCTAAAGTCGAACAGGTTTGATTTTCTCGGAAACAGTCAGAGGGGGAGCAATCGAATTTTATGGGTTAACACTAGCTTCGGTAAAAAATTCAGTTATACAGGATGTTTCGCTTCGGAGCTATTAAATGTCAAAATCGAAAAAACGGGTCGCAAAAGTGAATTATATCGATGTAAATTTTCGGAGGTTGTAGAGGCCCGGAGCTTCAGAACTCTATTGAAACTGGTAAGAATCGGAAAATGGCAAGTAATCCTTCTGAATTTTTTTAGGTCGAAAAATGCCATTAGCAGACCCCTCTTTGGTACCTAATAACTCGAAAACAACACGTCCGATTGAAAAACGGATTCATAAGTGAAACTTTAAATGAAAAACATTTACCTAAACCTAAAATTATTGAAAAATGGATAATATTTGAGATAAACTGGAAATTTCGATTTTTGACCCAAATATTTCATGTTTTCTTGTGTGGTACATGATTTCCTTTTTTTTAGATTCTTCATTCTTTATAGGAGGGGAGCAATTATTATACAAATTATTAAGATATGATGAGTCAAAATTTCGCAAAAATGCCAGTTTTTGTTGCAAGATTGAAAGGTTCCTGTTTCCTGGGCCGATGTCGGCTTGAAATATACATGAATAAGATTTTAGGAACCTTCTACTGTAAGTGCAGGGATATTTCATTGGATGAATTACGCATTAAATGCCATTTTTATTGATTTTTCGATGACCCTACAACACTGGAATTCGCCATGCTCATTATGTTATGAGTCATAAATTCACTTGTGACTTGTACGACACAGCCAATGGGATCACGTTTTACAAGAAAATCCTTTTGTTTTGTTAATAAAGATCAAAATAAAGGGATAACAGCAACCGCCACAAACATTTAATTTATGTAGAGAATATACAAAAATATTTCAGATTTATTTGGGTTATATGCATGTTCCCTATTAGCTCCAATCTTTACTATTTTTTTTTTAATATTGTTGTTGCCCAATTATCTGCTATGAAAAACAATTGACTTCGTTTTCGATTAGAAGATGCAGTTGATTAAATATAGATTTTGTGACAACTAAATTTTTTACTGTAATTCGGTCTTCGTGAACTTATAGACAGAATCTTTAATAAAACCTAATAAGTTGTATATTTTTGAAATTCGGAGAATTTGCAATCGGATCAAGCAATATTCATGGGAATTCCCCTTAGATTAGAAGATACAGTTGATTAAATGAATGCTTTTTTAACAAGGTCGTTAAAATTTAAATTTTCTATTTTAATTCAGTTTCTATGAATTTCCAGATAGACTCTTTGATCAAATCTCAATAAGTTATATATTTTTGCTGTATAAAGCAATATTTGCAAGAATTCGCTTTCGATTAGAAGATACAGTTGACTAAATAACAGCTTTTTGAAAACAGGGTCATAAAATTAAAATTTTTTACTCTAATTCAGTTTTTATGAATTTCCAGAGAAAATCTTTGATTAAACCTGTATATTTTTGGAATCTCCAAAAAAATTTCTGTTGGATAAAGCCATATTCGCAAGAGTTCGCTTTCGATGAGAAGATACAGTTGGTTACTAACAAAAGCTTTTTGAAAACTGGATCAAAAAAATTTAAATTTTTTACTTTAATTCAGTTTTCTGCCGTTCCAGTCACAATCTTTAATTAAACCTTAATAATAAGTTATATATACAGGGTTCGGCATAATGTATTACCCATTTTATTTCATTAATAACACTAAAACGATTCTGTTGGTTAGAATGAAAATAGTTTTAAATGGAAAAGTAGAAATTTTGTTAGAATTGTTGACAGTTGTCAAAATGGAGCGTTCGTCTACACAACAGCGCTTCTTTTGTGTTGAGAAATTGATTCCATTTAATTCAGTAATCGCTGTTCCAAGGTGTTTTCGACGTCATTTTAATGTCCATCGCTGTCCTCAGCGTAAGACTATTTTGGCTTGGCGCTATAAATGGAGACAACTGGGATCTACTGTAGACAAAAAGTCAAGTGGAAGACCAAGAACTGCCTGCAATGAACGTAACGAAGAAAGGGTAAGAAATGCAGTTATTACTAGTCCGAAAAACCCCGCTGTTAAAATTGCTTCCGTTCTTGGTTTGAGTGATCGAAGCACGAGAAGACTGTTAAAACGCATGCATTTTCATCCATATAAGATCGCAATAGCTCAGGAAATAAATGATCAAGATAAGATTAATAGACTTGAATTTTGTCGTCGGATTCATGATAATCACCGAGGTATCGAAAATAACCTTTTTATGAGTGACGAGGCACATTTTTATCTCAACGGCTATGTAAATAAGCAAAATTGCCGTTATTGGGTTCAAGAGAATCCTCGGGAAATTGATCAGCGACCTTTACATTGCCCTAAAGTAACTGTATGGTGTGCCATTTCATCGTCTAGAATAATTGGGCCTTATTTTTTTGAAGAGAATTGTCAGACGGTAACCGTTACCGCTACGCGCTATGTTCAAATGCTGCAGATATTCTTTTTACCTCAAATTGAAGAAGAACTAGGACATTACTGGTTTCAGCAAGACCCAACCTGGGCAACAAGTCATACGGCGAGAATAAGCATGGACATTTTAAGAGAATCCTTTCCAATTACACTCATTTCAAGAAATGGTACGATTCCATGGCCAGCAAGATCCCCAGATCTTTCAGCTCCTGATTATTTTCTTTGGGGCTATTTAAAGCTTAAAGTGTTTGTGAATAAACCCAGAAATTTAAGAGATTTGAAATTAAACATTACGTTATACAAAAATTTGCTAATCAATTAGAAGAATGCATTGAGAATAATGGCGATCATTTACGAAGCACTATATTTAAATCATAAAAAACTCCCATCTTTCTAGTTTAAAAATATGTATTAATTCGTTTTATTATTCAAATTAATAAATTTTTATAAGCTGTTTAAATTGGGTAATTCATTTTGCCGAACCCTGTATTTTTGAAATCTCCAGAAATTTTGCTATCGAATGAAGTAGGTAATATTAGCTGGAACTTGGCTTAGATTTTAAAATACATATTTATAATCTTTTTACAAACAGTGTCACGAAAATTTAAATTTTCAACTCTTAATTTAGTTTTGAATTACCGAACTGAATCTGAAGCATTTAATTAAAGGTGTTTATAATAGAGCTTCCTCCTCTTGATCCGCGCCTCACCCCTGACTTGCGACGCGCCGTTTCGGCACAGGTTTCACGCTGTTTTCGGAATGGGTTTCTAAAACCGAGGAAGGGGAAACACCGCTCCGTCCCTTCATCTCATTTTCTCGACAAATAAATTTATATAACAGAGGGCACAATTACCGTAGTTATTCCTTTGGGCTCTTCGGTTACTAAGTTAGTGTGCATTCTATGTATAGCCTACATTTAAATTTTAATTTTATTTCAGCTCTACCAACTAATTTTCAAGTATAATTTAATTTAAATTGCTTTTTGTGATGTTATTTCTCGTTACCATTTTACCCGCCGCCTCGCTCGTCCTGATACTAATCCTTTATTTATACAGTGATGGGCAGATTTACTCAGCTTCTTATGGGAACATTTGTATTGTTAAATTTCAACAAATGCCGATATTGGCAATTGTTTCTGACTCATTGGAAACCCCAAAAAAACATTAAACAGTGGCGTTCGTGTTTAGGGGTTTGGCGGGAAATTTAAAAAAAAAATCAAAAATTATAGAGCAAAAATGACCTTAAATGAAAATATATCAAAATTTCGTATTAAGAAATGTTGCTTAGAATTAAATTATAAAGACGTACACAAATTTTGAAAGCAATTGAATAAAAAATACGAAATACTTATTACAGAGGACTGTGATCAATACTCATAATGCAATTTTTAGTGCAAAATATTATTAACTGCGCTAAACTAATTACTTCAAATCACGTTCCCTAAAATTATACTTTTTAGTTTCCTTTCCTAAGAAAAAAAATTGTTTAATTCTAGCTGGTACTCAGGCTTCATAACGAAATATTTTTATGGTCTTTGCATGCTAGACCCCTCAAATTAATTTATTATTAATAAAAGGTCATACATGTTTATGTTTTTTGCTACAGCTTTATTATTCTGATTACAAAACTTTTTAAATATTATTCAAAAGAAATTTAAAAAATTGGAAATGATGAACTAAGTACCTACTTAAACTTAGAAATTTAATTGCAAATATTAACAATAACAACAAATAACAATATTTTAACTTCTGATCTACTCCACATTCCTACCATCTCGTTCAATACATGTAATTGTCCTTTGCTCCATCGCTTTTAATTCTTTTCTTAGGATATCTGGTGTTATATTGGCGACATGATATCTTATTGTATCCTCTAAAATGATCTACGTCTCTAAATGGCCGATGTTTGTATACCTTGTTTTTAAGGTATCCCCACAAAAAAAAAATCCATTGGGGTCAGGTCCGGAGATCTTGCAGGCCATGGATTTACAGAATAACGGCCTATCCACTTGCCAGAAAAATGTGTATCCAGCAGCGGTACTATGTATTGATGCACCATATTGTTGGAAAAACATTTCCTGTCGCTCTAGTAAGGGTAATTCATGTAGATCATCCCTTAACTCATTACTTAAAAACTCTAAGTATAACGGCCTATCCATTTGCCAGAAAAATGTGTATCCAGCAGCGGTACTATGTATTGATGCACCATATTGTTGGAAAAACATTTCCTGTCGCTCTAGTAATGGTAATTCATGTAGATCATCCCTTAACTCATTACTTAAAAACTCTAAGTACCTATCTGAATTAAGATTGTTCCTGAAAAAGTAAGGACCGATAATTTTTGTATGGATAATACCGCATCAAACGTATGTTTTAAATGAATACTGGCTTCTTGCCTCTATGGTAAACGGAGCAACGGATCATGATGAACTTGGCATAAAGGAAGCTTAAGTCACAGAAACGAATAATTTTTATCCCCACTGAATAGGTTGTTCCCATTCCTTCCGGTATCCACAAGTAAATATTGTAACAATCCTCTGTCAATGAAGTTTAATATCATGGAGTAAAGAATCACGCGTCAAAGAATCAACGGATCACTGTGAAGCCAGAGGACGCTTGCGACACAGAACAATAGGCTAGCGAAGCCCTGGATAAAAACTAGTAATATTATAATTTAATTCGATTGAAACAGACCCAATATACCTTGTTTAGCTAAAAATCAAATACGAAAAATAAAAAGAACGTTCTTGACATCTTTTTTTTTCGATTAAATAATATAATATTATCATTAGGCAGCTTTTTTAATAACCATTTACTATATTTCCCATTATATTGTAAAAATTTTTAACATTCATGGTCACAGCAATCAAGTATATTTACTGTTCATTTTATTAATTCATGATGAGTGATTCTTTGGAAAATATTAAATGATGTTATTGTTGACTTCTTTGAATATACAGGGTATTATGAAATTCACTGCATATTGAAACCAAATCTTGGTAAAATGTGGCTTTTGATGGGGAGAAAATTGTCATAGGTAAATGGCACTTCGTGATAATAAGCTAGATATGGCACCTCAAGAAGTTTTTTAACAACTGCATACCACGCCAATAGTGTTTTTGAATTAGGTCCGCTACCACCGATAAATCGGTTGTAGCGATGTCGCTAAGTCAGTGGAGCAGCCAGGTCCGAGTATATTTAGAGCGCCCCCCCCCCAGCTGAGGAGTCAGCAATGCTATTTCCTTTTGATGTGCCGTGCCCTTTCCTCCACCTCAAAGTGGCCACATTATGATTGGAGGCTTCTGCTAGGGCTCGGTGACATTCTAATACTGTGCCAGATATGATACGTGGTCTGTCCAGGGCCAGAAGTGCTTGTTTGCTGTCCGTGAGGATGTGCATAATTTATCCAGTAACCTTACTGGTTATTTCTCTTGCTGCTATACAGATACCTGCGAGTTCTGTTTGAACTACGCTTGCATCTTTACCTATAGTCCATTTTATGTTCAGGCTCAGGCCGCTCAGGGCTCTGAAGTAAACTCCACATCCTGAGCCCTTTTTGGTTTTGGAACCGTCAGTGTAATGTGTATAGCACCTGCTGTTGCGTTTAGGGTTACCAGGTGCTAAATTCGTAAAACCGGTCGTGACCGGTAAAAAATCCTGATTTTATAAAAAAAAAGTCCGATTTTTGGTGTAAAAAATAAAACTAAAATTTTTTATTATCGTTTTATTAGTTTTATAAGTTTTTTATAATACCCTTAAATTATTTATATTTTCGGCCACTTGAAACCGCTTTTAAAAAGTCTTTTTTGCCGGAAATTGCATCGTTGTCTGATGGTGCAGAAAATCCGGTCTTTAATGAAATCCGGGCGGAGTCCAATCAACGCCTTTAAAATCGGGTTAAGACCGGATTTATCCGGTCAGATGGTAACCCTAGTTGCGATATCTTGCGTGTGTTTAGTAATTACCCTGTAATGTTTAAGACGAATGGCGGTGCAACGGCGTCCATGCTCGCTTGCAACAATGGAAGCGCGCATCATTCCACAAGCGACGTCTCACGGCACCGGAACCTGCTTCTGGTTCGATACCAACCGTGCGAAGTCGTGTGGAAGTGTTAGTAAATTTTGTGAGACTCTAGTGCGACCACCGTCCTTATTGTATTTTTATTTTAAACCCTTGTTTAAAGGCAGGTTAAGCTAGTAGAAATATTGCTTATCTCATTAATAAAGTCATAGGTAAGTCGTAAGTCTTTGTGTTAACGGTATATATTATATACTATATAACATAGCCTGTTTTGTTCTACTTACAATTTCAACCCAATTTTACGAGTGAATGGTTCATATTTTCCCCTATTAAGTAGAGTAATTGCTATTAAATTAAAAGTCACGTTTTTGCTAAAATAATCCTTTTGAATTAAAAATGCTATGGATTATTTTGGGTTTTCACTACAACTGTTTAAAAAATGAGATGTCAAGGTAATATTTAATTTTGGCAACGCCGCGACTAGAAGCGGCGGATATGGGGTGGTTTAGGGATTTTTTAAAATAAAAAAAAATGTATGCGGAAAATAGTATTGGGAATGTCTGTAGACTACCCCAGGAGTCATCGCATTTTATTTGTTAAGATTATTTTGATTTCTCTGAGGAAGTATAATTTGCCTGTCTTAAAAGTCATTGGTTGTTTTTATAGCGAAGAACTGGTCAACAGCAGTGTTAAAAAACCAGAATAGTAGAAATGAGCGCCGACTACAGTCCCTAACTTCATAATTCCATGATATTACATATTTTAATCCACCCGTAGTCAGCATTGTTAAACGGTAAACATTGAACAGTGATTTTAATAATTAGGGATTATTTTTCGAGAATCGCCCATTATTAATTTGCACAAAACAACTTGTAATACCACTTTCTCAAATCTCGATGGAAGTCAGATTCGTGTACCTATTAAAATGTTATTTACAGAATTAATGAACCTTGTTTGCCGAACAATAAAGATCTCAAAATATCTATATTGCCTATACAGATTTTTTATATAATAACGATTATTTAGGTAGAGAATTATTCTTAATTACTATATAGTAGAAATTATCGACAAACTTTCGTAAAAACAGTCGTTACACGTTTTTCAAAATTTTTAATTTGGTTATTGGTGGTGCATTTAGAGATGGAACATTCTCGAAAATTTATTTTTGGGAAATATTCTCCGATAACAATAAGAATTTATCGGAAATTTTGGAGAATTTATTTTATATGTTGGAGAATTCTATGTTTTGACTGCATAAACTAAAAGAACATATTTTTTTACCAAAAGTAGTTCTTACAATAATTTTATCTGAAAAAATAAAGAGATGTGGAGATGGAAGATTCTCGAGAATTTATTATTGGGAATTATTCTCTGAGAAAAATGAGAATTTATCGGAAATTTTGGAGAACTTATTTCATATGTTGGAGAATTTTATGTTTTGTTTGACTGCATACATTAGAAGAACATATTTTTTTACCCAAAGTAGTTTTTACAATAATTTTATCTGAAAAAGTAAAGAGATAGCACTGCACAATACCTAATTTAGAAAATATTTAAATTGTAAATTAACGTGATTACGCATCTTAGCCAAAATAAAGACACAGTAAATTTTTATTTCCATTATTTTCGAGTAACTTTATTTATAAATAAAACACAACTTAGAAACGCATTGTATAAAATAACATGTCTAAACAAGTTGTTTAAAACAACACAGAAAAGAAATAAAGATGCTCCAAGCTCCATCTACTATACAATAGCGGCATTAAAATAAATTACCTTAAATTTCCGTAAATTCTCATAAATTCTCGGACAATATGAATTTTCCCGAGGATATTCTCTTTCTCGGAAATATTCTCGGTAATTTACCGTTCTCCGGAAATATTCCCTTGAGAACATTCTCGTGGAACATCTCTACTATTAATAATTTAAATGGGGTACTGATGACACGGAACACTAATTGTGCAAGTATAGCTTGCCCTTGATCAATTTTTTGTATTATGATATAGGTAGGGATAACAGAGCAACGACAATGTTAAAAAAAAATCAAAATAGTAGCAATGTCATCTGATTACGCCTTAGATAGCCACAAACACATTAATATAAAAACTTTTAACCAAAAGCATCACATTTAAAAATCTCAAGTTTATCATTGCTTATAGACCATGGACCAAAGTGAAAGTCCAATTATAAATAATATTTCTGTTATGGAAACTGAGTTGCAATATATTTTTTAATAAAAACTTCAGAATAAAAAATAATTATGTAATTACGTTTATCTAGTAGGAATGTATTTCATTAAATCCAATTGGTTTGCTTAGGTTGCGCAAATAAAAAACAAAGAATTATAGTTTTGCCTCTTGAAGGAAAAATGCTCTTATTATTATTTATTATTATCTGTAATACACCATTCAATTCACTAAAATATTTAACAAAAAAACATAGAAACACGTTTATAAGTAAAATTTTTATTCCGTTCTGTTTAAATTAAATTCCACGGGTTTTGATTGCCGTCTTTTTTATTCCCATTGAAGTATTTTTAAATCTGCCAGTTTCAAGAATCTATGAGGCAGTCAACCCCACGAGCGAAATACATGCAGGAGATCGCTAGCCAGGGCCTGATTGAGTTTATTTTAATGTTTTTATAATTATACATCCGCGTCGTAGGGGAAATTATTTATTTTAATAATTGGCTGAGGTAGATTTTAATTTCGCCGTTAGTTTTTGCTTCAAAAATGATGTCTACTGACATGCACATGAACAATCGCGAGACATTTTTTGAAAAAGTACGTCATTTTTGGCATTTTTTGGAAAAAAAGTCAATTTTGACAGTTATAAAAAGTCACGTGATTGCTTATGAGCAACTATATCCTTCTTCTCTATGTGCTACGCGAGACAGAGACAGATCAGTGGTGTCTGTCTTGCGTAGCACATCGAGAAGGTTATTGCTGCCATTTATTATGTTAGATAATATTTGAAATCATGAAAACACCCATACCAAAGTTATACCGTCAATTACGGTATGTACTAGGGCTTGCAATCCCGGGATCCCAAGATCCCACGATCCCGTTAAAAATTCAGCCGCGAAAAATACTGGGATTGAGCACTTAAAATATGTTAAAAAACCTCATTAAATTAACGCTTAAAGCATCATCGCAGTATTTTTCCTGAAAATAATGTTTAACGCGTGATACGGCAACCCTGTAAGATTAATTTAAGTACTTACCTATGTAAAATAATTGAAATTATTTTTACTTCTTATAGTTTTATGTTTCCTCTGCATAAACTTTGTGAGAAATATTTTTGGTCGAAAACTTTTTCTCTAAAACCAATGGTTCAGCTGGTATAAGGAAATAAACAATTACTTTTTTATAACAACTGATCGCGCTAGAATTTTTCAATCTTGATAATTTTGGTTCAATCTACTAACTCTTAACTTTTTATACTTCACGTTTATAATTGGGCCACCACACTCTATCTCTGTGCCAAATTTCAAATTTTTAAGTCGAATAGTTTCAAAGAAAATCGCCTGTGACAGACGGACGGATACCGAAGTAAGTGTTCCGTTTTCACGGAACACTAAAAACATTATTTTCCATTTAATTTTAACTTATTTATCGTCTGTCATGCTTGACAAGTTGTTCGAAATGTCCCCCTTCAACTTCCAAACACTTTCTCACTTTTTTTAAAATGAATTTCGTACCATTTCAGGTGTCACTAATAAGCAGGCAAAGCGGATTCGGTCTTTCACACCGTCTAAAGTTGTAGGTGCAGTCGCCATCACTTTGTCCTTTATAAAACGCCACAATAAAAAGCCAAGGGGGGTTAAATCGGGGGACCTAGCAGGCCAATTGACTGGACCAGCTTAAAACGTAAAAATTCTCAACTGACTTAAATAAAAATAACGCATTTCCATGGAAACGAATAATTCTGAAATATACTGTATACTTGACACAAAATCAATGCGTCCAACTTATTTAGGGTCTCTGTAAACACACCTGGTAGATTTTTGCAATACCCTGTATAATACTAGTATGCATCGGCAAATAGTGAACGTTAATAACAATATTATAGTTGCCAAAAATACCGCAAGCAAATATTTACCAGTTTACCGTCCACAATTTCATTTAAACCAGAAAAAACAAACAAATCTTTAAAAATACTATAATATCGTATCCTCGGTTATTCCTAAATAAATATTAAGTTAAATAAAGTTACACCTACTCAGGATCTGCACGAAACATTCGACCAAAGCAAATACTGCAGATGGTACAATGTGGATACATCTAAACAACGAATTGGGCCAAGGCAAACCCTATTAGGACTAAAATATATAATATTGAAACTGGTTTCCTTTGTCACCGATATATAAGACATATTTTTCTTGTAGGAATCTTAGTTTTCCAACTTCTGTTTTTACACAATTCGTCTAAAATTGATTGGGTTATTGTTAGTTTAATAAAGACGAAATAACAAATAGGAATTTTGATCTGACGGAATGGACGACTCTGGACACGGATAGGTGGTATAGGTGGTATACGTTGACATAGTTTAAAGGTAATAGAACCGTTAAAAATTTTACTCCGTTACAAACTTTGAACCCCCATTTCACCCCCCTTAGGGGTTGATTTATGAAAAACTGTAAAACACGTGTTTAAATATTAACGTTCAGATTTACTAAGAAGGTTTAAGATTTATTACTGGATTAAATTAAGATCTTATAGTTGATCAGTTATGTTTTGACAGGTTTTTGTCCAGTCATTGTTAATAAGTCGTCTTTAAAAACTTATGAATTAGGTACTGTGATATTTCAGCAATTTGCTTGGGTTCCAAATAATGATTTTCATCTTGGAACGAGTTGCTGTAATGAATTTACGTCCTAAAATTGCCCTTTTCTGGATAAATTTGCAAAAAAGCTCGAAAATAAATTCATAGTATAAAACTTAGTTGTCTTATTCTTACACTTGTCACTTTAAAACCTTTGGTTGTCAAATTAGACCGGACTAGCGTTGAAGAATCTGGCCGTTTTTTTAGAGTACTTCTATGAAGTTCCGATTTAATAGGACCATCTTATATTTTTTCTCCATACAAAGTTTGAATTCCTATTTTACCCCCTTAGGGGTTGAATTTTGAAAAACGCTTTCTTAGTAGTTACATTATGTAAGAAACCTTTGTGCTAAATTTCAAGTTTCTAGACCCAGCGGTGTGGTCTGTGCGTTGATATGTCAGTCAGTTTCTTCTTTTATTTTATATTATAATTTATAGATTAAGGACACTCTACAGAACTAATTTCTATAATGTATCCGCTTTTTACATTATTAATTAATATTCAGATTATGCATTTTAAGATATACAATAAACAAAAAATGGGACAAATTTATGTAATCACATTAACAAACACATAATATGTGAAAAACAATTGTCTTAACCTTGACTTGAATGTTGCAATCCTGGAATAAAATACCTCAATATCATTACAATATTTACTACTACTTAGTTTTCCAATGATTACAATGATTTATTGACTAAAAAATTACGTTACATTTTTTACATGATATTTTAGATAGTTAATAACGATTTATTTTAAGATATGGCGACACATCGTTATCTGTCTAACATTAATTTAATTAGGAATTAGGATGTAGTTGTGCAAAACACAACTAATCTACAAATAGAAAGTGATATTCGTGAAAGAAATCTGATGTGCATTCGCACTAACGAAGTGTTTTTCAAGCAGTTAATTTGTTTTTAAATATTATATTACAATTTTTTTAACAAATAATATAATTTAACGAATAATTTTTTTAAAACAAAAATAAGTAATAGGACCAATCACTGACAGTAGTGAATGAGCATGTATTTTTATCGCATAAATCGTTTTAGCAAGTCATTTCGTTACAAACCTAGGAAATTCGGTCAAGTGCAAGCTATATTTGCACAATAATTAGTGTTACGTGCCATCTGCAGTCCCCCTGCAGCCCCCCCCCCCCCGAACGTATATATGACAAAAAATATTTCTCTAAATATTCTATTACTCGTATTTAACTAAGAAAATATTTTTAACAGTAATTTTCATGATATTAATAATATGTTTTATTTTAATCAATACTTTTTCATTTTTTTTAAATTAATAATTATTATTTTAGAATAGGGTGACTGGGTTCGCGAAAGGATACAGAGTTTCGTTCTGCCCCTGAGCGCCTAACCCGAAAGGCCGTCACACACGGTTTTGCATAATGCATAATTGCATAGGCATAAGATGTTTCGGAGTTTTTGAGTTTTATTTCTAAAAAATGATTGACCAAGTTTTGAACGCGTCCTCTTGTCCCCTATGTCTTAGAATTCGTCAAATATACTTTTTTTCCTCAAATGTGATTCAAATAATAACAAATCCCTTCCATCCAATTATAGACCTATCTCTCTTCTCTCCGTTGTCAGCAAAGTTATGGAGAAAGTAATCAACTTACAAATTTTAAAATATCTAGAAAAACACAAAATCATCCATGACAGACAGTACGGATTTCGTCACCAAAGATCCACAGCTGATCTCCTTAGCTTTGTCACACATAACTGGAACAAGTCTCTTGAATTTCATGGCGAATCTCAGATTGTTGCTCTCGATATCTCCAAGCCCTTTGACCAAGTATGGCATGCCGCACTTCTCAACAAACTACCTTCTTACGGTCTTCCTACCAAACTATGTACCTGGATCGGCAGCTTCCTCTCTAATCGGCGCATATCTGTTGTGGTTGACGGCCACTCATCTAACTTCCATCCTATCAATGCTGGTGACCCCAAGGTTCAGTCCTGGCACCAACCCTGTTTCTTCTTCACATTAATGACCTGCTCTCTTCAACTACTAATCTCATCCACAGATATGCTGACGATAGTACTCTTCACTCCAATATTCATTTTTCCAGAAAAGTTTCGAATCAGGAGTTGGATAATGGACGCAGATCTATGTACCTATCCCTTTCCCATGATCTTCAATTAATCTTAGACTGGGGTGCCAAGAACCTTGTTCAGTTCAACGCCTTCAAAACCCAGTCTTGCTCCCTCTCACGCAAAAAATCTGGCAACGCTTACCCCATCCACATGAATGGCCTAGCCCTACAAAACAATGAAACATTCGATCTTGTTGGAGTCGCTTTTGAACATGATCTCAGCTGGCACAAACACATTACTTCAGTAGCCACATCGGCAGCTAAAAAGCTTGGTTTTCTCTTTCGAGCCAGAAAATACTTCTCCTCTTCTAACTTATACACTCTCTATGTTTCACAAATAAGACCTAACCTAGAGTACTGCTCCCACATCTGGGGAGCGGCATCACCTTCGACACTTAACATCCTTGATTCTATCCAAAGGAGAGCCATTCGACTTATCAATGACCCAGCCCTCACGAGAAAACTCCCTTCTCTCGCTCATCGCCGCGCTGTAGGGGATTTATCCCTTTTCTACCGCTACTTCCACGGATTTTGCTCTGAAGAACTAGCCTGTATTATTCCCCCCTTGAATGTCCCTAACAGAACAACAAGAGGCGCGTTACGTATGCATCCCTTTACTGTCCAGCTGCAAAAGCCTAGAACAGACCACTTCTCTCGCTCGTTCATACCTAGGGTCTCCAGATTATGGAACAAACTGCCTGCAGATGTTTTCCCTTCCCATCCCAACCTCCAATCCTTCAAATCCCGTGTCAATAGACTACATTTCCCTTCTCTTCAGACACCCACGGTACGTTAGTACTTAGGCTTGAAGTCTACGTGGGATGTCATGGATAAAAAAAAAGAAAAAAAAAACAAGCTAGTTTATTGACTTTCGTATAATGTCTTGACAAAATAACAAATGCGATACATCACATACATTACTTCAAATTTTCGCCTGCGGCTAATTTTTGAAATTATAAAGCTTTTAGGCGTGGCACCTAAAAAAAAATTTGCGCCTTCGGCGATTTGGCTGCGGCGCTAGATTGTTCTTTCATATTATATTCGAAAGTTGGCAACCCTATCTAGACAGCCCCCGAATAAAATTTATGGGTACGCCACTGAGTCGGCACTATAATAGTAAAACTTTTTATTTCTGATTTCTCAGAAAATTCTATTTTCGATTAAAAGTTTCTGCATGTATAAAATACATATCTGGCATTATGAAAATTTAAAGTTAATTATAGCAACAACAATCAAAATGAAAATTTCTGGAACAACCTAAATCAAAATCTATAGAAAATGAAAAATAATAAATCCTTTTTAACTTAAATTTATTATTATTTAGCAGAAAATAAAGTAATTTAGGGCTTTTATTACTTTTAGCAAATCTTGTAATGCTTCTAACGTATTTTTTGTACGCAAATACAAGGTAAAATAAGATGTGGCCAATGTTTACAAATTGTGTTTACAGTGTCGCTTAGAATGATTTGTTCAAAGAATGTTACATCATCCCGTATCCTTTTGTATAATAAATCCATGGTACGGAGCCCTAATATAGCAAATTATGTCCTATTATTAGGCAATAATTTATTTATATACACTTAATATTTATGTAAGATTTTTTTTGTTTCCTTTTTGTACGTACCTATATTTACTTTCAACGAAACATTAGATAGAATTCAACTCTTACAAGACCTTATCTTATCGTCGAATTTCTCCAGTAATGTTTAATATTATTTATTTATAATCTTGAGATTCAGTAACTCCAAAATTAAATTTGTTTAACTTAATCTTGTCAGGTAAAAGATGACTAAACACGAGACCCCATCGACAGGTAATCGGTAAAGTATTTGTAGAAAACTTATTTACCAAGTTTCAATTTACATAACAGAATTTATAAAACTAGATATAGGAATTTAAATTTAATTGGCATTTTGTTTAGAATATTTTAAGTTTCTTTTTATTTTCTGAAACTTTTAAAATTAACTAAAAATGTGAATAAATATAATACTCATAATGATACAACTTTTTAAATAAAATTATACATTTTTACCCTAACTCAATTTGTACGAATTTCTGGTCGGATTCTTTTAAAACCTTATTTACCTTCCTTGTCTATGTTTTTGTTTGTTTGCTTCTTGGGATATTCGCGGGAATTGGCCTTAGATTAGAAGATACAATCGACTAAATAGAAACTTGTTAAAGCAAGGGTCACATTTTGTACCTTATTTCTGTTTTCATGAATTTCTGGACAAAATCTTTAATGACCTTAATAAATAATATATTTTTTCATTCTCCAGAAAATTTGCTATCGGATAAAGCAATACTCGCGAGAATTTGCTTTAGATTAGAAGATGCAGTTGGTTAAATGAAAACTTTTTGGAATAAAGGTCATGAAAAGTGACATTTAGGCCTTAATTCAGTTTTAATGAATTTCTAGACAGGATCTGTAATATCACCTTAATAGGTTATACATTTTTGCATTCTCCAGAAAATTGGCTATCAGATAAAGTCATGAAAAGTTAAAGTTTTGTCTTAATTCATTGATTTAATGAATTTCCAAGCAGAATCCTTAATAAAACCTTAATAAGTTATATAATTTTGGAATCTCCAGAAAATTTTCTATTGGATGAAGCTATAGTCGCTGAAATTCGCTTTAGATTAGAAGATATATACAGTTGATTAAATGAAAACTTTTTGAAATAAAGGTCATGAAAAGTTAAATTCTTGTCTTAATTCATTGATGCAATGAATTTCTAGACAGAATCTTTAATAAAACCTTAATAAGTTATATATTTTTGGAATTTCCAGAAATTTTTCTTTCGGATGAAGCAATAGTAGCGGGCATTCACTTTAGATTTGATGATGCAGTTGATTAAATGAAAACCTTTTGAAATAAGGGTCATGAAAAGTTAAATGTTTGTCTTAATTCAGTTTTAACGAATTTCTAGGCAGAATCTTTAATAAAAATATTCATAAAAATTTTACCCCATTTCAGTTTTTATGAATTTCTGAACAGCATTTTTAATGAAACTTGAATAAGTTATATATTTGGGGAGTTTCCAATCTACGCATGTTTTGAATTTTCTAAAATTAACTAGAAATATGAAAAAATATCATTACTCATACAACTTATACCAAAAAGTAATCATTTTCGCTAAATTAAACTCGTAAAAAAATGCTCATCAAGCGTTAATATTCGCCATATTACTTTATTGTTCCGTTCTTTATAGTCTGTTGCATTTTACTTAATTATGTTTGTAAGAATAAATTATGCAAATCTCGTATTTTCAAGCTCATTTATAAAACGATCACGGTATAGAATGTTTTAATTATTATTAATTAAAAAAAATCGTTTGATGATAATATTATATCTCCAAGGATTGTTATTTTTGTTTTTAAGTAAATACACAGCGCTTTTTGTGCCATGCACTATGTCAGTTACGTAACAGTGTTTTTATTTAAAAAATTTTTAATTATTATGATCTCGCGACTAAAAGTTTATATTTATTCAATTGCATCTTCTAATCTAAAGCGAATTATCGCGAATATTGCTTTATCTGGTAGCAAATTTTCTGGAGATTTCAAAAATCTATAACTTATTAGGGTTTTCTTAAGAAACTGCCAAGAAATTTATTAAGTTGGAATTCAGATAAAAAAATTAAATATTTATGACCGCTTAAATTTTTTTTAATCAATAATTATAATATATTCTAATCTAAAGTGGATTCCCGCCAATATTGCTTTATCAGATAGCAGATTTTTTGGAAATTCCAAAATTATATTACTGCTTGATTAACAGTGAACAAACATGAGCAAATACCAAACAATGTACCTAATAGACGATACAAAAACAAAGATATTTTCGTATTTTTGATAATCAGTCAACATTTTTAAAAATTCTGGGAATCGCTCATATTGTAATGAAGATCTGTAAAAAACCAATAGTTTTCGTTGAAAAAGAATGTAATAAAAATAAATCTTTATAAATCGTTTACCCCTCGGCCTGTATCTCGTGACATTTCTTATACTCATGATACTCTACATTGTTAGACACTCGTATCAAGCAGATTTCGACATTCGATTTGTTCCAAGCTAATTGTTTTGGCAATAACCAAAAGAACAATAGACCGAGTGATAAAAAACTTTATTTAAAAGTTGACGGGTTTAACAAACCAGAGTAAAAATACAAACACAATTCGTAGAGTGGCGTAGGCGCGACCGCGATTGGTGATACGTTAGAGAGCTAATAAATGAAAGTTTCTATTTCGTACGTAAACCTTACTCGGGCCTGAATAAATAAAAACTTTTGAAAATAAGTTCATAAAATTTTAATTTTTTTTTCTTCAAGTTAGTTTTTATGGATTTATAGACTGAATCTGTAATGAAACCTTAGTAAGTTATACATTTTGGGAATCTCCAGAAGATTTGCTATCGGATAAGGTAATATCCACGGGAATTTGCTACAGATTAAATGATATCGATGGTTGAAAGGCAAAACGGCTTAAGCGACACATTTCGTGAAATTGATATTTAAACGTCACTAAAGTTCATTTTTTTTTCTGCGTCGAATGAGAGCACTTTTAGCTTCCTACTATGATTTTTTTGTCGCTTGAGTCAACCGAAAAATAATGAATTGCAAGCCATTTTTTTCTACCAAGCGACAAAATAAAGGATAATTTGAAGCGATTGTCATTTAGATTATTTGAGAAAACATTTAAATCTTATTTGAACCAATTTGCTATTCCATTTATTTTTTAATATTGGTTGTTATCCTGTTTTGCTACAAAACAAGTAACACAAGTATTGTCGCTTGAGCTCATTTACCTTGCATGCTTCATCTGTGATCGTGGCGTTTAGCAAGTTTTTCCTGGGTAGAAAATGTATTAACTTGTTACTTTTATACAAATTTGTTTAATTTTATTATCCCTGCGCTAAAATAATAATAATAATAATCGCACGTCACAAGTAATTGTCAATTCAAAATAAAAACAAGCAGCTATATAATTGATTGAACGAGCATGTTAAAACATTAAACCTATTAGCTTATATTTACTAATCAGGTGGTCAAAACGTTTTACCTACGCATTTATATTTAAAAGTAAGGTGGTTGAAACGTTTAACCTAATCATTTATATTTAAAAGTAAGGTGGTTGAAACGTTTTACCTAATCATTTATATTTAGAACTAAGGTGGTTAAAACGTTTCACCTAATTTCTTACATTTAATGTAAGGTTTGTTAAGACCTTTTACACAAATGTTTTTTGATCACTAAATTGCTTAAGCGACAGCAACTTTGTTATGAAAGGATATGTTTTTGTATATTAATAGTTATTACAACAAACACGTCTTAGGTTTTACAGTACTAGTTTCTAAATTAAAAAAATGCGTTTGAAAAAAATAAGAGAAATAATTTAAAATAAAAAAATACTTTAAATCGTCCTACTGCGAAATTATTAAACTGTCGCTTATGACCTTTTGCCTTTCAACCGTCGATATAGTTGATAAAATAAAAACTTTTTCATGAAAATTTTAATTTTTTACCTCAATTCGGTTTTTATGAGTTTCTGTACGGAATCTGTAATGCAACCTTAATAAGTTATACATTCATCAAACCCAATCAACCAAAATTTCCCAATTAATTTTTAAACATCTCCCGACTGAATCTTGAAATATTTTGTAATATAATTTAGTATGCCAGAGAGACAGAATCTTTAACTAAATCCTACTTAGTTACATATAATCTTTGTAATCTCCAGAAAATTTGCCATCGGATAAGGCAATATTCGCGGGAAATTTGCTTTAGATCAGAAGATACAGTGGATTGAATCATAAAAATTTAAATTTTCTACCTTAATTCAATTTTTATGAATTTATGGACACAACTTAAATTGAACCTTCATAAATTATATATTTTATAAATCTCCAACAAATTTGCTGTTGGATAAAGCAATATTAGCGGGAATTCGCTTTAGATTAGAATAGACATTTTATAAATTTTACCGGAGAAAAGATTATAAGTAATATTTGCATTTTACAGGAGAGAAGATTTTAAATATTTGCAGACAATAAACTAACTGTACAAGTGTGGCTTTATCTGGGGTACAAGTTCTATTTAGCTTACAGCAAACATGAAATTTTTCAAGGGTCATTTTGGTCACAAATAAATTTTTATGAAATATATCAAAAAATGTTTGGTTTGGTTTAACTGAAAAAGATTGACACATACGTCGCCAACAAAAAATCTATAATAGGTTTTATAGTCGCCAATTATTACTAATAAACTTTTTTCTTCACTACATTCATTTCTTCCTTTCTCAAAAGATCCTAAATATACATGGCTTCAAAAGATCATTTTCGGTTGAAGTTGACAGCACCACATACGCTTATACATTCCTACCATGGGCTCACACCAGCCCCAGCCATTGCTTGGCTGCATCCTTTCTGTAAATATGCGTTTATAATGTATATTAGGGTGGATCGAAAAAATCTTTTTTTGGATTTTCAGTTGACCTTACCTGGCGAAAGTTGTCAGTAGATATCATGATTGCTTTAGCCAAATCTCAGAATTTTCGAACATCATCTTCAGGTTCCCCGCGAGTGTCAAAGTTTAGGGAAAATGTCAATTTTTTACCTTTACCAAAAAAATAACGGAATGTTTTTCTTTAATTATTTTACTTGGGCTGATATGCCCAATCAATGTTGTATTATTAAAACAAAGCTCGGAATTTTTGATAAACATCTAGAGGTTCCACTGCTGTATACAAATTAAGAAAAAAATTAAAATAAAAAACTTTTTAAAAAAATATATTTTGTGTAATTTTTGTTAAGCAAATGATTTTTGTTTTGCTTGACAGACGAAACAAAAACATTTTTTGGTATTAAAATATGGAAGCTTGTTCCTAGAGTCTATTTTGGCCCTAATGAATCGGTCTCTAGCTTCTTGGCCTGAAACAGCTAGAGAAGCCTCTGTTACAAGCTTAATACTCCTCTCCACAGCTTGGGTGTGGCATACATTTTAAAATATGCCTCTTCCTACATTTCCTTGCCACACCCAAGCTGTGGAGAGGAGTATTAAGCTTGTAACAGAGGCTTCTCTAGCTGTTTCAGGCCAAGAAGCTAGAGACCGATTCATTAGGGCCAAAATAGACTCTAGGAACAAGCTTCCATATTTTAATACCACAAAATGATTTTGTTTCGTCTGTCAAGCAAAACAAAAATCATTTGCTTAACAAAAATTACACAAAATATATTTTTTTAAAAAGTTTTTTATTTTAATTTTTTTCTTAATTTGTATACAGCAGGGGAACCTCTAGATTGATTGGGCATATCAGCCCAACTAAAATAATTAAAGAAAAACATTCCGTTATTTTTTTGGTAAAGGTAAAAAATTGACATTTTCCCTAAACTTTGACACTCGCGGGGAACCTGAAGATGATGTTCGAAAATTCTGAGATTTGGCTAAAACAATCATGATATCTACTGACAACTTTCGCCAGGTAAGGTGAACTGAAAATCCAAAAAAAGATTTTTTCGATCCACCCTAAATTGTATATATTACCGAAATACAGTGTAAATATTAATTAGAAGTAGGAAAGTATTTATAATTTACAATATAAATATGTCAAAATAAAGTACTTTTGAAATGAGTTTGACCGTTGCCGTTGTGGCAAAACGAGAAGAAATGCAGTTACGTTATTTCGTGAGGAGGATACATTTAACGAAAGATTTTTGGCGGCGTATCTCACTTTTGCAGTTTTTGTCAGTTACGTCGTTACATGAGATAGGGGACGAGTTGATTAAATAAAAACTTTTGGACAGGAAGCTCTTAGAAAATGATGTTCTACCAAAACTCATTTTTTTTTAATTTCTAGACAGATTCTTTAATGAAACTCTGATAAGTTATATATTTTCGGAATCTCCAGAAAATTTGCTGTCGGATAAAGCAGTATTCGCGGTAATTCGCTTTAGATTAGGAGATACAGTTACACAGATACACAATCTTAAATTGAACCTTAATAAATAATATATTTTAGAAATCTCCAGAATGTTTGCTATCGAATGAAGCAATATTCACGGAAATTCGCTTTAGGTTAGAAGATACAGTTTATTAAATAAAAACTTTTGGACAGGAAGGTCATAGAAATTGAAATCTTCTACCTTAACTTAGTTTTTATGAATTTCTTGTCGGATTCTTTAATGAAAACCTAATATGTTATATATTTTTGAAATCTCCAGACCGTTTGGTATGGAATAAAGCAATTAGACGATACAGTTGACGAAAAAAATCCTTCTTGAAACGAGGGTCATAAAAATTTGAATTGTATACCTTGATTAAGGCTGTGTAAAGATTTTCCAGCACCTGGGTCCCAAAAGTATAAAGTAGTAGTAGTACAGGAGCATACCGAAGGCAATATGTTTACCGTTTGCTATATTATGTCCCTATTAATAAAGTGTTAAAATGTTTGTTATCTTTAAACCTTAAATTACGCAAGTTAATCTCATCTAAGACTCTACGGAGATAAGCACCAAGGTAATAAAACAATGCAATACGAAAATAGGAATATTTATTTCCGCGGTCCATAATAATAATAAAATTATCTATTTATTATACTGATTAGAAAATCTAGTATTTACTAGTTTTACGGGTGCACCCAAAAAATGGTAAAGCTAAAATTAAAAATGAAATTATTTTTCAGGTTGCATTTCAAGAAAATCATTTAAAAGAGGTCGATACCTTTGAAAATAAAACTGGGTTTTTCATTCGTGTTTTCCCAGTAAAGTCCTATATGTAAACTGTATATAAATAAAAATCCAACAAATATTCTCAAGCTATTGTAGCAAGATTAAATCTCGTATTGCCGTGAAAGGTATTCGGAGATGGCTAATTTCACAAACTATTATCACAGGCATAGTTATATTGCCTGTGCTATTATTAATCTCCAAAGGTCTATCAAGGGCTAAGACCAGCCCCGGCCATACCCTGATCGCATGATCGGAAAGAGCATTGTACATTATGTATATATCTGTTTTCCGACAACCTGTAAATATATAATATATATTAGCTTAAGTGTATATATTAAGTAGACAATAGGGATAAAATGTACATATGTGAAAAATAAATGATGTTCTAAGCATTTTTTTTTAAAGCCGTCGATAGATCTAGTCGTTTTCAAAGAAATATGAGGAACAGAATTACCTAATAGGAAAAAGCCAGTGCGTCAGCGGCAGTGAATAGAGAATAATATATTCACCAGCTAAAAATAATATTTTAAACTCAAATGAAATTATCCTAAGATTTTAAATGCAAGTTTTTTTTAAACTTTAATAAGTTATATATTTTTGGAATCTCCAGAAAATTTGCTGTCTGACAATCAATATTCGCGGGAAATCGCTTTCGATTAGAACATACAGTTGATTAAATAAAAGCTTTTTGAAAACAAAGTCATATAAATTTTAAATTTTTAATTCAGTTATTATGAATTTCCAGACAAAATCTTTAATTAAACCTTAATAAGTAAGTTATACGTTTTAAAAATCCCCAGAAAATTTTTTGTTGCATAAAGCAATATTCGTGGGAATTTGCGTTCGATTAAAAGATACAGTTGACTAAATAAAACCTATTTGAAAACAGGGTCAGAAAAATTTTAATTTTTTTCTCTAATTTAGTTTTTATGAATTTCTGAACAGAATCTTTAATCAAACCTTAATAACTTATAGATTTTTGGAATCTCCAGAAAATTTCCCATCGAATTAAACAATATTCGTGGAAATTCGCTTTGGATTTGAAGATACAGTTGATTAAATGAAAACTTGTTGAAATGGTCATAAAAATTTTAATTTTTGTCCTAATTCAGTTTTAAAAAACTTTCAAGCAAAAGCTTTAATTATTAATTAATTTAATAAGTTATTTATTTTTGGAATTTCCAGAAAAGTTTCTATCGAATAAAACAATACTCGCGGGAATTCGCTAGATGAGATACAGTTACTAACGGTAATTATCTCATATCCAAACATTTATTTTTTTCTAAATAAGTAAAAATAGAATTACATGTAACATAACCTACATTCAGTCGGCTCTGTATTCATCAACTTCTTTAACCAACGTCAGCGCCGAAGTCTATCCATTGACTAATCCAGTCACCCTTGACCATTAAATTGTTTATTTATATTTTAAAAAATGGTAACGAATGAAAAAAAAACCATTTCACTATTTTTTGATAATTTTCTCATTTGACTAAAAAAATTTGTAAAAAATTATCATGCACCGACTCCATTTTGTTTGTTAATAGTATATTATAAACCTAGTAATATCTCATTATAACATTTTCCCAGAAAATTGACATGCTGCTAAAATAAATCGAAAATTTACATTTTCGAAAAAAATGCTTTCTCTTTCTAATGACATTTCCTAAAAAAAGATAGCATACTTATCGGAGTAACAGGTATCATATGGGATGAGACCCATTGGTTATTCTCGGCCGTCCTCACCCTAACCGAATTCAAACGAGAACGAACGACGGTGCCTTACTATCCCTAACCGACTTCGAATCATATGATACCGCATCCACCTATCTACCCGTATCCGAAATAATTGGATATATACATGTTTCGTAACCGCTTTCGCGTGGCTCGAGAAATGGATACGTATTCGGTTGATGGATACGGATAGATACGGATATTAGTTGATTCCGATTTCGTATTATCCGGATATCTAAAGAATACGGATATTTACAACACTAGTATGTGCGGTGTAGCCGTACCATCTATTTTCTTTTATTTTTGGTATAGTTATAAACACGCAAATTCAAAAAAATTGTTTTTTTTTATTAAAATATACATGGTAAAATTTCCTTTATGAATTATATTATTTTTAATAAACCCAGAAGGAAAAAACAATTATAATTTTTAAAGATCCGCTAAAAATGTGGTCGGAATAAACATAATGAAGGTCAAACGGAGCAACGTTTTATTCACCTTATTATTATTTCTCCGATGTTTAAATCAACGAAATACAGGGTGATGTACTTCTAATCTTTTAAGAATAATCCAAATAAATCTCAAATATATATTTTTGTACTTTCTGCATAAATTTAATATTTATGGCGATTGTTTTTACCCGTTTATTTTGATTTTTATTAAAAAATAAAAAAAAATCCGCTCTAAAAATGCCTTAAACTACTAACTACAACTGAAAATCAATAATTTGAAACACCGTGCGAAATCATTTACATACGCCGGTGCGAAAACGTTTACGCACGCTGCAAGGAACAATTATTATGCAACCAGCCATTCGCCAGACCTATCTTCCATACAGTCTAGAATGAACGTTTCGAAATCAGGTAGGCTGTAGATTTGGCAGCAGTCATTATTTAAAAGCTGTCTCCTAGCAACCAATTTCATTTGTTTAATTACACTGCATGACACGATTTTTATAATCAAAGAACTGGCAGCTTTAACAGTTTGCTAACATCAATAAAAGGTAGGAGATGCACACCAAATGTGTCATCATGTCACATTTGTGAGGTATCCAAGGCCCCCCCCCCAAAAAAAATTATGCGAGAAATGTTAATTTATAATATAAACGTAAAATAGTAATATCGAATTTTAGTTCTTCATTTACTCGGCCCCCAAAAAAATTCTGGATCCGCCCCTGCAAATTTTCAATACAAAATTCAAAGCTTGCAAAACGTGATTTTATTGGTTGGAATAGGGGTGTCAATCCCGACTGGTTTTCCTAATCCAGAGATTTTCGAGCTTTTGTTGTCTAATCCCGAAAAAAATCGAGATTCAAATATTCAAATTTTTATTTGTTAAGTTTAAACATACAAATGACCTAAAAAGCATCTAAACGACACTAAATACAAAAAAATATATACAGGGTGACAATTTGAAAACGATTAATGGGCTATAAGTTTAGAACCAAGAAAGAAATTTCAAAACGCTTAAAACCGTTCTCGTAGTAACATATGAAGGGGGAAGTAAAATTATATTATTTTCATTGTGGTAGAATTATCCCCTAAACCATCACATCCACCCCCTTAAAAATATTAAATGAGAAGATAGGTTAAGTGACACCTTGTTTGAAAGACCTCTCAATTATGTACATTGTGGGGCTTCGGTTTTTTAAATTGAATAACCCATTAATGAGTTATGCTCATTGAAATATTTTGATTTGAAATGTAGTTATTTAGGACCGCATGACGATTATACCCCTAAAGTAACGAAAAATATCTAGATTGAATAGAAATCTTAAATGGGAAGATAGGTGAAATGACACCTTGTTTGAAAGGCCTCTCAATTATGTACATTGTGACGCTTCTGTTTTTCAAATTGAGAGGCTTTTCAAACAAGGTGTCACTCAACCTATCTTCCCATATAAGATTTTTAAGGGGGTGGATATGACGGCTTAGGGGATAATTCTACCACAATGAAAATAACATAATTTTACTTCCCCCTTCATACTACGAGAACGGTTTTAAGCGTTTTGAAATTTCTTTCTTGATTCTAAACTTATAGACCATTGATCGGTTTCAAATTGTCACCCTGTATGTATAAATTTATACTTATTTAAAAAAGTACCGCAAAAATATTAGGCCGTCCAAAGTTTAATCTTTCAGGCTAGAATGTATTTTTTTGCATAAAACTCCTGCGGAAGGAAACATCTCTCGGGTTTTATGCTGTGGCTGGGTTAAATGGTTAGTAGGAATTCAAAGGCTTTTTGAAGATCTAATATAACTTTTAGCTCTTTCCTATATATGATCATTTTTGATATACTTTTGTAGTATATCAGTTTTAGTTGGTAATTTTCTAAGTGTTCGAACTATTTGTCTAACTCTAAACAACAAAATACACAGAGGTTATAATTATTTTTTTGATCTCGTAGAACCTACAAAGGCGGAGGCCTAAGTACTAAGGTACCGTGGGGCGTGGATTGTATATTGCAAAGCCGACTCACACACCCAGTGCTGGAAACATCCATAAGGATTTTAATTATAATCCCAATTTTTATATAACCTATTTTCTGTTTTAACAGAAATTTGAATTATAACTTGTCAGTTAAGTGGTTAAACTGTTTCATCAAAAATATGGATAATTTAATAAAAGGTTTAAAGTTGACCCTATCGCAAGCTATAGTCACCTGGCAGTGGCTTATTGAAGCAGTTTTAAAACAATAGCAAATATTGCATCGAAATAACATATTGTGACCACCCAGTATTTTAACGACTCATGTTAGTCTATTCAAAGAATAAATTATGCCAAACAATAAATTATGCCAAACAATAAAAATTTGATCTGCTTTAAAACATAATTTGTTATTCAGCATGAGTCAAAATTATTATGGCTGACAAACACTGTTTTAACTTGGTTTCATCATCATTTTGTTTTTATTTAATTAGAAATATTATAAATCGCTTTCAAAGTAATTTTAAGCGATCAAAAAAAATCTGGAAACGGGTGTGTTGTTAACGTAAAATTGATTAAAAAAGCAACATATAAAATAATTTGGGAACAGTGTAAATTTGCATTATTTTTAATAAAAATGTGAAATAGTGAAATCAATAAAAAAACAAAAATGGCAAGGCTGAAGTCGGTGTATGTGACTGAAAGACGCCGATGGCGATATGGCATAAAAGATAGACTAAATAACACCCAAATGTGGACGTGATCGAATGAATATACGGTAATATACCCTAATAGGCTGATTAAGTTAAAAAAAATCGGTCAAGTTCAAGCTATACTTGCACAATAATTAGTATTCCGTGCCATCAACCTCCCATTTAACCTGAGCAAACTTCGGCCGCCCGATCTCCATCCATCTGCCGCGCTACCCGTCGCCGACAGCACTAACGCCGTATCACATCGCGTATGCGCGGAGCTGAGTGGGCCAAATTAAAAATTTTAAAAAACGCGTGGGGACATACATACCTTACATTTTTTTTCAGATTTTTCTGAGCGATCCTTCTGGTGATAAGGGTGGGGTACAGCAATTTTTAAGCGTTTTTCCCCTAGGAAAACGAACAAAAAATATACATCATAAATATTGTTGAATTCGTGCTCCAGGGTCTCCAAATTATGGAGCAAATTGCATTCAGAGGTTTTCCCTTCCCCTCCGGAACTCCAATCCTTTGAATCCCGTATTACATTTCCCTTCTTTTCAGACGCCCACGGTACGTCAGTACATTAGCTTGAAGTCTACGTGAGATGGCCCAAATAATAAAAATAACACTTAACAAAAAGAACAATAAAAGGCTACGCTTTCTGTGATTCCGCATTATTTAAAATTTTTGTTCCAAATTATGACATTAAAAGGTGAGTACGCTTGTTAGCGTCTGTTTGTTTAATTAATTTTTATATATAATGTCCGCCATAAAGTTGGCTACATATGGGAAAAAATTGTATTGATATTTTTAAAAAACTCTGTTGGGGGTTCATTTCTGCATGTGCGACAATTAAAAAATCTGTTTTAACTAGTGTTCCACAGTTTTTAATAAATCAACCCCTAGGGGGTGAAATGGGGGTTCAACGTTTGTAATGGAGTACATTTGTTATACGGTTCTGTTACCTTGAAACTACGTAAAAGCACTCTAAAAGATAAACATGTTTTATAATATTTTAGAAAATCTAATTGTGTGTAATTAATGTTCAAGCTCTATTTTATGGTATTGGTTGTTTATTGGTATGTGGCAACGTCTTTGTCTTTGTACAAACCAACCTCTTAAACCAGTGGCAGTGGCTACTCGTTTGTTACAGTTGATACCCGCGTCGGCAGGATCTAACAGAAATTGGTCATCATTTCAACATATTCATTCTAAAAAAAGAAACAGACTTACAAACAAACGAGTGGAAAAGCTTTTTGCAATTCGCAGTAGCCTTTATCTTAGGAAGGAACAACTACATGAAAGAAATAAAACCAAGAAAATACGGACTGTCAATACTATCGCTAAATACCAGTCACATCACTAGATGTTGGTTACGATCATGATGATCAACTTATTGGCCAATATGTTGTAGTAGAAGTAGAAAGTGAAAAATAAAACTCATCAGATGATGAAAGTTACAATAACGAATATGATTTTTTTTAGAAACTGAAAGTGATGATTAATTACATTAATAATCGGGACAAAAAATATTTTCGTGTGTCTTTTTAGTTTACATATACTTATACAAATTTGTATTAGAGAATTAGATTTATTTTGCAATGATTTGTTGATATATTTTTATACTTAAAAATTATTTTTAAAAAAATAGTTCGTTTTCGAATTTTTCCATGTTTTGGGTTTTTTGAAGACCACTGGGAAAAAAACCAAAAAGCCGCTGGGATTTTCCAAGCCGTTAATACACTAGTAAGAATAAGACAAAGAGCAAGCAAATCTCAGAAAATCTTGGATCTTGTAGGTTTTTAATGACGACTTGTTAACATTGGGAGGATTAAAACCTAACCGTTCAACTAGAAGATTTAAATTTAAACCAGTAACTGAGACTTAAACCATTTTAGTGAATCCAGCGTGCGTGTATGACAACAAACCCGTCTGAAGGGCAAGGGGAAATACTGTTGCTCCGCGTATTGCATTTATGCCAAAACAAAACTTCGGGAATGTTCGCCAAATACCGTCAACAACTTTGCATGTTCTTAAATTCAACGGTTAATTCCATCGCTGTGTTCTATCCCTTTCTAACATATCTAATATGACAAAGACAAAAAACATCTGTCGCCGTCGATGCATGCAGCAATCGACTGAATTTATCAACGCGTTACTACTAAAAGCATTAAAACCGAACAAGGCGAATATCCCATTATCATTACATTTGTTGTAAATATTTGTAAAATTAAACATAACGTCGACAGAGAGGTCCAGCAATTGGAAGTAAAGTTATACGTAAGACCCAGTGCTATTATATGAACCTATTTTTTTTGGTAATTTTGATTGGGATATTTTAGATATCTAGAATGCAAAAACAAGCTTATTGTACCCGTATATCAACCGCGAAATTTAGATGACATTTCCATCACCTCTTTCTTTCATATTTTAGGCCAAGCAACAGAGCAAAATATTAGCGATTTTTTGACATTAATCTTATTAGAAAACCGCGTGTGCCATCATCTGAAAGACGATCCGTAGATGATTCCCGTTATAAATCCAACTCTGAAATTTTTGCCATTAATTTGTTATAAACATTTTTAAGCAAAAAAACGCGATTTTTTTAGTTTTTTGCTTATAAAATGAAAAGTAATGAAGCAATCTTAATGATGTAAATGGATGATTTGTAGAGAATAGAAATACGAACAAAATGAGAGGTCGAACGTCCCGATAGGATAAGTAGCAACGGAGAAAATCAGGAAAAACCGGAAAATTAAGAGTTTTTTTTTAATTCATAAATCGGCCATTTTTAAACGTAGAGGGCTCAAACTTTGAGAAAAAGTAGTAATTTATAGCTATTTTATGTGTGCAAAACCCCGACGCTGTCCGACGATTAGTTTTGCCACAATCGTCATTTTAATTTTGCAACAGGTCTGGATGCTCTATGGATCGTCCGATTTTAATTATTGAAACGGATTTGAAAAGTACAAGTTTAATTGAACAATATGTATATCTCAGTTTTTCCATAAAATGCTACGAAACCGGTTGAAAATGCACGTAAAAATGCGTGAAAATGGCCGAGCGCGCGAAAGATGACGCGTAGCGGTAGAGAAGCGGAGCGAAGGGGAGCCAATATTCGCGCGTTCGGCTATTTTCACGCATCTTTACGTGCATTTTCAACCGGTTTCGTAGCATTTTATGGAAAAACTAAGATATACATATTGTTCAATTAAGCTTGTACTTTTCGAATCCGTTTCAATAATTAAAATTGGACGATCCATAGAGCATCCAGACCTGTTGCAAAATAGTGTGTTGAAAAATTAAAATGACGATTGTGGCAAAACTAATCGTCGGACAGCGTCGGGGTTTTGCACACATAAAATAGCTATACATTACTACTTTTTCCCAAAGTTTGAGCCCTCTACGTTTAAAAATGGCCGATCTATGAATTTAAAAAGAAAACTCTTAATTTTCCGGTTTTTCCTGATTTTCTCCGTTGCTACTTATCCTATCGGGACGTTCGAACTCTCATTTTGTTCGTATTTCTATTCTCTACAAATCGTCCATTTACATCATTAAGATTGCTTCATTACTTTTCATTTTATAAGCAAAAAACTAAGAAAATCACGTTTTTTTGCTTAAAAAGGTTTATAACAAATTAATGGCAAAAATTTCAGAGTTGGATTTATAACAGGAATCATCTACGGGTCGTCTTTCAGATGATGGCACACGCGGTTTTCTAATAGGATTAATGTCACGCCAAATCGCTCTATTGCTTGGCCTATTTGTGGATATTTACCGTAGCTAGACTATTTTATGTTGCTAGGTTGCAAAGATTCGCACATGATGACGTATGTAAATAGCTTGTTACAGTAATCAAGCTCTGAAGAACATCATGTATTATTTTTTTTTTATATATTATTAATCAGGTTTATCATAAATTTTATAATTTACTTCCTAGAATTTTAAAAAGGTCATGGTGTGTTATTTTTTTAATCCTGGAAATCGTTTAACTGCCAAAATAAATATTTGTAATATTAGTGGTCAAATCAATTTATGTAGGAAATAACTTGTTTAGATTTCTATGCCGATGTATTTCTAGAAGAGCGTAGAGAAAGAACCCGGAAACCCCATTCACTCTAACTTTACAGTTAACATTTTAAATTGGCTAGTGTAGGAATAAAGCAACTAAATTTTGAACTACGAAACCAATAAATTGTAGTAGCTTATACGTCTTTAATGACGACTTATTAACAATGACAGGACAGAAACTGATTAATCAACTAGAACGTCTATACTTAAACCAATACCTAAACTTTTTTACTTAATCCCGAGGTTAAAAACTATACAAAATTCACATTTTTATTCATATTATACATAAAAATCATAAAGAATACCCCAAGTCTAACGATTCAGGCACTCTCCATTTCGCTCTTCTTTTTGGTTTTTATTTTTAAATTGCAGCTGCTTTTACACACTTAAAACCAATTTACAAGCCAGGTATTGACATTTAAAAATGTAAATTTTAAAAAAGCAATTTATAAAAATATCGCTGATCTGTTACGACATAAAATTCTTTAACAGCGAAGAGATTCCTCCGTATATAAAGGTACCTAATTATTTTTACGTACTGAATTACGGGTACGCTTTCTCTTTTCCGATAAAAATAATAAAACAATAGATGTTTGTATGTAATCGATAGATTCCAAAAATTATTGAATAATTAAATTTAATTAAAGGAGAACACAGGGGTGTAGACACGGGGGGTAGTCATTATCCCTCAGTGTTCGTGTCTGACGAATAGAGCTGTGCAAATACTAGTGATTCCAGTGGCGTTACCGTTTTATTTATTTCCAAAATAAGACCTAACGTAGAGGACTATTATCACATCTGGGGAACAGCCAAGGGCGCCCGCAGGGGACAGCCGTGGCCTCTCCTGAAATTGTTATACTTCATACTTTATTAGTGTATTTGGATAAATTACTACAAATCAAATCTTTAAAAAAAATTTTTTTTATTTTGCCCCCCCCCCCCCCTGAGAAAAAAGTCTGCGGGCGCTCATGGGAACAGCATTACCTTCACCACCGATATTGCCACAGATTTTGTTCTGAAGAACTTGCCGCTGTGATTCCCCCCTTGATAGTTCCTAACAGTGTTGCCAAAGTTGACTACTTTTAAAGACATTTATTATTTTTAACTAAATCACAATTCACAAAGACTTACAACTAGAATACTTGCACACAGTACAAGATACAGAGTTTCTTATAGATATTCTGTGCTCGCTATTGCGGCTTGAAACAAGTTAAGAGGAAATCTAAAGGATTATTAAGAATTTCAACGTACTTATATAAATATATACCGATATCGATGAAAACTGAGCAAACCCGAGCAAACGCTCCGCAAGCAACGCAATAGAAAATAATAATATTACAATATTATTATTTATTTCCATTTTTAAAAGACGACAGTAATCACAACTTACAACTAATAACTGCATTTTTGCTTTGATGCCAAAATTTTACAAAAAAGAATAAAAACACCAAAAAGAAACAATAATAAATGTGACAACACTGAGTTTCCATAATCCAAATCGTCAATCAAAATCGATTTTTACCATAACCTCAAATTTGTTGCAAAACCATAAAGTAGTTGATAAAAATCATGTTTTTTACCACTAAAGTAATTTCTGAGTAAAAATATTGTGTTTTCCGCATTAAAGGTCATTAATTATAAATAATGTAAGTTATATCAATATTATTAAACAATGTGTTAAAATTCCAAAATTAAAGGTGTCCGGATAGTGTTATGAAACCAAATATTGAATCCAAAAATAATTGCAAAAATTACAACTAATGATTCAATAATTGTGTGGATTTATTATTTATTACTTTATATGTACAGAGGCATCCATAAATTTCATTTCCTATTTTTAAGAACATTTTGGATATTATTGATAAAAGTTGTTGCACGCATAAAAAACGTTTTTAACGTTATCACAGTTAGATGGAAACTTTTTATCCCATCCGCGTATGTAGGTACAGTCGCGGACAAAAAATCGTACATCTAATTCACAGCCCAAACGTTTCCGACTTTTGACTTTCATAGGTCATAGGGGACTGGCACTTAGACAGTGAATTAGATGTATAATTTTTTTGTCCACGGTTGTACTTATTATGAAAGAAAATCAATAATTGGTTTTAATTACTCTTGATAAATGTGAGTACAAGATAAACAAATATAAAACTGGCGAAAAAAAGATTACATTTGTTTATAATTACCTTGTTGTGAATTTACTCTAATGCATAATGACATCATTGCAAAAGTGAATAAGTAGTTTTAATAAAGAGTATGATGCGTTTACTCACCTTTCGAATCAACTGTTTTAATAAATACTTGCTAATAATCATAGTCATAGATGGATAGAATCAAAGTAGAAAATCATAGCTGTCGGGATTAGATCGCGTGTCAAAGGGAAATAACTCTCCGACGTTTCGGCTTCGATTGCCCGAAGCATCGTCAGGCATCTTCTAAGGAGATTTAAGGGGAAAAGGTGTAACAGGAAAATAAACTACAACGGGGGTTGTAGGGATGGTTAATAATCCCCACAACGTCAGAGGAACTTCGACCCCACATAAAGTTGTAAAACGACAAGGCAGTCTTACATTGAACAAACCATACGCAGTGTTTTATCGTCTCTAAACATTTAAATTGTGCGAACTATTACGGCTGCGTTCAACAACACCATAAATAATAATGGCACAAGGAAATTAACATTGAAAATTACAGAAATATTTTTAACCTTCTTGTACCTGCTTTAAACCTTTTATATACAGCATTTTAATTGCAAATATTCACGTACAGGGTCAGGCTGCATATTTTAGCACATAGGGATTATTGTAAAATGGAGAATATACAGCGTGTCCACTGTCCAGAAACCATCTTAACAAATGGGGAACTTTTTTATGTTTGACTTTACGGAAAAAAGTTATTCTTGATAAAAAGTTCTGCTTGGGTTGAGAAAATAACACTCAAATCAAAAATTTTGACCCAGCATAATATACGGGGTGTCAAAAAAAAAAATAAAAACGATAAATGCCGTAGAAGAAAAACTATCTGTGGACCGCACCTAAATATATAGTACAGAATAACATTTAAAATTTTAAGATTTAAATGTGAAACAGTTTAGATACTTACAGTAATTTATTGCTTTATAGAAGCGATAAAAAGTTAATAACCGTATTTCATGTAACTGTCGAATAGTTTAAATTAATTTTATATTTATTTGTAATGCTATCACGAGTAAATAATAATCAGAAATCGTTTGTTTTCTACCCAATGTGCAAACGAACAAATATTTTAACTTTAAGAAACTTAAAATATGGAAATAAAATAATATAGTATGGCGATAATTTGGAACTTTGTTTTAATTAATTAAAACTTTTGAAGTGCTTGTTCGCTACGCGTCGCTACATTTTCGGGAAATATAGAACCAGTTCTAATTACTTTGTAGAAAATTTAAGTAAAGACGGTAGAATTTGAAATTTTCATTTTTTGGGGTAAAAAATTTCCTCTGAATAAGGGAGTCTTTATAACCCACTAAGTAAGAACTAAGGCGTCCTTTTTCAAAATTTTCCTGTTTAATCAACCATATTCTCTGTCCTAAAGCGAATTCGCGCGAATATTGCTTTATCCGATAGCAAATCTTCTGGAGATTCCAAAAATGTGTAACTGGTTATGGTTTCGTTAACTATTCTGTCTACAAATTCATACGAACTGAGTTACGGCAAAAATTGTAATTTTGTGGCTCCTTTTTCAAATTTTTAGTGTTCCGTGTAAAATTAGCAAAACGGAAGCACTTCGGTGTCCGTCCGTCCGTCCGTCCGTCTGTCACAAGCGATTTTCCGTGAACGTAAAAATCTGCAATTTAGCACAGAGATAGAGTGTGGCGTCCCAATTATAGACGTGAAGTACAAAAAGTTGAATTTTGATTCTGGGGGTTCATTTCAGGGGATAAATTGGGAATTGGAAAGAAAAATTTAAGGGCATCGTGTAGGGTGTCAAATGAAAGCTTATTGAAGCACGAATTCAACAATATATATGATGTATTTTTATGCACTTTCTTTTAAACATTTTTCTGGTAAAACGCTTAAAAATTGCTGTCCCCCACCCTCATCACCAAAAGGATCGCTCAGAAAAATCTGAAAAAAATCATGAACATTGACAATTAGGTGTAGATTGAGCCAAAATGATCATGATTGAAAAATTCTAGCGCGATCAATTGTTATAAACAATTGTTTATTTCTTTATAACTACTGAACCATCGGTTTTTGAGAAAGATCTTTTCGACAAAAAATAATTCTCACGATCTAAGGAACAACAACTTTTGTCTTTACGCGTTTTTCAAAATTTTTAATTTGGCTCAGTTGAAACGCTCTCCAGTCAGCTCCGCGCATACGCGATGTGTTACGGCGTTGGTGCCGTCGGCGGCGGGTAGCGCGGCAGATAGGCGGATATTGGGCGGCCGAGGTTTGCTCCGGTTAAATGGGCGGCTGATGGCACGGAACACTAATTGTGCAAGTATAGCTTGCACTTGACGGTATTTTCTTTATTTAATCAACTATATTTTCTACCCTCGCGAGTATTGCTTTATCCGATAGCAAATTTTCTGGAGATTCCAAAAATGTATAACCTGTTAAGGTTTTGTTTCGTTTCTTCAAAGAAGAAGAAATATTCGAAATTAAATTTTTAGGGGCATTTTTTTCAAAGGATAAAAATGACAATAATTTTTGAAAGATACGTTTTCTGGACTTAACATAGAAATGGCTTCTTAAATTAATAACATTAAACCATGAAAAAGTCTTACGCTGTTAATAAACACATAAAAAATAAATAAATACGTGAATACGGTAAATAAAATGTAAAAGGATATTTCCAACATAAAATAACCATCTTCGACGGAACTTCCATTAGATTATTCAGACCCACGCACCAGATCGAATGGGGGAAACGGTTCACAATGGCCGATATGATACAACAACCCCCGTCTTGTCGGAAAGGGTGAATATAAATTCCAGATTTTATTAGACCAAGTGAAACTTGTGAATTCCTAATTTTATAAGTAATAATTATTTAATAGTTTCCCTACACCGTTTCTTGTGGAGAAAAAATTAAACGCGCATTATTTAAATGTGAAATGATGACAAGCAATAAAAACAGTTTTCAAGCATCCAAAAAACCTTTTTCCACAACTGCTCTGAAAAAGCCCAAAAAAACACACCACTAACTACAACTGAAAATTAATAATTTCAACCAGCGTGCGATAACGTTTACAGACGCCGCGCCGTGCGAAAATGTTTACGCACGATGCAAGGAACAATTATTATGCAACCAACCATTCGCCAGACCTATCTTCCATACAATCTTGAACAAACGTTTTTTCGAAATCTAGTAGGCGGCAGTTTTGGCAGCAATCATATTTTGAAAGCTGTCTCATAGCAACCAATTTTATTTGCTTAATAGGGAATTTGCATAGAACCCAAATAAATCTGAAATATTTTTTTTGTATTCTCTACATAAATTAAATGTTTATGGCGGTTGCTGTTATCCATTTATTTTGATCTTTATTAACAAAAAAATGAGTTTCGAAACTTGTAAAACGTGATCCCATTGGCTGTGTCGTCAAAAGTGAACTTATGACTCATGGGTACATGGCGAATTCTAGTGTTGTACAGTCATCGAAAACTCAATAAAAATGGCATTTAATGCGTAACTCATCCCATAAAATATTCCTGCACTTAAAGTAGAAGGTTCCTAAAATCTTATTCATGTATACTTCAAGCCGAAAGCAGTCCTACCTTTCAATTTTGCAACAAAAATTGGCATATTTCTGCGAAATTTTGACATATTATCCTAATAGTTTCGAGTAAATAAACTGCAATTCTTTGTTTTCATGGCAATCTTCGAAAATTAAAAAATTTTCAAATTTTAGATGTCCCCGATGCAATTAAACCTATTTATTTATAACTTTAACGAAAAAATAAGCAATTTAAATTAGTGGGAAATATTCTTAGATAATTCATGGATAAAATAAACCCAAAAAGAATCACTAAATAAGGTAAATAGTGTGGAATAATGTCGGTTAAAAATAGGATTTGTCGGAAAAAATGAAGAAAATCCTTGTTTGTTGTTTGACAGACCACTCAATTTGAAAAACCGAAGCGTCACAAAGTCACAATGTATATAATTGAGAGGCCTTTCAAACAAGGGGTCACTTAACCTATCTTACCATTTATGATTTTTAAGGGGTGGTGTGACGGCTTAGGGGATAATTCTACCACAATGAAAATAACATTATTTATTAATTATATTATTTATTTTATCGAATCTAACAGGTCTTTATTCAATCTCGATATTTTTCGTTACTTTAGGTGTAAAATCGCCATGCGAACCTAAATAACTACAAATATATGTTAATTACTTTATATTTTAAAAGATTTCATTTGTAATGTTACTTTATTAACTTCAATTTCTACTATGTATGTTTAGATTTTATTAGATATTTATAAAGATTTTTTCTCTAATAAGCAATTAATGTTTAAAGTATTGTGTAGGAACAGATATAGTTCTTCCAATTCTAACAACATTTTTTTTTGTCTTTTCTAATTTTATATGTTTAGTAATTTTTGCGTACTACGTTCCAAATTAAAATATTTCAATGAGTATTACTCATCAATGGGTTATTTGATTTCAAAAACGGAAGCGTCACAATGTATATAATAATTGAGAGGCCTAAAATAACATGCAGTCGAAAATAAATTTAGTAATGAATAAAGATTACATATTTCGAGTGTGGAACGCTTTGGACAAGTTTTAGCTCCTTTACTATGTAAAATTGCGTACTGCGTGTAACCTCATTCACGTATTTTTTAAATATTTACACAACAATTATTTTAATCCAATGTTAAAACCACCATAAAAACAAAGGCATAATTATTTTGCTTATTTACTTAAAGTACCACTTTTTTTTCTTGAGAGATGAATAATAAATATTATACTGGTCAGCATTTAATAAGGAAACAACTAATCAGTGACAAATCTGCTTTAAGATTGATCACTTTTACGAGGCCGAACTAACGCTGCAATAATGGTTGAGTAACGAAGTTAGTGTAGAGAATACTGGTCGTGCATAGTGCGACAAGGGTCCTTCACGCCCTTGCCAAAATGATTTTTTGCAATGGGGTCTTTTAATAATCCAGGATTTTATATTTTCCTTCAATTTGTTATATTTTTACCAGGAGCGTGAGATTCATAGAAGCGGTGTGAACACCGCTTGCCTAAACTTTTTGGAGATAAAAAAATAAATTTTTATATATTAAAAATGCATAATTTTTAACATTGTACTATAATTTTATAAAAATATGGATTTAATTTCCTTTACTTTATCTGAAATCTTACATAAATGGGGTAAATTGGGAAAAGGGAAAAAAATTTTCAATGGCATCGTGTAGGGGGTCAAATGAAAGCTTATTGAAGCACGAATTCAACAATATATGAAGTATTTTTTTTATACATTTTTCGGGAAAAACGTTTAAAAAGTGCTGCCCCCGTACTATGGGCGTTGGTACGAGATTTTGTAGAGAGGGCGGGCAACGACCTATACTCGATTTGAAATTGGTTGATAGTAATAAATCATTAAAATCCGTCAAACACGTACACAGAGTGGTCCACCTAAATTGCCAAGTTTTAAATAGTATATACATTGAAAGTCTAGACCCTTTTGCATTTATTAAACTTTCCATTCCTATAGATCTGATAAGGGCGTCGAATACAAAGCTTAACCCGAGGCTCGAACAATAAGCGGTAGTATTCTACCTGTGATGTTTTGCACTCATGCACGTGCTTTCGGGTGGGTTTAAGTTTATATTAAACACAATAATTATATAATTTAGTGAACATTCGGATGTGTGGCATAATTTGTTACCCTTGTATTTGAATAAATATAATACTAATAACAATAAAGCAACTAATAAACAAGTAAATTTGGAAAAATGTTTCTATTTGAAATTCTATAAAATTTATAGTAAGTCATTACAGTTCTTCGCTTTAAATTAATCATCATCAGAAAATGAAATATCTGAGGGACTGTCTTCTTCCCCTAAATTGATAATAAGTGGTTCGACCGTTTTCTCCAGTAAACTATCCAATTGCCACATTTTTTCCTCCTCCTTTAGTACATGCTCTATACATCTTTGCCACTTCCCCGCGTTGACTTCTTGAAGCGCTTCTTCAAAGAGTTTTTGAACATCACTCATTTTATAAGTGGTATTTTTTCTAGCCACATAACCTTTCACATGAGCCCATACCAGTTCGATCGGATTTAATTCGCAATGGTAGGGGGGGAGCCGAAGCACTATTATATTTTGTTTTTTGGCCATTTCGTCAACAACATATTTTTGAAACCGATGTTTATGGGTGTTTACAATTGATAGCAACTCCTTTTTAACCATATTGTCCTCAAATTGTATTTGTTTCTCCACAAGCCACTCGATAATTTTTGCTTTTCGCCAAGCAGTTCTAGGCATCTTCTCCAATCTTCTGGAGTGATACGGAGCGTTATCTAACACAATGACGGAGCCAGGTGGAATCAGCTCTATCATTTGTTCGAAATACTCCTCAAAAACATCAGCATTCATATCCTCGTGGTAATCGCCTGTACGAACTGATTGGAATGATAATAGTCCACCTTCTAAAAATCCATTGGAGCTACCGATGTGAGTTATAATTAATCGTTTTCCTTTTCCAGAGGGCGGATTTATTCCTGTTGATAGACCGTCTAAAAATGCTTGCCGGTGAGAAGTCACATTTTTGTCTGTCCATATTTTTCCAACTGTGTAGCCTTCGTTCAGCCATGTTTCGTCCAAATAGAAAATTGTTTTGTTTTCATTGCGAAATTTTCTTATTTTTCTCAAATAATTACGTCTCCAACATACTATTTCATCTTTTTCGAGCAAATGAGACTTCCGACTATGTTTTTCCCATCTAAAATTCATTTCTCTTAGAACTTTCCATAGTTTATCTCTCTTGATTGCAGGAAAGTCTTCTTTTACTGCCCCTAAAACTCTATCCAAAGTAGGGATCTCCTTATTGAAATAGAATGAATGCACCTTTCGTCTTATGATGGCCTTTTCGTCCTCATCGATCGGTATTGTTCGCCTTCCTGGAGATGGTTTTGGTGGCGTCACGGTTCCTGTCTTTTCTTCCCGCATCAGCCTGTAGATGGTTGCTTTTCCAATACCTGTCATCTTTGAACAAAGTTCCACTGCAGAATCGATACTTATTGCACTTTTTTGATATCTAAGTGCATTAAATACATTAAGCACAATAATCTTTTCACTAATGCTTAGCGCTGATTTCGCAGCTCGCTTAACTGGAATAAATCCTGAAAGACTCTCCATTTTCAAAAATTACCCAAATGTGTGTCCTAGAATACTCGCATTAGGTTTGTTCGCTCTTAAAATGACTCACAGTTTTATACCAATAAGTAGAGGTACCTAATTTTTCGTAACTACCTGAAAAGTAACATTGTGTATTAATTGTTCCCGGAATTCTCGGCATAATTATTTTTACCTGTTATGACAATAATGATTACTAAATTATTCGGATAAGTAAATAGGGTTCAAACCGGCACGTCAGGTAGGTGCGCCTATGGAATCGGCTGCTAAAAATGATTTATTACTATCAACCAATTTCAAATCGAGTATAGTATACCATAGGCAAAAAGCGCCGCAGGCGAAAAGATAACGGGCCACGCCCAAATTTGGTCAATAATTTATACTAGTCAGTCATAAATTATGACATCGATGAAAATTTTTTTAAATTAACTAGTCAAATTAGATTTTTAGTTTTAAAACAGTTTTTATATTTTTTTAGAAACCTTTAAATATTTATGGCTATGCTATCTAACGTCAAACCCATGCTGGTGACAGTTGGTTGGTTGGTTTTTGTGATTGTTATTGCCAATATGCCATGAAAACCAACATTTGGCAAGCGCAAAATTAAAATTTTTTGCTCTAAAGCGCAAAATTAAATTTTTTTTTTCTTAAAGCGCAAAATTAAAATTTTTTGCTCTAAAACGCAAAATATCGGCCATCTCAGCGAAAAAGCCTTCTTTCTATTGTAACTGTAGAAAAATATCTTTATTATAACTAAAAACATTTCTAGTAATAAAATAATTTATTTAAATACAAAACAAAACACAAAAACATTATAAAAAAAGAATTAGTCATTCTTAAAGAAAAACAAAATAAAACAAACATTAAACACACAGGTTATTACAACTAAAAAACATATTTTGTTAATAAAGATGGAATATTTATTTAAACACCGAATATAACACAAAATCAGCGACATGAGATGTTGTATTTGCAATGCAAAAATTAATTAATAAATTCGATATATCGACATACATATTATATCGATGCTTTTGAGTCGATGTTTTTTCTACATCGATGAATTAAGGTCGATGTTTCTGCTATATCGATGGATCGAAGCTCGATGTATCGATGTATTCTGAATATTGTGCATCCCTACTAGTGGAATAATGGAGTCCATTACATAACTAAAACGGCCGTAAAGGAAAGACGTGATAAGTCAAAGTCACAGTAAAAAAGTGCTTTATGACGTCACATGACTTTATTTTATATTTTTATAAGTGTTTTTATCAAGGAGGTTATAGACAAATTTAATTAGTTAATTACCTAACTACATTATAGATTTCCCCGTTTTCAAATAAAAGAGTATAAATAATTGGGCGACATTTCATTAAAATTACCATTTATTTAATTTATTTTGAACCTCAAAGTCTATAAAAAACGAAAATAAAACCGGGGAACATAAAGTAACCAGCCCATTAGAAAGATTAAAGGATATACTACGTTTGCTCACACTAAATCATTCATGTACGTTATAAAAAAAAGTTAATTCTTCTAATTTGCAAAGCATCAGCTGCTAAAATTCTTAAATTTCTTTACAGAGCTCGAAAATATTATCTTCCAGTGTGCATACTCCAGCAGTAAGTGGAAAATAATGTTAAAATTAGGGAACACTGAGTTCAAATAGTTTAAAGTTTATTAAAGTACACTTACTTTTCGAATTTGAGTATATATACTTTTTGCACCGACCTAGTTTTTGGTTTATAGAAGAAGTTAATTAATAGAAAAAACATAAATAATAAAAACTACTGATTACCCTTTATGATACAGCCTATAGTATTATTTTAATGTATTTATTTTAATGACTATAATGACCCTCCATCGTATAGGCTACCCACGCATCACGCTTGCAATGAATGTTGCCTATCCAACTGACTCGATTCGAATTTATTTGTACCGGGTCTAGATTTACATTAGGCGCGAACGGTATGCAAGTGCAAAGTTATGTTGCGAACGTTAATAATGTTATTTATTTAATGACTAATGAGGATTATTATTTCTCATGTGAAAGGTAACAATTATAATTTAACATTTTTCGGCATTAAAATGCGCGTTGGTACTAAAGCCAGCAAAAGAAGAAAATGGCCGCGTGGAGACACGCTGACTTGATTTTTTTAAATTTTAATTATGTATTTCACGTTGTTGTCGGCGCTATCTCATTCCACAAAACGGTAGAAAAATGGGAGTAGTTTTAATAAAAACGGAATTTGTATAAGCTGTGTGTAATTCTAAGCAAAGAACTAATTGGAATCAGAAAATAGAATATATACGCCATTTTTAACACAATACATTACTTTCATGATTTGTCCTGTTAGTATGTATGTTTGTATGTTAGTATGTTTAGGCCAAATATTGCAATCAAAATTTCGACTAGTTCTAATTAAGCTAAAGCTTTGAAATTTTGTACACGTGTATAAGTCCGGTGACAACGCAATATAGTAGGTATATTTAATATTGTTCTCAATCTAATATGGCGGACGCCCCAAGGTGGCGGGTTATCTGTTTCTTTACAATCCCCTTGGTATAAAATCATAAAACTTACGTAAGTATTTTGTCAGGTTAGAAATTTATTTTTTATGACAATTCCGATTAAACTTTTACAGCAGACAACCAGAAATACTTGCACAAACAGAGCCGACTGTGATAAAATCTTGGATTATTTTTTTTTATTGGCAACAGCATCGTTTTTATTTGTCTTTTACCAATGCCCCTTTTCCTAACAAGGATAGAAAGAAATCGGATTATGTTGGGAATTTTATCAGGAAAAAAAGAATTTTGCGATGACTAATCTTTCGAAGCATATAACCAGCAATACTTTTACAAGCAAAGAAGGTACGATAAAAATTTTAACAAATTATTTTTTTATTTATCTTTGTCTAATGCACTTTCGCCAACACGGATAGAAAGAAATCTGATTCCTCCGTGATTATCAGGAAAGAGAAGATGAACATGGTGATCACTAAAATATGTTCTGGAGTAAACTGTCCATGGAACTGACCAATAGGGTGAATTATTGTTCAATTGTTTTTTCTGTCATCCTTCTCACATAAAATTGGATAGAATATAGATTTCAAAACTTTTGTTCAAGATTGTATGGAAGATGGGTCTGCAGCGTGCGTAAACGTTTTCGCACGCTGTTTGAAATTATTGATTTTCAGTTGTACTTAGTAGTGTTTTTTAGATATTTTCAGGGCAGTTGTAGAAAATATATTTAATATTTTGGTGTGTTACGGTAGTTATTAATTCCGCCGAATAAATCTTATCATAATTCTTTTAAAAGTTAGCATATTTGTATATTTTGTAACGTCCCGTATATACAGGTTAACTTCTCACTCAGGACAGGCAATAGGCTGTTATAGCTGAATTATTGGGAACTACTATACAAATGGGAAATTATGTCAGTGCTTTACCGCTTTATATCAAAAGGCAGGCAAATGGAATTACGACCGGACGCTCCCCCACTTTGCCCCATTTTGCATGCACCCCTCTAAAGCAGCCCATAAGTCATATTCTGTGCCCATAGAAACCAAAATAGATTTGGCTAAATTTTTGATTTGGTAAATGTTCGGTAAATTACGCTTATTGTGAACAAAAACTAAAATAAATATGTTGTATTTTGCATAATAAAAACAGTTTTTGTTCCTGTGTATTTACAATTTGTGAGCAGTAGATTTGCTCAGGTTTGTTTATTAGTGCTAATTTGGTTTTTAAACGTTGTTGTTGCTGAATTACTTTCTATAAAAATTCGGTCAAGTGCATTTAACCTGAGCAAACCTCGGCCGCCCGATCTCCGCCCATCTGCCGCGCTACCCGCCGCCGATTTCACCAATGCCGTATCACATCGCGTATGCGCGGAGCTGAGTGGGGGGCCTTTCGACTGAGCCAAATTAAAAATTTTGAAAAATCTGTAAGGACAAAAGTTATTCCTTAGATCGTGAGAAATATTTTTTCTCGAGAAACTTTTTCTCTAAAACCAGTGCAGTGGTTCAGCAGTTATAACGAAATAATCAATTCCGTTTTTATAACAATTTTTAAATTTTTATAAAAATGCATAAAAAAATACATTATATATATTGTTGAATTCGTGCTTCAATAAGCTTTCGTTTGACCCACTACGCGGCAGAGCTGGGCAGTAGTTAACTACAGAAGTAGTTGTATTCTTACTACTTTTTCTCCTAGTAGTTATACTCGATTATTTTAAGTCTGCATAAAATATTCACAAAAAGTAGTTAAAAAAGTAGTTAACTACTCGGTGCTAAGTACGTGAGGTATTTTAACCAGTGGCGGCTGGTGAAATTTCAAAGTTGTATATATTGGTTCCTATATACTTACAGGACCCGTACCACATTTAGGGGTTTTAATAGTGAGCCCACTGGGAATGTTTTGGTATATTCCGGGATGATCCCGGCGAATCCGGGACAGGTGGAAACCCTAAGTTTCCCCAACTGGGTTTAAATAATATTCCTAATCCTAATTCAATCTTTTGTACATGGCTTTATATGAGAGACAGATGTTTAAACATCAGAAAAATAGACAACATTTATCATAAAAAGAAATATTGTTTATTATAAAAATAATAGATATCTGGCAATTCGTCCAACAAAAATTACAATAATAATAGTATGACAATCTCGCGATCTGGGGGGGGGGGGGGGGTCTGGCCCTCTCCTGCGGGCGCCCATAGTTCCTTTTTGCTGATTGTAGCGCAGAACACTAAAAAGTGACATTGTGTTACGTCTGGCAGGCCAATGATTCCTATTAATTTAGAGACAAAAGTGGAAAAGTCGGAAAAAAGGAGGTTTTACGAACAATATTAAAAATAAAGAATATAACTTGTTATCAGAACTAGAATAATCACAGAATTATAAGTTTTTTCATTGGCCTGCATAATTTTCTAACTCTTTGTGTTTCTTTGTTGAAGTCGCCAGGCCCGAGATATTTTTCAAATTTATAAATCGACCGTTTTGATGATTCTTTCGTTTCCCGGAAGCCTTTTACCGAACATACTGCATTAATGCTTGCTAAAGTTAAATTAAGTTTCGCTCAAAGTCCTAAACTTGATCGCAGCTTTGTAACTTTGCTTGTTTATACTTCAAGTGTGCACTTTGATGTTTTAATTTGGAAAAAGTGTAATTTTAATGAAATTTTATTGATTTTTAATGTCTCATGTTTTAATAAGTACTATTATTGGTTGTTAGGTGCTTTTAGCTTTTAGTAAGGTAAACGACTCAGTAGTTGGCAGCACCCACAGTTTTTTTTTAAGTTTTAATTTAAGGACAGAACCATGTTTATCACTGGTGATTGTAAAACAGATAAAAAAATACTAGTTCTGACTTTTCAGATCATGATTATTTTATAGAAAAATCTTTAAAAAGATTTTTTTAGGTTTTAGAAAAAAAAATAATTATTAAAAAAAACTAGTAGTTGGCCTATACAAATTTAAACATAGCCTATGGTTGTTATATAAAAATTTAGTACTTGGTACCTGGTCTCCTGGTCAATTATTAAAGTTATCATAATAAACAGGATAGGAATTAAAAGTATTTTATAGTTTAAAACAGTTATTTATTAAAACAATATTAGAACATTTTTATAATAAATGAAAGTTAGCCTTGGACATATAAAGGCTCCCCAGATTTATTGTTAAAGTCATTTAAGTCGTTCGAAATGTAGGGCAGAAACATACCTACACACATACATAAATTGCCCAACATTAAATACTCTACGGTCATTGGCTTACCTCCGCATCGAGTAAGCAGAACATTTGAATATTTTAATTACAATTTTTTATTGCGACGAGTAAGTTAATTTAATCCCAGCCAACGAACGTAACCGGGATATTATAGAAATAACTTGTGAAATGGATTTCGGTAATGTTAATAAATAAAAAACATAAAGAACCATTTTGCGGGATGATAAAGGGATGAAATTCCGGGTGGGTATTATATCGATTTATTTGCAAGTTTCTCTCTGTATTTGAGATTCAGCGTTCACATGAGCGCACAAAGGAAAAGATAGTATTATTTTTGTAATCAGGTAGAATCGAAAGTTTTCGATTGCTTAAATTTACTGGAGCAGTCAGTGTAGGTTTGTATGTTTGTATTTGTGCTTGTTTGTGTTGCCGTTTTAAGTTTAAAATATTTAATTTAACTAAAAAAGTATGTATAAAGAATGATAGTGGTATTCACAAAAAAGCCTAAGACTTCATCCTTAGCAAAGCTGGGCAATATTTTTATTTGTAAATACTTTTTTATTTAAATATTTTTTAGTATTTAAATACTCTCGTTCAGATTTATTCAAAAGGTTTAAGATGTAGTACTGGTTTAAATTAAATCTTATTGTTGATTAGTTATGTTTTGACTGGTTTTTGCCCTGTCATTGTTGATAAGTCGTCATTAAAAACTTATGAATTATTCTGATATTTCAGCGATTTGCTTGGTTTCCAAATGAATTGCCCCTTTCTTTATAAATTTGCGAAAATGCTCAGAAATAAATTCATAGTATAAAACTTAGTTGTCTTATTCTTACACTTGTCAGTTTGAAACTTTTGGTTGTCAAATTAGACCGAACTAGCGTTGGATAATCTGGCTGTCAGTATTTAAATACCACAACATAGTAAATTAAATTTCATTTTCCATAAGACAAAGCATTACAAATGAAACTTTATTGTGGCCGCGACTGTACATTTTGTTAAAATTGGAGAAAGCAATAATTTAAAATACAATAAAATATTCTCATATAGCGCACTAAGTTACTGCTTCAATTTGTTAGTTTGAAAATATTGTATCTTATTTTATTAAAGGTATGATTTGTCTTTATACAGGGTGTTATGAATAGATTCCATGATTTAAAAAAAAGAAATTTACAGTGTCAGTAAGTTAATATTTATTGTCTATTGGACGCCTATGGCTTGGCCGGGCGATGGCCCTGTTTGTTCCCTCTACGCTTTATAGGTATACACATATACGCTTTAATGTTTTTACTTAGATTTGTGCCCGTTCCCCGCATTCTGTTTTCTTTAATACCGAAATTGCTAAAAGGTTTTTAATCAAACATAATTCGGGCTCGGAAAAAGTTCTTTCTCTTTCAATTTGACATCGAATGAGTATATTCGGACCCTAGTATTTGACCCTTTATCACTTTTTAACCGTTATATCGGTGTGTTAATTTACGACCCTTTGTTTAAAAAGGGTTTTCTCTGGACTTACAGATGTCGTCGATAGGGTGGATGAAAAAATCGAAAATTCGACCAAAATTTGTTAACTGATAGTGGTGAACCAGCATAACTTACTACGTCCTAAATGGTTGGATGGTTGGGAAGGGCGTGGGTGGAATTCGAATTGCACCCACCTCCACGTGGTGAGTTCTGGGTCATTTCAGCAACAATAATTTTGTGAAATGGGTGAAGAACTGCAAGCCGATGTTTTCGGATCAAAGATGAATATATATAAAATCACTCATAGGAACAAATTTGTCAATAAAAATGGCCTTTTATATAGTTTTAATAGAACAGTGCGTTTGTTTGTAAAACTGTAAAATCATTAATTTTTCACCAAAATTGCAAACCTTATGCCTTACGACTTACGAGCGAACTCAAAATCGAGCGCGCGATTTTTTAAAATATTTTGCCATTTATGTATATCGACAAAATTTTAGTTTCCGAGAAAGGGAGTGACCAAATTTTGAATTTATTTTGTTTTTTTCAATTTGTGGGCGTGGGGTATTAGCCCCCCACTCCCTGTAGAGACACCCTTGCATAGTAGCTTATAGGTTTATTTTTTGTAATACAACAAATAATACAGTGAACATTTTTCCAAAGTTCGAATTTAATTACGGTAAAGACCTTTCGATAATACTAATTTAGTAATGTTTAAGCCAAAAGCTTGCGGTTAGTCGAGTTCCATCCGAACTTAAACATTCATAAATCTACTCGTTCCGTTGTGTTGTTAAGATGGTGTAGATAAAAGGGACGTAGAGCGTCCGCACCATTCTGGTAAATTATTTTGTTCCTGTATATAGCGATGAAACGCAGTTTCCACTATACGACAGAGAAAGAATTGTTCTGTAACCTATCCAAAATTCAATAGGGATACATGTATTTTTGTTATTGCATAAAGAAATATTAATTTAATTTCTTATAATTTTTCTGAAATTTTACTTGAAGGTGAAAATTTTACTGCGTAAACGCAACCGATTTTTCTCGCGTCGCTGTCGTGGCCTGGGCCTGAAAGCGCCTTCATGTATATAGGTTGTTATATATTGACCCCGCTTACAGGCAACGGCACGCGTTAAGCGAGAAACCGGGCAAATTTAAGAGCTAGGGCAACGGTCTTTCTGCTTCTGTGAGTGTGGACAATAATTTATACTGTTTGCGTCGTATATACTAGTGGTTTATTAAAAAGGGTTGTTTTTTAAATTTATTTTTATCGGATCCACTGCTTTTCAGTGAATCTGCACGTAAATTTTTAAAATTTTAGTTACATAATAATAAGTGCCTGTCTCTTTTTCATAAAATTATGAAATTCTACGTAATATTGTGCTGGTAAACCTTGTCCTCCATGTTCCGGCTCTATAGTTGTCTCTGTTCAAGAGACGAGCGGCACGAGCCGGCATCCAGTTGTTTTCGAAAACTTTCATCGCTTTAGCTCCGGAGCAGCAGCAGCAGCAGCAGCCGATCCCCCTTTATTCGTTCAGTATGTAATTTATTTCGAAGACCCTTGTCGTGTGGATTTATAAATTTCAATAAGGGCCCTTAAAGGTAACTATGGATATTTCGAAGATTAGTTTATTAACTTCTTTAATCACTGAAATGTGTTAACAAATAAATGGCAAATGGAACGTATATATTTGATAGATATAGGTATGCTATAATTTTGGAAAATACACTTTTTTTGATGGCTGGAAACAAGACAAAAAATGATCCTTAAACAAACCTGGGGTGCTACCATCTTCACGGTGCGGTGGCTGGCGATATCGCTTGTCAATCACGGGATTATTTATTTATTTACTTTTTTAGACGCTGAACACCACAGAATTACAAATGCCAAATGGTTCATCTACAACTAAAACTAACTGAGAACAAAAAGCATAAAAGGTTGGTTCAACGAACCGTGAAAACAACAAAAAGATAAACAGCAGTATGCTACACTGCGCCAAACTTCAAGTACCGCTTCAGAGCATCCAGGGATATGTTGAAGATATCGATATGAGAGAAGAATCTGATGTAGTTGTGTAGCAGGCTGTCGACGAAAACATTGAGCCCATAATTGGTTCTGTGCCGCCTCTCAAAAAATAACCGAGGGTGTCTCGTTTGTCTTGACGGAACTGAGATCAGAACACCCGCCAGTAGATCACTGCAGTCCGTCACCCCCGTGGATCAGCCTGTGAAGAAACAGCAGCTGCGCGTCTCTTCTTCGGTGCTCCAAGGATTTTAAGCCACAGAGGAGTAGAGGAGTAGCCTGGTGTCAGTGGTGTCGCACGTCAGGTCCTGGTGTGGGAGGTGCAGTTTGAATAAAATATATCTGGTGAATTTATTTTGAATTCGTTCGATTCGCGCATTGTGAAGAGCGTAGTATGGTGACCACACTGCTGAGCTGTCTTCGAGTATTCTTCTCACAAGACTGTTGTAGAGAATCTTGATCGATCCTGTGTCGTTAGTGTACTTAGTGTTTCTCTTGATGAAACCGATCATTCTAAAGCTTCGCTGTACAATTCTCTCGACATGTAGGTTGAATGAGAGATTCTCTTCGAAAATGGCTCCAAGATCACTATAGGATGATACACATTCCAGTTAGGTACTGCTGATTGTGTAGGTGGTCTTAATGGGGTTTGAACGTCGGTGAAAGCTCATGGATTTGCATTTATTGACATTGAGTTTCAGAGAGTTATCAACACACCAGTCGGACAAGGCGCCGAGGTCAGTCTGCAGTTTATCAGAGTCACGTGTGATGACAGAGAAGAATTTGAGATCATCGGCGTAGAGTAAAAAGTGGGACGATCTGAAGCATGTTATGTCATTGATAAATAGGATAAACAAAAAAGTTGTTCGAAATGTCCCCCTTTAACTTCAAAACACTTTTTTACTCTTTTTCTAAATGAATTTCATATCAGCTCTAACATTTCAGGTGTCATTAATAAGCAGGCAAAGCGGATTCAGTCTTTCATATCATCTAAAGTTGAAGGTGCAGTCGCCTTCACTTTGTTCTTTATAAAACCCCACAAGAAAAAGTTCAGGGGGTCCAATCCGGGGACTTAGCAGGCCAGTTGACTGGACCACACTAGTGCAGCTTTTCTGTAGTTTTTTCTGCACCCCCAAAATTAACAACATATCCACTTGCACATTAAAATTCGCTTCCATGTTTAATTGAGCAATAAACTACAAAATAATCGTTAAAACGTCAAAATTGTTACCTGAACTCACCAAAATTTCATGAAAATATTTTAAACCGTTTTCGATATATCACCTTGTACACTTTAAAAAACTCACTCTGTATATAAGCGACAGGTCGTCGACGAATCGCCTCGTCCGATATACAGGCGTTACCGGGGATACAGAAGCGAGGCGATGGGCGATAGCGCATTGATGAGTAAGCGACAATCTTAAGGCATCGCCTCGCCTCCATTCTCCAGTAACGCCTGTGCCTGTGTATCGGATGAGGCGATCCTTTGAAGATACTTTACTTATACGTAGATGAGCCAGAAAATTCGTTAAAACAATCAAAACAGCGTGTGCCGAGGCGATGAGGAGTTGACCCGCGAATGACAACCCTTACTCAGGATTGTTTAAGTAACACTGGCGAAATACACAAACATAATAATCACTCCTGCAAAGTTACTCATAAAACACAAAACCATACTTATAATTAGAAAAAGAAATAACCGAACGGCAGTCTCTTTACGAGGGAAGAAATAACCTCACGTTTGTAAAACCCGAAATTTATAGTCCTTTTCAGTGAATTTACATAAATATTTAGGCGCGTGATGCGTGCGAGAGAGAAGACCGGACGCTTAAAGAGAGACGGCCGACAGTTCATTTATCTCTAAACAAAGTAGCAAAATTGGTTTCAGGCCGGCTCCAAACTTATTAGGGAGTTTTCGATCGACGATATTCGTCAGAGGAAAGTTATCATTTGTTCTCGGTTGTCTGAAACTTTCGGAAGATATTTCAATAAATAGGAGTTTTTTCTTCTTCGACTTGGAATCGTTCCAGATAAAGTGATATTGTTATCAGACATTGTAAAGAACAAGGACGTTTCGAGACAGGGTAAAGCCTAATCTAGAGGGTGTTTTAAAAAAAATGTGCCATCACTTAAAGGGAGATTCTTTGAAAGAAACTACGGCAAAAAGTTTATATGACTAAGGGTCCGCAGATGCTTTATTTCAAATATACAGGGTGTTAAATTTAAAAGTGCTCTTGTTAAAACCACTGTCCAATCATCTGTTTAAGGAAAACTAAACCAGTAATAAAATTGCATTTATCTCCTGAACGAAGTGAAAACTGAAAAATTATAAAGCGGTAAACTTTTTAATTTAATTTTTGTACTTAATTTAAAATATTTCTTATTAAAATGCTTACTGAACAAAGGATTTTATAGTTCAGTGTTACACGCTACATCATGGAAGAATTTAGCAAGAAATTTGTAGGAATCCCAATAACTGAAATGACAATCTACAACACAATAAAAAAGTTTCAAGGAATTGCTTCAGTTTTGAATCTCAAGAAGAAAAAGAAATACATATGACCAAACCGATGCTGCCACAGTTTTAGTTCTTCAGTCTGTTGGAGAAACTCCTATGATGTCTCTTAGAAATCGTGCTAAACATCTTCTAGAAGTTGTCAAAAAAAAACTCATATTCAGGTGATCTTAAAAGAAAATAAATTATTTCCGTTTAAACCCCACATAACATTGGAAGAAGGATATAGCGACAAGACTAGGTTTTTGTTTATGGATGGGAGATCAAATTTTAATGGAACTGTAGCATCCCAGCATGCCAGGTACTGACCTCGAGAAAACCCCGAATTTAGAGTAGGTAATGAGGCGAAGACAATATTTTACAAAAGAAAACGTGTGGGTGCACGTTGCCACTCTTACTCTAAATGTCGTTACCATGCAATGAAAATTAATTATTAAAAATTAGATTGTCACAAAAAGTATTGGTAGGTATATTGGTATATTGTATTAATCTTTAGCCATGCCATTATCTAGTATTTACGATTGAAAATATGAATCTACAGTGATTGCATTATTCTCAGGCACGCAACTAGACGTAATTCCATATAGCTGAAAGCCTGACAACAGCCATTCTCAAAAACTAGGTGGGAGACTATGTAGCAGGCGCGGACCGTGAAATTTCGAAGTTGTATATCTCTGTTGGTACTAATGGGACCCATGCCAAGTTCAGGTTTTTTAGTAAGGAATATTTTGGTAAAGAAAAAAAACATTTTGCAATTTGCGAAAAAAAGTTCAATTTTTGAATTGACCCACCTGGGTAAAAAATTAACACGCTTAGGTATTTTATTTTATTTTTCCTAAACAAATTTTACATCATTTTGTTGACAATTCTTAAATTTTAAGAGAAAAAAATGTGTTAGTAGAAAGTTAAAGTCATTTGAATTTTTTTGAAAATTATATCTTAGGTTTAAAAAAAGTCAAATGGCTATAACTTTCTACTAACACATTTTTTTCTCTTAAAATTTAAGAATTGTCGACAAAATGATGTAAAATTTGTTTGGAAAAAATAATAAATAAAATATCTAAGCGTGTTAATTTTTTACCCAGGTGAGTCAATTCAAAAATTCAACTTTTTTTCGCAAATGACAAAATATTTTTTTTCTTCGCCAAAACATTCCTAGTCCTATTCCTAGCCCACTATTAAAAAACCTGAACTCGGCATGGGTCCCATAAGTAGCAGCAGAGATACACAACTTGAAAATTTCACGGGCCGCGCCTGCTATGTAGTTGACCAGTTTAAGAATAGCCCTGGAATCTCTGATTGTTTTAAAGTGTAAACAACGGTATATTCTTGTTTTTAAATTTATATGTTAACTCAATACAATTAGCGTAATGCTCTACGCCGACCCGAATCGAAAAGTCTCTATTTGTTCTCTTTGTTTCTTTTCATATTCCGTTCGTGCAAGCTCTATAAGCTTTTCCAAGTTTTATAATCATTGCATTTTTGTACGGATACTTTTTTATCTCGATATTGTTTTGCTATTACTAAACGGAATTTTGATGGTTTTTAATTAAGAGTTTTTGTTGCTTGTTAATGGCCGTCTTTCTGTATACCTAGATACTTATATCAGTGGCGCAGCCACGGGGGGGGGGGCGTTAACACCCCCCCCCCCCCAAAGCCTAAAGATTATACAACACCGGTCAATACCCATCTAAATCTAACGAAAATAAAGCAATATTTGTCAAAAAATTTTGTCACCCCCCCAGAGCGTATTCCTGGCTGCGCTACTGACTTATATACAATATGTGTATTGATAAAACTGACCAGTTATATTTTAAAAATACTATTCTCCAAATGTCCCCCTCTGCTGTTCCTACAGATGACCAAGGGAAGCCTTAAAAGAAAAAATCTGAGTGAATAAGATCACATAATCTTGCAGGCCACTGAATACCACCTGAACAATTCTAAAATAACACGTTCTTCCGTCGTAAAACGATCGATGATAAAACTGACGTGTCTCTAGAGTCTAGGTCTAGATGATATATGCGAGATATAAAATTTCTAGGTGAAGGTGTTGAAAAATGCCGCCAAATTAAATCCCAAAGTACTTAATGGGACACCCTTTATAACAAAAAATAAACACGAATGCGGCTTATATGACCCAAATGTCCACCCTTGATCAGTATAGACTCCTCTGACATATACAAAGTTGGGTAAGTGTCAATAATTTCGATTTCGTACGACTCTACGCGAATAAAACTAAAAATAAGTAACGAAATCTGATTTAAAATTATTGACTGCTTGCTCCCAACATTATGTTGCTCTATTAAAATTGAGGCAGTGTGGTAAAATGTTATACTCATAAAATTTAACCGCTCGCCTGGAGTTTTCGATTTATCTTTTAAATCTAAATATCAATTTTCGTTGCTAGGTTTGCCGTATATATTATCTATAAAAGGTAGAGATAACGTGTAATAAATAATAAAAAAAAACAGTTGTCGTGCAAAGTTCATGTTAAATATTAACCGGATAAAACCTTTTTTGTCCGCTATGCTGTGAAGATTTTCTTTTTGTTATATTACGGACGGTAAACTTTTCTTCTTTTTATTAATATTGGGCCTTTTAGACGGAGTTGCACGCCTCAAGGTGGGATCGTGGGATCATGGGTGCGACCCCCAGTAATTCCGCAACATTGTGACAATCGAAGCACAAAAGTTCGGTTCCGGTACCGGGTGTCATACTTGCGTTCGCTTGCGTTTGTTTTATGTGCTGCCTATACGAGAGTAACATTTGTACTTTAGTGAACTGTGATCATGAATAACAGCTGTTTGCCTATAGATGGCGTTGGCGCGTATTCTGTACCGTTTCTGCTTCAAAAAAAGTATTGAATAGAATAGAATGATTATATTACCAACAAAAATACATAGATGTACGTTGGTTCGTCAAATAATAATCATTATACATTATATTTAATTGAATAAATTGTTTTAATATCATCAGTCAATACAAGAAAATATAAAATCAGAAAATATCACAGTCAAAGCAATTAAAATAAAAATTCATAAACTGGAAAACGCTGTTACATCTTAGTACCTTAGTACCTTAGTATCTTAAACTAAAGGGGTGAAATGGGGGTGAACTAAGGGGGTGAAATGGGGGGTCAGAGTTTGTAATGGGAGTAAAATTGGTATAAGGTTCTATTACCTTGAAACTACGTGAAAGTATACCACCTATACCACGCAAACGAAGTCGCGGGCGGAAGCTAGTTTTATATAAATAATGACGAGACCTACAATTCAACATACGCAGGTTAAAAATGCGTTTTCACAGCTTGAAGGCTCAATTAGAGGTGCGTGAGTAACAGAGGATAATAAAAAGTAAATATCTAACTATAAGCCAGATATTCATTTACTGAATAAAAGGCGTAAGCCAATAGAAAAAAATTAATCTTATGTTTAAAATACCTGATGATCACATCAGTGGACTAATGACCCAATGATAGCGTAATCACAAAAGTTAATTTAATTTTTATTATTTTTATATCACCTTGAAAAGAATATTAAAATTTAACTAAACTGGCAATTTAGGAATTGTCAATCCGGTCTCCCGATTCCCCCGAACAAATTAATTCTGTTCCATTTCACCCTCCGTTTCTGTAAATGACAATTCGTTCGTGCTCAGCCCCGCGCGATAAAACAGGTAAGTGCAGGAAAGCAAATAAACACAAAAAATGTGCCCAAGTGGTTCGGATATTCTTTGTCAACAAGGGCACGGTAATTGCGTAATCGTTTGATAACTTTTAGTCGCAACCTATTATTATTATAAATACGAAAATCTGTTATTCTTTTGTTACTCAATCACGTCTCGATGGAGCGACAGATCGCCATGAAACTTGCATAGAGAAACTTGCAGATTGTGCCAACTTTTTCTTAAAACTGTTTTGTATACAGGGTGTTCAACGATAAAGACTTTAGGCCTTAGGCCCATAAATATGTGCAATAGAACACCCAATCACCCATGATATCTTCATGCCAATGACGCTCGTGGCTTCTTCTTGCTTGATTCTTACTTTACGGAGCAACGGATCGCTATGAACTTTGCATAATGGAAGCTTACGTCACGGACATAGGATATCTGCAACTCTTTCCTTGTGTAGCTTTCCTAATAAATGTAATTTCGGACCTTCTATACAAGCTTCACCACCCATTATTGGTTTTTTCTTTTACTTCAAAAACATAAACGCAAACCTTCGTCGAGTTATTTTATTTCGGCAACTTTTATGACTCGGCGGGTAAAGTTAAAAGATTTTCCCCGGCAAATGTAGGTATATAGAGCTTACGAAATATATTATAATGTAAATCGCTTTGAAATTTCCATTTTCTGTGTGAGAGAGGTAGGAAAAGAGCTTCTCTGTGTTTCGTGTATTGATTAGGTTTCTCAATCTCCTATTAAACGGGGTAATATTTCTTAATATAAATGTTTGACTAGCGTATAAATATTTTTAACAGACCAACAACGAAAGAACGCTCTTCGTCTATTTCACATCTAGCTATGTATGTATGTTTGTATATACAGGGTGTTTCAAAAAACATGTGCCATCGCCTAAAGGGAGATTCTTTGAAAGAAATCAAGGCAAAAAGTTTATATGAACATGGGTCCGGTCGTAAGATGCTTTGTTTTAAACATACAGGGTGTTAAATTTTTTTTGAGTTTTAGTAGTACCTACAGATTTAACATATTGCTATTTCAAACTATCTACAGGATGTTTTTTTTTTGGTCACGGCCACTTTGACCCCCGAACTTTTTTTTGATACGACACTGACTATCATTCTGTATGAAAACAACTTTTTTGGTTTATCTTTTAATTTTTTCGCCAATTGCACTTTTTCCATATCTTATGCGGTTCGGCTGATATTTGGCAAAATATGATTTAAAGTAGGGCCAAATTTTTAATCTAGTCAAATTAAAAATAATTTATTTACCCAACAAATTTTAAGTCAGTCATAACAAAACATTCTAACGATAAAAGCATGTTCAAAATTCCTTTCACCACGCTCCATACAAAGGTCAAGTCGACGTAGAAAAGACTGCCGTACACACTCAAATATTCGAGGCATTTGCCTTACCGCCTCACAAACCGCCTCCCCCCGTGGGACGCCTATGAATGAAACGTGATATATTTTCTAAAAACTCTTTATTTGAGCAAAAGATAGTTAAAAAACAAAAACTAAAGCATAGAAAAAATATTGCTACCACAAATATTTCTTTTGACTCTTTCTTGTCCTTACTTTCGTAAAATTCAAAATAGAAGTAGACATTTGCAGCATTTGCTATAGTGTTTTAGTTAAGTATCTATAATATATTGACCTTTGGAAAAAGAAGGGTTTTGTCTAAATAATAAAATATAGTCGGTCTCTTTTCACACGATCACGACCTCCATGACAAGTTGACGATTTGTCAACGATTTTGGCGAGACGATTAAAAAGTTAACCATAATTTGCAGGTACGAGCCCCTAAAAACCCCGTTAAAAACTTTTAATTTACAAACTGCTGTGTTTGTTTTATCGATCCTTCAGTTTTTTCCCTCATCCTTCCGCAGCTTGGGCCCTTAACTCGGGTGCTGCTGTCATAAATAATATTGTCATGAGATGTTCCGCTTTATACATTATTCACGAGAGTTATTTCTAACTTATGTAACTTTGTGCTCAGTTTAATGCAGCTAACAAGAATTTAATTAAATGTTTTAGAAGTGGTAGAAGTGGCTTAATTCTTCGCTTTTTGAGCCGGATCGTCCTCCTTTTATTTGCCTTTATTTTTGAGGGCTCTTCAATTTTTTTTGCGGTACTTTTATTACCCGACGTGTTTTCGGAAGGAATTTTTAATACGTGTGCGAAAATATAGCGTGAAAAATTTTAACTTTATTTACCGCAGGGAATTCTGTACAGCAAACATTTCGAAGCTGTTAAATCTGTGGTTGACAGTTTTATTTTTTATTCGCCTATACCTTTTACCTATGTTACCTTTCAAGAGTAATAATTCAAGACAATATGCGTGTTTGATTCCACGGCATACATTGAGGACTTTTTTTTATCTTACGTTACGATTTTTAAATGAAGAAAATCGTTTGAATGACTACATTACAATTTACTTCATTGCTTTATACCTCCTCCTTAAAATTACACGGCGTATTTGTCAGAGAAACAATTCTCTTCAAAGCTCAAGCAATGAACGAAAATGCCGTCTGTATTATTCAACATCATGTTTCGTCCGGAAATTGTATTTCCCAGTCATATTTTCACGTTAAACTTCGTAAAATAAACTTTTTCGTCATAAACATGAACCAGTTTCGGAATTGCAACCTATTAATATTAAATTAAATGAGATGAACTTTATTATTGTTGATGATGATTGGCATTGTGCTTTTGAAGTAGTTTAATGAAAAATTTTCATGTATGTAGGCAGTATGTAGATAATATTTGATTATTTAGTTCTTTGACAAGATATCGAAAAATTGTATTAAGAAAAATTGTTGAGAATGCACCGAGGAATTCCAATATACCAATTTCGAACCATATCCGAGAAAAAATAAAAAAATCCAAATTTTTACCCGTACCATCGCTATGAAAAACCATAAATTATTTTTTTACCTGAAAATACTTTTACTCAACTGAATTATTTAGATCGACAATGGGGGGGAGGGGGTTCTTAAACAAATTAGTTCATTTACTTGATGAAATCAGATATGCCCTGTCTTTGCCACAATGAATATGTTAAAAAGGAACAGACAGAAACGTCAATAAACCTTTTGCAATGAGCTTTTTTTCCTAAAATAAACTTTTAAATCTTAAGAAGGAAGACGGCGGGAAATTATATTTTTCCTAGCCCTATGCCACGCCATCAAAATGTCAAAGAAAACTGTCTTCCTTCACAGAGCTAGAAGCTTATTTAATCGTATCAAAAATCAAAAATACCTAATCTCTAAAATAACCCACTTTCTAAAGAAATTTGATTAGATAAAGTTTATTTTAGTGCCTAATATACGGACTTTAATAAAACCAGCAAAGTTTATAAAAGCAAAAAGCCATTTTATGGCGTGTATTTTATTCGGTGCGGAAAGAAGAAAATCGAAAAACGTGAGACTCCGAGGGAACCTTCATAAATTTTAATTCTTTCTTACATCTGGAGAATTTAAACGTTTAAACATCGTGTGCTATATAAATATGAGTTTTTCTGTGTTAGTTTGTCACAGCTTTTTTTAGTTTTTTTTTTTGCAAATCTTTGTCGGTCGGCGGGTATGTCGCAAAATCGTTAAAAATGCTGAAATGTAATTAATAAGGTACATTTTTTGACATAGCAACAATCGAATTAATTTTGCATCGGGCTGTTTTCTAGTAACGTGCTTTCTCGTAGTTATCAATGCTCTTGGGATATTATAGTTGAATATGCTGTATTTTTTATTGCATAAATCGTTTAAGGAACTCACTACAAACACAAAATTTTTGATGAAAATTTAACCAAAATTTAACTGGTTTCTTTTAAAATATTGAAAATGTCTGATTCCGAGACTCCAAGTGATATTGAAGAGGCAGCTCAAAACGCATTATCTTCTGTTGTATCCGATAAGTCAAGGGAGAAATACGAAATATTTATATTTTACTTATTTACTTTACGAAAAGTAAGAAAGTAAAGAAGAAGTAAAGGTGTCACTATATTATGTCAAAATTAGAAAAAAACATTTCAGGTTTATCTGAATTATATGCATATTTCTTATTAACTGAATTTTTAAAGAACTTCCATTTTTTATATTTTATTTTAAAAGAAATAAAGTTAGATAAAGCTTATTCTACTAAAAGTACGCAGACATTTGGTAAAAGAAAAGAGCCGTTTTACGGCATGTATGGCGCGAAGTTTGAGGTGCAAAAGACGAAAAGAGAGAATTTGCAAAAGTAGGGCGGAAATTATTGTGTACCTCCATAAATTTAAATTGTTTCTTATATTTAAATAGTTTAGCTCTTTAACAGTACGAATAATTAAAATTGGAAGAGGAGATTTAATTAAATTAGTCATGGCAGTCTATGGATGAGATACGTTGAAGCTTACTCGTTTAAAATTGATAAATAGCTTTGATTTTTCTATAGTTTTGTTCTTTTCGGCTGCACGAAACTGCACTAACCTGCACTGATTTTTTTATGGGTATCTTCCACGAATAATCAAAAGTGCAGGTAAGTGCAGTTTGGTGAAACACAAAATAATAAACCTGTAGTATTCCTTATAATCAAGCTTAAACTATGCTTGAAAGTTACACCTACTGATGTATATTTGTTTAAATTTTATTCACAACATAACATTTTATGATATACATCTTGTGATCAGCTTCTTTTGGTTATAATTTGGCGTAATATGATTCACCGATTATTGATGTACATATTTTTGATTCTTTTAGTTAATTAGTAAGTTATATATTGTTGAAATCTCCAGAAATTTTGCTGTCGTACAGATGCTTTATGTGAGTTTATGATGCCATTTTTACAAAAATTCAGCCTTATCCATAAAGAGAACTGAACCCATGAAATTTGCATCATTTCTATGCCGATCTAAAACCCAGTTCGAAAATTCCATCCTTCGCGGAAAGTCTTCAGGAAGAAGCGCTTTCTGAAGGTGATACAGATGCAATTGTTGCTCTCTAAGGATTCTAGAAACCGTCGATTTTGGGCAGTCAAACTGGACAGCCAATTTTCGGACACTTGTAGGATCTGCTTATACGGCATTTAAGATGTTTTCTTCAACACCCTCACCGCGATCGATTTGATTTCCACTTTCCACAATTGTGACTGGCTTTGGCAAGCTTTTCTAAAATCATTTACGGCACAATAAATCTCTATCGTTCGGAAAGTACAAGTAACAAATAGAACGTCGTAGTTTTTACCTGTCTCTCTCAAACGACGATCCACTCTTTCAAAGGTTTTCCTATCAGGAATTCTTCGATTTGAAAATCGTTCTTCATAACATGATGCAAGCCCATACGTTAAATGCATGTCGGCATATTCAGTAAAGGTAAATTCCATAACTAATTGACTAACTAATAAGAAAAAGAAGAAAAAAGATCTCAAATTTCAACACACTCTATCGTCCAGTAACGAAATGAAATGAAAATTGCCCTTTTTGCTTATAAATTTGCGAAAAACCTCAGAACAAATTCTTTGTATAAAACTTAGTAATCTTATTCTTACACTTGTCACTTTAAAACCGTTGGTTGTCAAATTAGACCGGACTAGCGTTGGAGAATCTGGTTAAATTTTTGTACCTTAATTCAGATTTAATGAATTTCGGGACATAATCTTTAATTGGACCTTAACAAGTTATGCATATTTGGAAGCTCCAATTTGCATTCGGATAAAGCTATATTCGCGGGAATTCTCTGTAGATTTATCATTGCGGTCTATAGGTAGTTAATTTAAAGCTTACTCGTTCATAATAATTGATACGTCGCTTTACTTTGCAAAAATTCGATTCTTTTGTCATTGTTTTTTTATAGCCGAAAATTGAGCAACAACAGTGTTACAAATACAAAATAAGGATGGGGGTTATTTACTAAAAAGCTTTATGCGCTAGCAACATTTCAAAATTTTATTATGTCTAAAACAGGAGAGCTAAAATAGTCACATGAAAGCATAAAAATTTATGTTGCCACATACATATCTCATAATTCACGCCATACTTTTGCAATTTTCCTTTCTCTCTTTTCCAGAGAGAACTCCGCGAAATACACGCCATAAAATACCTCCCTTTGCCCTAATAAACTCGGCTGCTTTAGTATTACTTTCTAGAATAAACTTTATTTAATATCGTTTATTTTAAAAGGTGGCAAAATGTGTTTAAATTTTGCAGAAATTTTTAATACGTTGTATGTAAAATTCATATTAAGATAAGGAAAAGTTTAACGTCCAATTGCACAGGGTTTAGTCAAGAATTAAACTAATTAGACACTTATAATGTGACAGCATTCATGTTTATGTCATTGTCAGAGATGACTCTAAACGTCAGCAAAAATTTTTTTTTTTTTTATTTATTTATTCATTCCCAACTAACTACAAAGTTCATTACAGGGAATATAATATAATAAAATACAGAGCATTTGAAAATATATATAAATAAATATTACAAAAAGCATAGTGGTTTTAACAATTTCTTGACACACACAAAAAAGTATCAAAAAGAATCAAAAAAAATCATTCTTTACGAAAAAAAAAATTTTTTAAATGTTTTTTAAACTTTTATTTTAATTTATCACTTAATTAAAAGTTTTGTGGGGGATGTTCAAAATAAATAGGCCAAAAAGCAAAAATATATACCTCAATTCAGTTCTTATGAATTTCTGGACAAGGACTTGAAAAAACCTTAACAAGTTGTATGATTTTGACATCTCCAGAAAATTTACTATCGGATAGAGCAATATTCGCGGGAATCTGCTTCAGATTAGAAGATGCAGTTGAATAAATAAAAATTTTTTGAAAAGAGGGTCAAAAAAATTTAAATTTTCGACCTTAATTCGGTTTTTCTGCATGTTCGACAGAATCTTTAATGAAACTTTAATAAGTTATAATTTTTTGGAATCTCCATAAAATTTGCTGTCGGATAAAGCAATATTTGCTTTAGATTAGCAGATACCATTGACGAAAAAAAAACAAAGGTCTTTATAATTTAAATTGTTGACCCTAATTCAGTTTTTATGAATTTCTGGACAGAATCTTTAATGAACCCTTAATAAGTTCTATATTTTTGTAATCTCCAAAAAATGTGGTGTCCCCCAAGGTTCAGTCCTGGCACCAATCCTGTTTCTTCTTCACATAATGACCTGCTCTCTTCAACTACTAATCCCATCCACAGTTATGCTGACGATAGTACTCTTCACTCCAATATTCATTTTTCCAGACAAGTTTCGAATCAAGAGTTGAAATGGACGCAGATCTATGTAGGTACCTATCCCTTTCCCAAGATCTTCAATTAATCTTAGACTGGGGTGCCAAGAACCTTGTTCAGTTCAACGCCTCCTAAACCCAGTCTTGTTCCCTCTCACGCAAAAGATCTGGCAACGCTTACCCCATGCACATGAATGGCCAAGCCCTACAAAACAATGAAACATTCGATCTCGTTGGCGTCGCTTTCGAACATGATCTCAGCTGGTACAAACACATTACTTCAATAGCCACATCGGCAGCTAAAAAGCTTGGTTTTCTCTTTCGAGCCAGAAAATACTTCTCCTCTTCCAACTTATACACTCTCTATGTTTCCCAAATAAGACCTAACCTAGAGTACTGCTCCCACATCTGGGGAGCGGCACCACCTTCGACACTTAAGATCCTTGATTCTATCCAAAAGAGAGCCATTCGACTTATCAATGACCCAGCCCTCACGAGAAAACTCCCTTCTCTCGCTCATCGCCGCGCTGTGGGGGATTTATCCCTTTTCTACCGCTACTTCCACGGATTTTGTTCTGAAGAACTAGCCAGTATTATTCCCCCCTTGAATGTCCCTAACAGAACAACAAGAGGCGCGCTACGTATGCATCCCTTTACTGTCCAGCTACAAAAGCCTAGAACAGACCACTTCTCTCGCTCTTTCATACCTAGGGTCTCCAGATTATGGAACAAATTGCCTGCAGATGTTTTCCCTTCCCGTCCCAACCTCCAATCCTTCAAATCCCGTGTCAATAGACTACATTTCCCTTCTCTTCAGACACCCACGGTACGTTAGTACTTAGGCTTGAAGTCTACGTGGGATGTCTTAGATAAAAAAAAATGTGCTATCGGATAAAGCAATATTCGCGGGAATTTTTAGATTAGTAGATACAGTCCACACAGAATAATTTTTTCCTACATATTTAAATTTTCTACCTTAATTCAGTTTTTATGAATCTGTGGACAAAATCCTTAATGAAGCCTTATCAAGTTATATATTTTTGGAATCTCCAGATAAAGCAATATTCGCGGGTATGCGCTTTAGATTAGAAGGTACAGTTAATTAAACAAAAAAAATCAATGAAAATTAAATTTTCGACCTTCATTCAGTTTTTATGAATCTGTGTATCAAGCATGATACAAACAAAGAAGATATGATACCGCGCATGTAGGCGTGGCCATGATACGTCACTCTGTGAGTAATTCCGGCATATTTTGTAAACAAAATACGCCTTGCTCAACATCGCGTTGGGTTTTCAAGTTATTTATTTGGTGTTTTAGTAAAAAGTAAAAATGAGGTGTGCTGTGTATGGTTGTGATGTTGACAATCAATGCAATACGCCCTATATTAATTTTTTTAGTTTCCTTAAGACAAAGAAACATAAAGTGTTTGGAAGAGTATGCAAACGACGAAATTTTCTACCCTAATGCAGTTTTTTATGAATTTTTGGACAGGACCTTCAATGAAACACTAATAGGTTATCAATTTTTGGAATTCCCAGAAAATTTGCTATCGGATGAAACAATATACAGTATATTAAATAAAAACTTAAAGCTTTTTGAGGAGGGGTCATAAGAATGTAAATTTTTACTTAATAAACGGACGGGGTTAATTTTTCCCAACGCCCAGGGCCCTGAAGTGTGAAATACCCCTAACGTCTAGTATAGGAACGAACCAAAAGCCCTATGTTTAGGGGGGAGTGAAGTAAAAGGAAAAATTGTCAACCTTTTCTTGGAACCCGTTTTCTCGAACTAGATTTTTGTCCTTTTTTTGCAACGCGAAATAAATTGTCTACGTTTTTTTTGTAAATGGTCATGCGCCGCTATTTAAAAGGTGCCCTGGGGCTCCGGCCCCAGGCTTAACACGGTCCTGAATTAAACCCCATTAAAGTTACAAACCCTCCATCTGCTAATCGTTGTTTTGTACCTTTATTTTTCCGTGATCCAAAGCGGCAACTATGTAGTTTCCATCCATATTTACATTATAAAGTAATTAATCGGGAAATGGGGGGACAAAAGGGGGCGGCGGGGAGGGCGACCCTGCCATCCTTTTGCGCGAGGACGACTATAGGCCCTTGGAAACTTATTATTTCGCACAGCAGCGTCGGGGAGATAGCCAAGAGATTTTCCAAATAAGAGGTTCTATTTTCGAGTTTTGTATTGATTTTTGTATGAATTTCCAGATAGAATCTTCAACGAAACATTAATGGATAATAAATTTTTGGAATCTCCAGAAAATTTGTTTGGGTTGCTTGGGTTTGCTTGGTTGTTCACCTCTGAAAAAAATTATTTTTTTATTCGGATATGCCGACTGTCCAATACATCGCCAGTATTTAGTCCAGGCGAATAGGTTTTCTGAACCCTTTAAATAAATAATAAAATAAATTTGTTATTTGTACAAAGTATTCTTTAAATTTATTACAAACAGTGTATTTAAATTAGCTTACACCTTTTTTCAGGCCTTTTGAACTTGCAAGGAAAACTAGAAAAATACAATGGTCGAAAAATATAATTAATTTAATATATGCGCCCGGACTAAACTTCTTAACTCGGCTGGTAATTTTTTGCTTGGGTATGGGAGTAATTTTATTAAGTTTTTTTTACAAATGCTAACAATAGTTGGCGAGGACCATGATACAAATAAAAGAAGATATATGATACCATGCAGGGGGGCGTTGCCATGAACGTCACACTGTGAGTAATTCCGCCATATTTTGTAGACGAAACACGTCTTTGTTAAGATCGCGTTGTGTTTTAAAGTTATTTTTTGGTGTTTTTATATCACTTTTAAGAGTTTAAAAGTAAAAATGAGGGGTGTTGTGTATGGTTGTGATGTGGGCAATCAATGCAAGGCCTTTATGCCCGATATTAAAGTTTTTAGCTCCCCTGAAGACAAAGAAACATAAAGTGTTTGGAAGCGTCTGTGCAAACGAGAAGATAAGTTTAAGGTGAAAAATGCTAGAATCTGTTCTAGACATTTTAACAAAAGTGATTATGAAGGTAATTTAAAGCATGAATTGTGTCATGTCATGAATGTCAAATGTGTTTAATGCCCTTACAAACCCGCTTCATTAAAAAAGTTTACTCTGACAAACAATAAAATTGCTAAAAATCTCCACGATAACGAATCAACAGACTTTAATCGAGAAAATACGACAAAGAGACTGAAAAAAAGGCTATTTTCTTAAAAAATAATTTCTTGTTTTACCTAATTTCATAAATTTAGATATTTTTGTCTTGTTTAGAATTTTTGGAATTTTAAGATCTTTTTAAATTTGAAAAATCAAAGAATACAAAAATACAATAATTTTTAATAATTTACTATTTAAAGTGTAAAAAACCAAAAAAAACTACCCTAAAACATGTTCCTGTCGCAAACATACAGATGTTATTCACCGCAAAAAATATTTGACAAACAAACTTCATTCTTATTTATAATTCAAAATTCTTATTTATATCATATTTTCGGAAGACTCTGTAGGTAATATTTGAAGGAATGTTTTAATAAAAATATGACTCTGAATAAAAATTATTATCTTAATTATTAGGCATAGTTTTATTTTATAAAATTATTTTTCTTCACGTAAATAAATACCGTCTGTGTTTTGTAAGAAGGGCCCATCTATCATTTTCTCCTAAATAGTGCTATCTTCGCCATGAATATTATTATAAATTCTTCTATAGGATATAAAAAGGGGGCATCTGCAGGATTTGTCCTTCTCGGAAAATTATAGGGAGCTATCTGCTGAAATCTCACATTTTTTTATACTAAAAGGATTGAAAAAATGGCCCATCTACCATTTAGACCATTTCAAATAAAAATTTTTTTCTCGAATTTTGTAACATAGGGCCAACTACCATTTGGGTAAATGTTAAAGAGTATTCTAAAAATAACGGTTGCCCAAAAAGCAGTGGCGTATTCACAAATTGGACCCTTTATGCGACAATAAAAATATTTCTTGGGCCAACCGACTTTTTTCTGAAAAAAATTGTGTGCTTCAATATATTTTCCTACCAGTACTAACACATAATGTATCCCATTGTACATACAAGGTTTAAACTCTGTACCATTAGCCACTAGAAAGTTTTAAATCGTAATATCAATCAAATTGTATATTTTAGCGCTCCTGTTTTTGTTGGATAGCCCCTTTTTACAAAACACAGACGATACATAGAACACAATTGGCCGATCTATTATTTTAAATTTAAATTAATGTATCCCTTTATTTACATGATTATTTTAAGTCATACACTTTAAAATTTGTATTATGAGCAGGAGGCAAAGTATTTTTCCAATAGAATTTATATAAAATCGCCTACAACTAACTTAAACTCTCTATTGCGCGTTATAAATTTCAAACATAACTCACAGCGCGTGACGTCATGCGCGAACTTTGGTATTATATCTTCCTTTTATTGTATCATGGACGAGGACTATAGATAGAATTTTTATGGATAGATATAGCAATTGAATAAGATAATTTTGATGTCTAGTATGTGCACATATAAAAACAGACTTTTCTCAAAAACGGCTCGGCCAACGATTTTAATTTTTCGTGCAAAATACTCAGGATGAATGAATATTAGAAAGAATTTTTCAGGGCAAAAACTTTTCATTTAAATCATGTTCAGGCACACCGTGCCAGTTGACTAAATAGAAGGTTTTTGAAACAAGGGCCATAAAAAATTTTATTTTCGACTTTTTATGAATTTCCGTATATAATAAAACTTTAATAAGATATATTTTTGGAATATCCAGAAAATCTGCTACCGGATGCAGCAATATTTGGGGAAATTCGCTTTGGCTTAGAAGATACAGGCGACTAAATACAAGGGCCATAAAAATTTAAATTTTCGACTAATTCAGTTTTTTTATATACCCAACCGAATTTTTAATAAAACGTTAATAACTTACATATTTTTGAAATCTCCAGAAAATGACCAGAAGACTAATATTGTTACGCTACTGATCAAAAGCTCGCTGAGAAATCGTTTCCACGCTGAGCGCTTACTTTATACATGTATATAAATTGTTATTTCAATTTCAGTCAGAGTACATCGCTGCGTCCTTGTCTGACTCTCGAAGACCCGATTTCGTGTTTGTTCCTTTCTGCTCAATTTCGTGGAAAAAGGTGGTTTAGTTAACCTTTAATGAGGTTAGGAACTAATACCCTATATGATTTCTTAAAGGGGGCATTTAGGTCTTTGCAATATCATATAAAAGGTAAATCACTGAAAAATTTGACATTGTTATAATTCAGTTTTTATGAATTTTCGTACTTATTCTTTAACGAAACCCTAGTAAGTTATAGATTTTTGGAATCTCCAGAAAATTTTCTATCGGATAAAGCAATATTCGCCCGAATTCGCTGTGGATAAGAAGATACAGTTGATTAAATAAAACGAGGGATATTAAAATTGTTTTGTTTCTACCTTAATTCAGGTGGCTATAAATATTTTGTTTATACTGCACCAGAGTATGATTCAGTTTGATTTATAAGCATATATCCGACAGAGATGCGAATATACTTTACACTCGCTTTTCTTTTCAGGACGAGGTTCTAGCAATTTCTGAGAAAGTCGTCATCCGCGTCGAAGACCTCATCACCTGGATCACGGTGGAGGCGGAATGGAGCTGGGGTCGTTTAGCAAAATGCGAAGACGATTTGAAAGCCGTGACCGTCGATCCGGAACAGCTGGCGTGCCCCAGGAAACCGGCTGGGAACAGTTTCAGTCTTTCGGAGAGTACCTTAGATTTTGCGGACGTGGAACAAGAAAGGGACAAATTAGGTAAGAAATATTTAATTGTAAATTACTTGCTGAATTATCTTTATAAGGTAGATTTATTTCATTGCAATTTTGACGGAAATTGGTTCTTTGCTGCTTATTCTTTTCTGTAACATGCACTTCCTCTATGTTAAGTTCGTCGCCATCCGTTGCTCCGGCGAAACGTTATTTAGTAACAAACAAACAAATAAACATATTTAAGCATTTATAATCTAAGTAAGGAAGTAAGGTTCAGAAACTTTATTTAAAACTTAAAGTTTTACTATACTACTTATATTATAAATTAATAATTAATATTTGGAATAAGTATAATAACTTAATAATATACATATGATATACGACAGTCTTCTTTATATTCTTAGTACAATGGCCTTCTGCAGCAAACATAAACATAGTTGGGGTGGCACTCCACACTAAAACAACAATTTTTGTTAGTTAAGGACCGATGTAAAAAATGTTGAAAAACATCCTTAATCGTTGTAAAAAAATATTCTTAGTGTTAAAAATTTGAACTATAATTTTATTGCGGTTATAAATAAAATTATAATGTGTTCAATTTTAGCAAACTTCGTGGTTTATGACTAATAAAATTTTGATAAGGTTGTGGCATATTATTTATAATTTTATTATGTATAAAAGAAATGTTAAATTAAACATTTTTTTTAATAAAATAAGACATACAAATTTTCTCTATGCTCTCCATTTCTTACATTTTTTCATCTTAGGGATATCATCTCCCCTGGATCTTAAAATCAAAATGTCTTTTGGTTCCTTTTTTATACAAATAAAAAACTTACTCTGAATTTACGTCAGCACATCTCCTCCAGTTCATGCAAACGCAGTCCTTACTGGCAGAATCCACTGTATTTCCCACTAACTGGTTCTGAGCTTCATTCAAACTTAAACTGGAAGTACCTCTTTGCGGATGACCCTGTACCACCACAATGGCGAGACAAATGACCAGGAAAATTGCTGATTTTGTTGCCATTTTGTTTTAGTTTTTTTCTTCGATGGTTAATACCTTGAAATTAAAAAAAATCTTATTGTTATTAAGCTAATACATTAACATAAACCCCTTTTTTCAAGGCGGCTATAGAAAAGCTGTTTTATAAAATCTGTGGTTAAATTTGAAGTAGTAAACAAGAAATATTTTTTTTTTAATTTATGAAGACTTCTTTTGTGCTAAAATCAATTAATTTTATTTTTTTAACACTTGCTGAACAATTATATGCTATAATAATTTATTTTTTTCAAAAAGTGAACGAACTTCACAAAAGGAAAAGCACTGAAAAGTATGAAATAATATTTTTACGTATTAATAAGTCAATAAGTGTGGCAACATAATTTTGTCCAAATTTAGGTAACTTGTACACCGAAGTTGTGACTTTGAGGTCGGCGCAATTTTCAAGTATCTATAACAGGAACCTTAATGATAAAAAAAATTAAAAATAAATTGTTAATACAGAATAATATTTTTAGTTATTTATTACTGAGCCTAATTATTGTGTTCGATTTTAAGTAATTTGTACACTAAATTCTAAACTTTAAAGTAATCGCCACTTCTTATTAATTGTTTATGAATTATTAGTACGGGTCGTTATTCTGTGAAATTGCGCCGACCACAAAGTTTAGAAATTTGGTGTTCAAGTTACCTAAAAAAACAAAATTAAGTTTACCGTTAACCTCAGTTATATGTAAAAATATTATTCATACTTTTCAGTGCTTTTCTTTTTGTGAAGTTGATTTATTTTATTAAATAAAAAATGATATAGGTACCTTTTCTAAATCACTTTGTCACACCTTATTCGCGATTTCACCGACTGTTCAGTACCAAATGCTAAATAAAAGAAGTGCCAAATTTGTACGCACAGTAACTTTATACATACGTTGTTTGTGTGTAAAGGTTTATTGTTCTGTTTATGTCTGATCAATATTATGAAAGTGGAAAATACGACAAATTAAGTAATGGTTTAACTGCATACAGGGTGAATGTTAGTAAAAAAAATTATATACGGTTAGAGATGTGTCATGAGAATGTTCTCAAGGGAATATTTCCGGAGAACGGTAAATTACCGAGAATATTTCCCAGCATAAATTCTCTAGAATTTATGATTTTAGAAAAAAATATAAATTACTGGAAAATTACCGAGAATATTTCCGAGAGCGAGAATGTTCTCGGGAAAACTCATATTCTCGGAGAATTTATGGAAATTTAAGGTAATTTATTTTAATGCAGCTATTGTATCATAGATGGAGCTTGGAGCATCTCTATCTTTATTTCTTTTCTGTGTTATTTTGAACAACTTGTTTAGACATGTTATTTTATACAATGCGTTGCTAAGTTGTGTTTTATATATAAATTAAGTTACTCGAAAATAATGGAAATAAAAATTTAATATGTCTTTATTTTGACTAAGATGCGTAATCATGTTAATTTACAATTTAAGTATTTTCTAAATTAGGTATTCTGCAGTGCTATCTCTTTATTTTTTCAGAGAAAATTATTGTAAAAACTACTTTTGGTAAAAAATATGTTCTTCCAATTTATGCAGTGAAACAAAACATAAAATTCTCCAACATATAAAATAAATTCTCCAAAATTTCCGATAAATTCTCATTTTTGTCAGAGAATATTTCCCAATACTAAATTCTCGAGAATATTCCATTTCTACATCTCTTTATTTTTTCAGATAAAATTATTGTAAAAACTACTTTTGGTAAAACAAAAATATGTTATTTCCGTTTATGCAGTCAAAACATAACATTCCCCACCATATAAGATAAATTCTCCAAAATTTCCGATAAATTCTCATTGTTCTCGGACAATATTTCCCGAAAATAAATTCTCGAGAATGTTCCATCTCTAGGTACGGTACAGGTTGTCTTCACTTGAATAAAATAAAAAGATAAGTACATCGTTTTAAAAACAAGGCCGAAAAAATTGTGACATATCCACGTTTGAAAAACTGAACTTAGTTGGTTCCCTAATGAGTAAAGTAATGAATAAGTTATAGTCAAAGAATGTACAAGACACTCACGAATAATTTATTTTTAGTAAAATGGCAATTTTTCCATACTTTAATTGAATTATTAGACATTTACTACCTGTACTTTAATGAGATTTATTAAGATACACAGATTTTGCATTAAGAAAAAAGTTTATCTCTATATACAGGGTGTTTCATAATTGAATGCTGATCCTTAAGGGTGATAATCCTTGGATGATTTTAAGAAAAATTCTTTATATGACCATAGGTCCTCAACAGCTTTATTTCTGAGATACAGGGTGTTGAAATTTAAGAAAAAAATCTGTTTTTCTTCAATATCTCTAAAACCGCTTTGTATTTTTGTTTTAAATTTTGGTAGGTGCAAAGTACGCTTAAAAATACATTTTCTTCAGGATAAAGGTTTTTGTAATTTTCATCAGTGGCGTCCCTGTTAACATGCCCTGCAATATTTTTAATCAAAAAAATGATACGCCACTGTTTTTTTTTAAATAAATGTTATTTTTATAATTGCCTTCTATCTTCTCATAAAAATGGTCTCTTGACTTTTTTTTATCCGGCGTACGGTTTTCGAAATAAAGTTCATTCATTTGCTTGTCCCTATGTGATTTTTTTCTTGTAGTCTCAATTTCGCAATTTGTGGTAACCAAAGCATCTAGGCTAGATTTTTATATTTTATAGTAAGTAACTATTATTTAGTTCTAATAATAAGCACGCATAAAAATACATTTTTTATTTGTAAAAACTTAACCATTTTGGACAAAATATACCAAAATTAAATTAACTGTTTGCGTTTATAAAACAACGAAATGTGTTGTTAGCATACTAGATGTTTCTAGCCTACAAAATAATCCCACTCTTTAACGGCTTTAATTACTAGAACTAAATAATAGTTACTATAAAATATAAAAATCTAGCCTAGATGCTTAGGTTACCACAAATTGTGAAATTGAGACTACTAGATAAAATCACATAGGGACAAGCAAATGAATGAACTTTATTTCGAAAACCGTACGCCGGATAAAAAAAAGTCAAGAGAACATTTTTATGAGAAGATAGAAGGCAATTATAAAAATAACATTTATTTAAAAAAAACAGTGGCGTATCATTTTTTTGATTAAAAATATTGCAGGGCATGTTAACAGGGACGCCACTGATGAAAATTAAAAAAACCTTTATCCTGAAGAAAATGTATTTTTAAGCGTACTTTGCACCTACCAAAATTTAAAACAAAAATACAAAGCGGTTTTAGAGATATTGAAGAAAAACAGATTTTTTTCTTAAATTTCAACACCCTGTATCTCAGAAATAAAGCTGTTGCGGACCTATGTTCATATAAAGAATTTTTCTTAAAATCATCCAAGGATTATCACCCTTAAGGATCAGCATTCAATTATGAAACACCCTGTATAAAAGAAGAAACTGGCTGATTGACTGACGTGTCAACGCACAGCCCACACCGCTGGGTCTAGAAACTTGAAATTTTGCACAGATGGTTCTTATATATCGTGGGCGTGCACTAAGAAAGGATTTTTCAAAATTCAACCCCTAAGGGGGTGAGATGGGGGTTCAAATTTTGTAATGGAGTAAAATGGTTACACCGCGGACGAAGTTGCGGGCGAAGGTTAGTAACCAATAGAATTTACATCAATATTCGGTTAATATCAAAGATTTCCATGACCATGACACATTTACAATAAATCTGTTTAAGCTTTAATTTATTTTTTTGCGAATAATCTCAGTTAGAACCTAGTTTTTGGCTTTTACCCAAAAATTACTAAATATATAACAATTAGAAGAGACAAAAAAAATTCTATATCGTTAGTATTGGAAGAACTTCATCTGTTCCTACACAATACTTTAGAAATTAATTGCTTATTAAAGAAAAAACCTAAAAATATCTAAATTTACATAGCAAAAATTGAAGTTAATAAATCAGCAAGGAAAATAAAATATTTTTTTACAATTCTGTATTTTAAAAGATTTCATTTTTCTTGCTAATTTATTAACTTCAATTTTTGCTATGTAAATTTAGATATATTTGTAAATTTTTACAAAGATTTTTTCGTCGAATGTCGAAAGTATTGTGTAGGAACAAATAAAATTCTTCCAATACCTACTAACGACATCGAATTTTTTCTTTGTCTTTTCTGATTGTTACATATTTAGTAATTTTTGCGTAAAAGCCAAAAACTAGGTTCTAACTACAGTAAATCAATTTTAGTTAGTTAGTTATCGTTTTACTTAGTAAATTCGTAATGTCATCTCTGATAAAAGGGACCTTCGTATGCGAAAATATGTTTTTGAGAAAAAAGCATTATTGAGCACAAGTTTATTGGAGTCAACCGTATATTATTTTAAGCTTATAGCTATTATTAAATGCTCATTGCATAATACGCTATTTAATAATTGCTTTATTAAAAAAATATAAAAGAATTATATTTTACTTTGGATCATCCTGTACAACTCACAAAATTATGCGTGAAATAACGAGTGACATCGAATAAATAATACGCGAATTAGTTGTATTGTCACACAATACAAATTAAGTGATATTTTATGCAGTACCACTGCCACCATTATATACAGGTAGAAAGGAATTATAGATTTTTCACAATTAATTAATTAAATATAATTAATTATATTATTATAATGACGAGCGGCGCATCATTGAGGTTTACAACCTATAATTTACGAACCTTGGCAAAACGTTCTAAAAATGTTTCTGGGAAAAGTAAAAATTGCGAATTGTTAAAAAAAATATTTTTACGTGACGTTATTTTGTAGTATTCAAGGAGGATGTATGGATTTTATTACGTAAAAATTCGTAGAAGAACTTATTTGAATATGTAAACACTTCTTCACTTCAAGAATATGAAGATAAATGTTATGCAGCAATAATAATTACAGGGGGAGAGGGCTATCGTAGGAATTACTGTTACCCTTTTAGAAAAATAGGGAAATATTTGGTTAGGCGTAGAAAATTTAATATCAGTAGTCAGCTTTCATTAAGTTCCACTAGGGATTGCAATCCCGCAAAGTGGGATCCCGCAATCCCGCGGGGTCCCGCATCATTTGACGGCCTGGGGGATCCTGCACAAACTATGCGCATCTGCATACCCATGAAAAAGTCGCAAACTCAAAAAATAACGCGAAAACGTGTATCTGCCAAATATCCGTGGTACTATAATATGAAAATTAATGAGACTGCTTAGGTATTATAAGTATCTTACTTACCTTACAATCAAAATAATGTGATTTACTATAAAAACTACTAAGACTTATTATCTCAGGTAGAAAAGTAATAAACATTTAAAGTTCATTTGCCCAAAGTTACTTGTTAATTTAATTGATAAGAAATTTGACTGATTCGTAGTCATAGTAGTATAGTTAAGAGAGGCTAGACTTTAAATTACATAATTTTGTTGACTGAAATACTGTTAATTTTTGATATTTATAATAAAAAATTAAAGTTTGTTTAATAATTAAATAAACGTTAATTTATCGAATTTTTTAAAATTAAAAAACCTATGCGGAATCCCGCGTATAAACATTTGAAGTTCATTTGCCCAAAGTTACTTGTTAATTTAATTAATAAGAAATTTGATTGATTTATAGTCATAGTAGTACCTATAGTTAAGAGATGCTAGACCTTAAATTATATAATTTTTTAACTGAAATACTGTTAATTGTTCATTTTTATAATAAAAAATTTAAGTCGGTTCAATAATTAATTAAATAAACGTTAATTTATCGAATTTTTATTAAATTAAAAACCCTATGCGGGATCCCGCGGCCTTAGAACCAATCCGGCAAATGCTCTGCGGGATTTAAATCACTGCGGGATTGCAATCACTAATTACCACTATTTTGGGTTTTCTAACATTTCTGGTGCTTAGTGCTTCAGAAAACAATGACGCGTTGTAGACACAGTAATAGCTATTTGTTTAATTAGTTAGGAAATGTTTTAATTTATTTAACGAGTGAAATGTTTAACGGACGAGGGAAGCGAGATGCCCCAAAATATTACGAGTTAAACAAAATTGCATTTCCTAACGTGTTTCATATAAGATTTTTTCTAATTTTGACAAAAATATGTAAATAAAATAATTTTAATTATTGTATCAAAACATTTAACTAGGCATCAGACGAAGAAATTTTTATTTCATCTAGTAGGCACCTGGTAGACAGTTGTCTGGGTTGTCATGATGTCGTTTTGAAGTTTTATTTATAAAGAAGTGTCGCGTCGCAAACTAAATTTTTTCTTTTAAAAATATTGAAAATGTCCGAATCCGAGTGATATAACGAATTGAGCTGAATGGGCTGAAGGGTTGCCAATGAGTAAAATTGTAACAATGAAACCCAATCAATGCCCAAACGAATTCCCAAATAAAATTTTAATATAGAAATATATCAGATACTTACTCAGCTTCACTCGTTTAACAGAACTAACTCTTGAGTCTAGGAGGGAGACCAATAAATACTCTCTTAGAGGCGTTGCAATTAAACACAAGGTCCTGATAAAGCTAATCTAAAAGAAATGTTACAAAGCGATCGTCGAGTATATTGTTTACTGCGATATCGGTGTTAATATGTAAAAGTTGCGGTGTACCCAACAATCACGATTATGCCATAAAAATATTAATCTAAAATTATGTTTTACCCCATGACTCAGTCCGTCGAATTCTTAAGTTATTGTTATAACATTTAACATAATACCGTTTTTTTATAGAATAGCTTGTAAACCTTATACGCTAAAATTTACCAAGAAAGGTTTGCTTGGGTTGCCTCAGCAGATACTGGTTTAAATTTAGACCTTCCAGCTGATCAGATAAGTTTTGACAAGTTTTTATCCCATCCCTATCATTAAGTTGATTTGCAAATGTGATTTTTATCTGGAGACCGTTGTGGAAAATACATAGTTAAATTGCCCTTTTCGTTATAAAGTTGCTAAAAAACTCAGAAATAGGTTCGTGGTACAAAACTTGTGTCTTATTTTCATACACTTGTCAATTTATCTATGTACCTATCCCTTTCCCAAGATCTTCAAATAATCTTAGACTGGGGTGCCAAGAACCTTGTTCAGTTCAACGCCTCCAAAACCCAGTCATGCTCCCTGTCACGCAAAAAATCTGGCAACGCTTACCCCATCCACATGAATGGCCAAGCCCTACAAAACAACGAAACATTCGATCTCGTTGGCGTCGCTTTCGAGCATGATCTCAGCTGGCACAAACACATTACTTCAGTAGCCACATCGGCAGCTAAAAAGCTTGGTTTTCTCTTTCGAGCCAGAAAATAATTCTCCCCTTCCAACTTGTACACTCCCTATGATTCCCAAATAAGACCTAACCTAGAATACTGCTCCCACATCTGGGGAGCGGCATCACCTTCGACACTTAACATCCTTGATTCTATCCAAAAGAGAGCCATTCGACTTATCAATGACCCAGCCCTCACGAGAAAACTCCCTTCTCTCGCTCATCGCCGCGTTGTTGGGGATTTATCCTTTTTCTACCGCTACTTCCACAGATTTTGCTCTGAAGAACTAGCCGGTATTATTCCCCCCTTGAATGTCCCTAACAGAACCACAGATTACTCCTACCAGATGCGAATCTCTTAATAACATTCCTATATCAGGATTCCGCGTCTTGGCGCTACGGACAGAGCGGCGTGGTCGCTTCGAGCGTCGAGGCCGTGAATGGAATTTTCCACGCGTTTGGTAGGTTTTAATTCAGAGAAATTATGGATTATATTTTAAAATATTAAAACATGATATTGTGTAGCATTTTATATAAAATTATATCATTAACAAATACAAAAACGTATCTCGTTTATTAAAATTACACTACAACCTAGTACAACCACAATTTAAACCATAAAATCAACGCAACAAAACTGATGTAATAAATAACATTAGCCTGCTCTCTATTCCACCGAGACGCTCGCACACGCTAACAGCGAGGAATTCACCGTTCGGCGACAGACTAAATAATAAGGTGCATCGCCACCTTATAATTTCTCTAAATTGAGCCACCGTCGAAAGCGTAAGATTCGCATCTGGTAGGAGTAATCTGTGACAGAACAACAAGAGGCACGTTACGTATGCATCCCTTTACTGTCCGGCTACAAAAGCCTAGAACAGACCACTTCTCTCGGCTGTGCTCTCGCTCATTCATACCTAGGGTCTCCAGATTATGGAACAAATTGCCTGCAGATGTTTTCCCTTCCCGTCCCACCCTCCAATCCTTCAAATCCCGTGTCAATAGACTACATTTCCCTTCTCTTCAGACACCCACGGTGCGTTAGTACTTAGACTTGAAGTCTACGTGGGATGTCTTAGATAAAAAAAAATTAACCTGTGATTGTCAAATAAGACCGGTGTAAGCAATGGTGAATTTAGCCGATGGTGTTAAAGGGCCTAAAGTTTGCTTTGCTTGCATAAAAGAAATGGTATTTGGTGTTTTGCACTGTTCTTCAACATTCTTTCAATACAGCTTATAAAATGCGGTAAAAATTCGTTACAACTCTAAAGAGCAGACCTAGCTTAAGGGCAAAGTCCTGATGATTTTTTGATTACGGTCCATATATCCGTGTGCCACGTGTTAATAGAAAAATACGTGATAAGGTAAAAATGGCTTTTATTCTCTCTTTTTCTAGTGCCAGAAGCTTATGCAGGCATGGTAGCTCTTTTACATAGTCTCATTGATTCTATTTTGAAAAAATATTGAAAACCTTTTTAAAAAGCTGCTTTCTCGGTCCTTTAATTTTATTAATTTGGTATCATTGTTATAATTTTACTTATTTGCAACCCTTCAGCCCAATTCGTTTTATCACCTACCCTACGACTGTGTAGCCCTCGTGTTTTAAATATATGTATAACAAGTTAGAATGTAGAAACTTTCAAATCTGTGTTATAAAAATGTTGCAAATATAATTAAAATATAAAAAATCGGTCAAGTGTAAGCCATACTTGCACAATTAGTGTTCCGTGCCATCAGCCACCTATTTAAATTATAGTAGTGCTCTCGCGTTTCGACAGCCAAATTAAAAATTTTGAAAAACGTGCAAGGACAAAAGTTGTTCCTTACATCGTGAGAAATATTTTTTGTCGAAAAACTTTTTCTCTAAAACCAATGGTTCAGCAGATATAAGAAAATAAACAATTAAATTGTTTATAATAATTGATTGCGCTAGAATTTTTCAATCCTCATAATTTTAGCTCAATCTATATCTACTTCTCAATGTTCATTATTTTTTTCAGATTTTTCAGAGTAATCCTGGTGGTGATAAGTTAAGGGTGGGGGACAGCAATATTTAAGCGTTTAAATGGTTTAAAAAATGCATACAAAAATAGGCCATATGTATATTGTTAAATTCGTGCTTCAATAAGCTTTCATTTGACACCCTACACGATGCCCTTGAATTTTTTTCCATTTCCCAATTTACTCCCTAAAATTAACCCCCAAAATCAAACACTAAAAACCGGTAATATTTGCCGACTTAATTTGCCCTATTTTGACTTTGACTTTTTTTTGTAGAAGAAAGTAACATATAAATAATCTTTCCAAACTATTTAATAAACGCCCTGTATATTAATTAACTTCCGTCAGCATTTTAGGTTTGGGCGAAAAAAATTTATAGAAATCAGAACAACTGTGGGTAAATAATTTATTTGCTTTGTTGTACAACTATAATAGTTTGTCCCAGTAATCAAAATAATTTAGACTTATTTATTTTAAACAAATCCTGTTATAGTGAACAAAAAATTTCGGAATATACCTGTGTACCTACTAGTTTTCATTAAAATTGAGGTAAATTATTATAAGGCAATTTATGAATGCCTAGATTTGTTTTGTTTATTAATTTCATTTTTTAGTCCAAATCTTTTTTCGCTATATTTTATTCCCATTCTGACCGAGTCTAAAACTATTTTATTTTCTTTAGTCCACTGTACTTTAAACCACTTACCCTACTTTTTTTTCCTTAAACTAACAACTGTCAGTAAATAGGTCACTCTGAAGTAGTTTTACGTTAAGTAATAGAAATCTGATAAAGCAGTGTACACAGTGCACAGCAATCGATCGGTATTTATACGCCAAAATTAAGGGGACTTAGCTTTCTTTTTTTACGTTTTTACATTATCGAAATGTAAATTTTTTTAATATGGGCCCGATAATTTGCTGCCATAAAACAAAAAACATAAAATAAAAATATTCTAATTTAACCCATGCATGCCTCTTGTCGATTAGAGTATATCTATCATTGTTCTATTTGTCTCTGTATCGGTTCCGGGAACTAAACGTTTTTTATTTTATAGCTTTTTTATCATTAGCCCGCTTTCCGAATTATAATTATAATTTTGCCATCGTCACATTAAATGATACAGGCAGAGTAGAGAAAATAATTCTACCGTGATACAGGTACAGGTATAATTTATCAGCTGGCAGGTTCGGTCTGTGTTGGGCTTGCTAGATTGTGGAATTTTTTCGTAATATTGGGGAAAAAATCACTCGTGGGAAAAATTGGAGAAATAAAATATGTGGGGAAATATTTGGGGACAATTTTTTTTTAACAGAGGAAATACTTTTACATAGGCTCCTTTTTATGAGAACGTTTTTATCCAGCTCTGTCCAGCTTGTCAAGTTATAATAGTTTAAGCAAACTTCTCGTCAACAAGTTTGCACAATGGGATTTTTTCGGTCATTTTTGTAGCTCTGTGGATCGAAAACGGCTCAATTAATTTAAACAAATTTTTGGTTTTCAAAGACCTAATTTATTGAAAGGTAGCTACGAGGATCGCTTTAACCTTATAAGAGCCACATTTTGTTATACAAGGTGGAAAAGAACGATATGTAAAAATGTAAAAACTTTAACCACGTGGCATTCTTCAAAATATTTTTTTTCAAATTTTATTTTTACATTATGTGGAAGCTTCGATTAATATCTAGGAACAGTTAATTTTTTTTAAGTCCTGTAACAAGAGTTATCATAATTTCGATCTGTCAAAAAGTTTTACACAAAATACTACACCTTGACAACTACTTAAGCCATGAATGAGCGGGACTACGGCACATGCTACGACGTTGCCACTCTCATTCTAAATTTCGTCACCATGCAATAGAAATAAATAACCAAAATTAATAGTATAATTTTTTTTCAGAACCCGTTTTGGTAGAAATCACGTGGCCCCACGTGATAATCCTTAGTTTTCCGAAATACTGCCGCTACCGAGCCATGATGAAGCGACTGGAAGGGGTCGAGAACCTCTTTTTGAAATACAAGATCGTCAACGCTCTCGGAGGGTTCTACGTGAGACATCCAAACACCCGGGTAAGTCTTGTTTCATATAAACGCGAATCGTGACATGCAAATTACGAATATTATTCAGATTGGTCAGATTAAAATTTTAATGTGCAACTGACCAATGAGGACAATTTTTTTTAGGTATTGTTCTGCAGAGATACATTCGATTACCCCGAACTGGAGGGCCACGAGCTACTGTGCAATCACCTGGCCCCCAAATTAAAAGGAAGACCCAGGGGCAAACGGAAAAAACGCAGCGTGTCGCCCGGATCGGAAAGTAACGAATCCGAATCGTCGCTTACCAATCATTACACTAGGGTAAGTGCCTCGGTAAGTGCCAACAAAAATCGTCGCGTCGCTATTTGACCCCTGAATTTTGACCCACCTTGTATAATTTAAATCCATTTTTTTCAGTCTGTAGACTACAAGTCTAACGGTGCCCGTCCGGATTCGCCCATTGCCACACGGCGAAGCACGAGGTGTCACGAAAACAATGAGAACAAACAGTTCGTAAAGGTGCTCTCGGTTTTCATGAAGTCCAAACGCATCCCAATGGGTCGAGTTCCGTCGCTGGGATACAAAGAACGTAAGTTTGAGAGTAATTTATTTTAAAACTACATGAACTAGAGACGTGAAATTTGGATGCTTAAAAGTTGACTCTCCCATTCTGTAAGGTATTGTTTTACCCTGTAACGTGATGGACGTATTTTTTTCAGTTAACCTCCACGAATTCTTTACAAAAGTTCAAAAGCTGGGAGGTTACGATTGTGTGACGATAAATCGCTTATGGAAGTCGATTTTTGACGACATGACCGGCCATTTGAACAGCACCAGTGCAGCTACGATAATCAGAAGACATTATGAGAGGTATTTTTTCTTCATAACATTCTGAGAATGAAATTAGAGTTAGCGTTAAGTTAAAATGATGAATTTGAGTTAGCTTTAGATTAGCGTTAAGTTAAAATGACGTTTTTAAGTAAGCTTTAGATTAGAGTTAAATTAAAATGATGCATTTGAGTTAGCGTTAGATTAGCGCTGACCTAAAAATATGCATTTGAGTTAGCGTTAGATTAGCGTTAAGTTAAAATGATGTATATGAGTAAGCTTTAGATTAGCGTTAAGTTAAAATGATGCATTCGAGTAGGTATTAAATTAGCGTTGAGTTAAAATGATACATTTGAGTTAGCATTAAATTAGCGTTGAGTTAAAATGATGCATTTGAGTTACGTATTGTTATTGTTTAGTTAGACTTTGGAGTTAGTGTCCGAATAATATTGAGTAAGAGTTTGGTTACAGTAAGATATTTGAGGTAGCGATATGTTAGCGTTGAGTTGGAACAAACCTTTTGAGTTTGAGTTAACATAAAGCGCGAGTTTCTCGTTTTGCGAATGAAGCGTGTAGGTGACTGGTAGGATAACGTTAAGTTAACGTTGAGTTTATACATATAATTTGATTAGTGTTGAGTTAAAGTGCTGCATTTGAGTTATGTAAGGATATTCTTTAGTGAGACTTTAGAGATAGTGTTTATTTAATAGCAAATAAACGTTTGGTAAGGCGTTGCCGTTAGCGATTTGTTAGCGTTAAGTTGGAACAAACCTTTTGAGTTAGAGTTCAGTTAAAATGAAGCGTAATTTTCTCATTTTTGGGAATGTAGGTTGTTGGTGACCAATAGGACAACGTGAAGTTGACGTCAAGCCTATACATAGAATTTGAGTTAGCATTAGATATTAGCGTTGAGTTACAGTGCTGCATTTGGTTACCGTTAGGTTATTGTTTAGTTAGTCTTTAGAGTTAGTGTTTATTTAATAGTAAATAAGCGTTTGGTTAAAGTGAGGTGTTGGAGTTAGTGATATATTAGCGTTGAGTTGAAACAAACCTTTTGAGTTCAGTTAAAATGAAGCGCGAGTTTCTCATTTTGCGAATGAAGCGTGTTGTGTGTGTGTGACTGAGAGGATAACTTTAAGTTAGCCTTGAATTGATATGTAGAATTTGAGTTAGAGTTAGATTAGCGTTGAGTTGAAATGGTGCATTTGAGTTACGTTAGGTTATTGTTTAGTTAGTATTCATTTAATATTAAATAAAGATTTGGTTAGAGTAGGAGTTTGATAAAGCGTTCAGTTAGAGCAAATCTTTTGAGGTTAGAAAGTATAGTGAAGCATGAGTTAGCATCGAGTTTAAAGGAAGCGTTTAAATTAGCGTGGTCAGCATTGGGATGAAATTAAATGTTTCAGCTAACTTTAAAATGGAGTGGAGGCTTTTAAGTTTAACCAAAACGTGTGTTCGAGTGGAGCGTTAAAATCCAGTTAGGTTAGCGTTATTTTTGCAAAATTTGTAGTAAAATTTAGCTTCGCGTGTTAACAATAAAAATTCTCTTCATAGATTTCTTCTTCCATACGAGAGACATCTAAAAGGTGAGGAGTACAAGCCTCCTGCGTCCGAAAGGCGACGACTGAAAAGTAAGCAGGGTAGCTTACCTTCCAGCAGCCGCACTAGTGATTCCGAATCTAGTAACGACACAACGCCGTCGACGTCCAGGTCTAGCAGTACCCCTCCAACCAGTAACTACAATAAGGTAAATATTCGACTTTTTTTGATAATTTTGAGTTTGTAACGAACTTTTCAAATAGGTGCTAATTTTACCTAATATATATTTTTTTCAGGAATCAAGTCCGCCAGGCAAGCCTTCTTCTCTTAGAAGCATCAGGGTCAAACCGGAGAGACAGAAAGACCGCCAATCTTCCGTTAGTGATAAAGTCAGTGCTAATAATCAAAGTAATCTTGAACAGACTATTAAAACGGAACCCGAAGACGTTAAACCCGTTATAGACAATCCAGTGGTTAAAAGTGAAAGTACAGAAGTGAAAGTAAACGTTACAGTCGAAGTTACGGTCGTCGAAACTAAAGTTGAAATTAAAGTCGACCATGATGGAAAGGAAACTGTGGAAGAAGTGAAGATCAAAGAGGAAGTTAAAGAAGAATCTAAAGATGACAGCGCTTCTTTGAAAAGCGAAGCGGACGAAGTCAGGCCGTCCACTCCGGAAGGATCCAAAACGGAAGTATCGATTCCTGATAAAGACGCCGAGCCCGTTACCAGCGCAGTAGCTCCCGTCGTCGTAACATCCATACCTGATAAAATGCTGTCACCAGTTGAAAGCCCAGAGAATATCCCCGTGATTAAAACGGAAGACATGGCTACCGCCAACGTTTCTCCCGAAGCGGTAAACGTTCCATTCAAAGCCAAAACTCCGGAGGTTGTCAAAATCGACTCGGATGCTTATGAGAAACTCGGCGATTCCTTCATTCACGACGTCAAGAGGATAAAGCTCGACATCTTGAAAGAAGGCGGTTTGGAAGTGACGCCTGTTAAAGCGGGACTCGGAGCTCCGGTAGCGAAAGAGATTCGTCCCTCCGTGATACAACCTCCCTCGCACACCGACCCAAAATCAATTATGCCGCCTCCTTTGGTGAGCGGCGTCTTGCCGAAAAGGAACCACGCCGCGGCGTCTCTGCCGCCGACCATCAACATTACGCAGATCAAGGCTTCCCCCAGCACGCCCGTCAAAGACGTCAAGCCGGATAGCTTTCAATTCGTCAACGGTGCTACTCCGCCCAAGGTGGTTCAGTCCAAGTCGATATACTCCTATTCGGAAAAGACTATTTACGGGAACCCCAAAGACTTCTTGCAGCCCGTGATGGCGCCGCAAGCCCCTAAATTTATCGGAGCGAACGTGAGGCACAGCGGTGGCGACCCCATGGACCTGTCAATTACCAGTCCGCAGAAGCCCGTTATCGAAATTATGCGCATACCTCAGAGTTCAACTTCCAACGCCCACACGCCGTACAACAGGGACAGCGTCACTAAAAAATTGTATAAGACCTCCCCTCCTGTGTTAGACGGCAGGAGACTGGGTTCCAATTTGGAAATCACTCTAGTCGGACCGAAATCTTCCGGACACCCGGGTTACGTGCATAAGCAACCGTCCTCGCATAAGCGGTCGAGTACCGAAACTTACGCGCAGAAAATCGCTAAACTCAAAGCGGAAGAGAACGGTAGTAGACAGAGCAGATACGGTAGTGTTCCGCATATGCCCAAGAGTAAAACGGAATTTCCGGTTCCTAGTCACTTCGCTACGAGTAAAATGAGCGGTAGTGCCGGCAAAAACGACATTCGGCACGTGCCGCCCCCCCAGAAACCTCTAGCTCCTCCGATGCCTCAAACATTACCACCTTACCTCGCTCGGTACGGCGCTCACGATAACCAGGTGAACGGGCTCAATCCTTACCTGCCCCTTATGGACTCGTTGTACTACCAAGCAGCTCTGCAAAGCGTCTATTCGAACATAACGAATAATCTGTCTAATATTCCTCCGCCCATACCTCTTCCCACTCCTGAGCAATTAAAATTCTATGCTGAACTCATGGCTCATGGTAGACTCAATTTTCCTTTTCTACCCACCGACGGACATTCGTCCATGAACAACAATAAGAAACCGTGAGCGCGGTTCAACATATCAAAATATAATTCTGGTCTTTAGTATTCTGGTAGAAATAACCAAGTTGAAGCAAGATCCGTGCGAATTAACAAAGGGTCGTACTCCGTTGACAGTTTTCAAGCCATCATGGTTTTGTAGTATCTACATGACTGTCGCACTAGTGTTCTGTAAATTTTCAATCGGTGGCGAATCTGGAAAACTCGATGGCCACCAGAAAATTAATTTGAGCGTGTTAAGAAAGTTATTCTAGCCGAATATATAATATCTTCTCGGCTTTTAGTCTAGGTAATCTAGTAGAAAAAAAGGAACTACTTATGAAAAATAGACCTTCGGTCAGGTAAGTAAGACGAGTTGTACGAATCCCCCTTATCCAATTAAATGATCATTATTGCAGTAATTTCTGAAGTGAAACTTCTTTATCAACGATGTGGCAACTTCTGTCCACGTCGGCCGTCACGAAAGTTGAAACGCTTTATGTCGATCGGACGGAGGACTGGACGCTTCGTTCGTGGCGGCATCTTTTAAGAGGGGCTGACACTCATTGCACATAACAGATGGCACGTAGGTAGTGACACATCCTCCCGGCGACAGATGGCACAAGTTACTGACTTGAATCACTGGTATGGTGGTATCACAACTATGAGAATTAAATTTTCTCATCTCTCTCTCTCGGCGTGAACGGTCTGAGATTGAAATAGTCAAAAAGATCAAATGTAAGAAGCAATGTTGCCAGCTATCGCCTATTTTCATAATGTTAATAATGGTCGCAAAAATGATCAACTATTTCAAAATTGAATAAGGGGAGATTCGGCAAATCAACGATTTCCTATATTTACCTAATGTGTACTCCCCTAAGAAATAGGTCCTTTCTTGTACTCGATGCCTTAGACTAACTTGCAGTCTCCGCTATTTGTAGATACTACAAAAAATCCATAGAAAATTCAAATTCCACGAAGGTACTTATTTGATTTACTTACAAAAATTTAAATTAATTTAAAAAAAAAAACTGACGAGACCAACTTTAATAGGCTACGAATGAAGAGCTTTTTGTTTGTTATGTGACAATATAAAAATTACATATTAGCTTCTAAATTATGTAAATTGAAATAAGTTAAGTGTTATGATCACTAAAACGTATTTTAGGGGGTGTATTAAATGGGGTTTATTATTTGTTAAGTTTAAAAAAAAGCGTTATAAGGAGAGAGGTATAACTGTTCCTGCGCGTCATCCATTAAAGCATCGCCGCTTGCCGTCAACATGTGCCCCGTCGGTTTCCGAGCCGGCGCGGCGGTTATATGTTGCGAGAACGGTTAGCTCTAGTTATTTTTATCTGAAGTTTTGTTAAGGGTTGAATTTATCTCATAACGAAAAATTACAGTTTCTGTTTGACAAGAGCTTGTTGAGAATGCGCTGTGTAAAAGATCGTGGAAATTTTTTATGAATATAATCAAGATAAAGTTCTATTCAGATTTAGTTTAAAAATTGATTTAATTTACAATGAACTTAAAAAAACTATTTGCCAGAGTCAAAGAAATAAGTTTCGCTTAGTATTTTCTTTATAAAAGCCATAAAAATGTTAAAATAATTTTGGAACAGTGTTTCGTTTTATTATCTTAGAAAGTTTCAGTTTTTCTTTTAAATAACAAAGAACGCTCTTTCTGAATCAGTAACATAAAAACTTCCGAAATTTGTGGGAGACTCATCCCAAAAAATATCTTAAGATGTGTCCCGCGACACACCTATCCAGCGGAAAAAAGCACCCATCACAATACTTTTTCCTAACCTTTAACATTTATTGTTGAAGTTTTTAGGGGTTATTTTAAATATTTGTTTCTTGTTAATATAACTAAAATATAAGGGGCTCTACACACACAGAAACGTTGCTCACGGACCATGTTCGCCAAGATAATGTTTTCCCCTGTGTTGGAAATTAGAAATTACTATTCATTTGCCACCCAGGATTTTATTATAAAAGTTTAAAACTGTTTGCCGGTTGAATAAAGCAGTTTCTAGTGGAAATCTTAAAGAGCACCCCAACAAACCAAGCTCGCTGGTTCGTAAACATATCTGCGCATCTACTAAAAACGAACAGAACTTGGTACGTGAACTCGAGTACACAAACCAAGTTCGCGAACGACGCTCCTAAGTGTGTAGAGGACCTTAAGGTTTTGTACGTTTCTTTAAAACTGTATCTTCTAACTTGTACATACAAAGGCCAGATTAAAATTTAGTGTCTGTGATTTAAATATGTAATAATAATAATAGTAATAATAATGATGAACATAATGTTATACCAAATTAGATTTTGTACAGATTCCCTATTTTCTCGAGTTAGTCAACTTAAGTTTTATATAAGCCTAGCGATGTGTACATAATGTTTACTTTTATAATTCTATAATGTTTAAGTGTTATTGTATGATTAAGCTAATTGCCATGAAATAAATACATAAATATTTTAAATTGGTTTTATTGTTTGGAAAAATAAATCTAAAAAAGGATTATTTTCGAAAGCAAAAACTCTAGCTCCGCCCACATAAGGTTCCCGCCAAACGATAGATCCCAGTCAGCAGGTCCGCCCACTTGAGGAGGAGCCGTGGAAGCTCCACCCTCTTCGGGAGGGCCTATTAAGGGACTGCCGAATGCATTTGCAAATGGCACCTCCGCCCGCTGTAGGAGGAACCGTGGTAGCTCCGCCTTGGGAATCGTGGTAGCTCCGCCTTGGGTTTGATTGAAGGTCCGCCCACTTGAGGAGGAGCCGTGGAAGCTCCACTCTCTTAGGGAGGGCCTATCAAGGGACTGCCGAATGCAATTTGCGACCTAATAGACATTTTAGAACGCTCAAGCCCACCCGAGGAATTGCTAAAGTGTAGCTCCTCCCACTTTAGACGGGCCAAATGGAAGCTCCGCTCCGCCAAACGATAGATCCCAGTCAGCAGGTCCGCCCACTTGAGGAGGAGCCGTGGAAGCTCCACCCTCTTCGGGAGGGCCTATTAAGGGACTGCCGAATGCATTTGCAAATGGCACCTCCGCCCGCTGTAGGAGGAACCGTGGTAGCTCCGCCTTGGGAATCGTGGTAGCTCCGCCTTGGGTTTGATTGAAGGTCCGCCCACTTGAGGAGGAGCCGTGGAAGCTCCACTCTCTTAGGGAGGGCCTATCAAGGGACTGCCGAATGCAATTTGCGACCTAATAGGCATTTTAGAACGCTCAAGCCCACCCGAGGAATTGCTAAAGTGTAGCTCCTCCCACTTTAGACGGGCCAAATGGAAGCTCCGCTCCGCCAAACGATAGATCCCAGTCAGCAGGTCCGCCCACTTGAGGAGGAGCCGTGGAAGCTCCACCCTCTTCGGGAGGGCCTATTAAGGGACTGCCGAATGCATTTGCAAATGGCACCTCCGCCCGCTGTAGGAGGAACCGTGGTAGCTCCACCTTGGGAATCGTGGTAGCTCCGCCTTGGGTTTGATTGAAGGTCCGCCCACTTGAGGAGGAGCCGTGGAAGCTCCACTCTCTTAGGGAGGGCCTATCAAGGGACTGCCGAATGCAATTTGCGACCTAATAGACATTTTAGAACGCTCAAGCCCACCCGAGGAATTGCTAAAGTGTAGCTCCTCCCACTTTAGACGGGCCAAATGGAAGCTCCGCTCCGCCAAACGATAGATCCCAGTCAGCAGGTCCGCCCACTTGAGGAGGAGCCGTGGAAGCTCCACCCTCTTCGGGAGGGACTGCCGAATGCATTTGCAAATGGCACCTCCGCCCGCTGTAGGAGGAACCGTGGTAGCTCCGCCTTGGGAATCGTGGTAGCTCCGCCTTGGGTTTGATTGAAGGTCCGTCCACTTGAGGAGGAGCCGTGGAAGCTCCACTCTCTTAGGGAGGGCCTATCAAGGGACTGCCGAATGCAATTTGCGACCTAATAGACATTTTAGTTAACGCTCAAGCCCACCCGAGGAATTGCTAAAGTGTAGCTCCTCCCACTTTAGACGGGCCAAATGGAAGCTCCGCTCCGCCAAACGATAGATCCCAGTCAGCAGGCCCGCCCACTTGAGGAGGAGCCGTGGAAGCTCCACCCTCTTCGGGAGGGCCTATTAAGGGACTGCCGAATGCATTTGCAAATGGCACCTCCGCCCGCTGTAGGAGGAACCGTGGTAGCCTTGGGAATCGTGGTAGCTCCGCCTTGGGTTTGATTGAAGGTCCGCCCACTTGAGGAGGAGCCGTGGAAGCTCCACTCTCTTAGGGAGGGCCTATCAAGGGACTGCCGAATGCAATTTGCGACCTAATAGACATTTTAGTTAACGCTCAAGCCCACCCGAGGAATTGCTAAAGTGTAGCTCCTCCCACTTTAGACGGGCCAAATGGAAGCTCCGCCCGCTGGAGGAGGAACCGTGGTAGTTCCGCCTTTGGAATCGTTGTAGCTCCGCCTTGGGAATCGTTGAAGCTCCGCCCACATAAGGAATCGCACCCGCTTAAGGATGACCAAGCGGTATCTCCACCCATTTGAGGCGAATCCGTGGAAGCTCCACCATCTTAGGGAAGGCCTATTAAGGGACCGCCAACTGCAATTATTTGCGATCAAATCGACATTTTAGCTAAAGCTCAAGCCCCCTCTCTCTCTCTTTTAATTTAAAGTGGGTCCAGACATGACGAACGAGCACGAACAAGCACAAATGCGCACAAAAAATGATGCATAACAAATGCAAACAAGCACGAACGAACATAATCCTTTGATTTACCGACAAGTCGTGGAAACGTGATCATCTTATATTTCGGCGCTCGTCAGTGTTCGTCTCGTCGTCCAATCTCCAATCTGTTGCTCGTCGTGTGGTTTTTCAGTTTCAGTGTCTGGACCCACCTGTACAAAGCTTTCACGACCTGAGCACAATAGCCCACCCGGGAGGGGGGGGGGGGGGCTGGGGGCTGGGGGCTGCAGCCCTCCCCAGACCAACATCCTAGACACAAAAAAAATAAAAAAGTGCACTACTTATAAATGGAAAAAATTCATCGAATTGTGATACCGCACCTCAGGCTGCAGACTGTCAGCCCCCCAAGACAAAATAGCCCCCCCCCCCAGGACAAAATCCTGAGTGCGCCACTGCCTGAGCACAAGAATAAATAAATAACCAGAGGGATAACTCTCCGGCGGCACGTTTGTTCTAAGCCTCTAACGCCGAGGGACTTTGAGTCAGTGTTGAAGCAAAATTTGAGGATATTGCCATAGGCGTACTAGGAAAAAATATGTGGTAATATTAAATTAGTAAAAAAATATGATTTAGTTGTCTTAGGTAGTACGCAATGCCTTAAAATATACTGGGTATCTATATCCCACGGTATTTTGACGTATTTCACAGAAATTGCTAGTTTCACAGAGACGTTGTTTACTTGCAGTTATGTGGGGCATGAGGAAAAAATAAGAACTGTGATATTTTTTAGAGATTAAATTGACAAAGACGGATGGGCTGACAAAAATGTTTATTAAAATTATTATTTATTAAAAAACGACTGTCTTGAAGAACGGCTGACTTATAACTACTTTCTTTACAACGACTTCTATCCTAGATAAAATTAGGTTCCACCCCAACAAGGCGGGGCAAAAGGGGGTAGTTTACTGTTATTTGTAATTCGCTAGTCTTATGAAAATATCAAATAATAGCAAAAGCTTTGTAAAATGTAAATTTGATAACAGTCTGGGCAAAATTTCAAATATAAATAGGTAGTTTTTATTGTATTGTCCAGACAAGAAGCAATTAAGTAAGTTATCAATGGTTGGAATATTTAGGCCGTACTGTTAGGATAATGTAATTTAAATATTGTTTGTTATTTAGGGGTTTTGGTTTTATGATAATGTAATAAAGTAAATAATAAAAGATTAAGTTTGAATTTTAAAATAATGAGTTGTTTGAAACTAGACAATTATATAAAAGACATATAAATAAAGTAATCAAATATTGGATACTTACATATTATCATATGTGTATTTACAACAGTACCTAACACTTCGAAGATTGCTACTGCACTGACCGTTTGAGGGTACGTTTCAGGGTATCGGTGGTCTGGAGGCCACCGGTTTTCGCGCTTGACAATAAGAAGGGTTACCCTTCTGGTTCTTTATTTATTCTTGTGACCTGAGTACCACCGACAATTTTATTATTGTACCACTGAATCCTGTGTTTTGATCTTTCAGAGAAGCCTTATTTATATTTTTATAACAAACAACAAAAACTACAACAAAATGTGCTTCGACTAAAGAAAATTATATTTTTAAGACCAAAAAAAGTTATGGCTTTTCCTACGAAATTAAAATGGCCCAAGAAAATTTTAACCTTTAAAAAATTTTAACTTTGCGCCGAAGCCAAGCGCTGCGCTACGATTGCTTAATTCATTCCTCCTACGCTACCTTTGCATTACACGCCATTTAGCAAAAATTATCTCGGCGATAAATAATAATAGTAATAGTTAGGCCGGGTTTATCCAACTTCTTAATTCTTAATTCCTAACTCATAAGCAAGTTCACAATGTACTATTAAGTGACACTGATTACCCAGTTTCTTAATTCTTTATTCTTTATCCTCAATTTTTAAGAACGACCTTGAAAGTTGCCAATTTTTAACTTTTACGAATTACGAATAAAGAATTAAGGAAATATTAAATGCGCATGCGGCTTGTTCAGCTGTTTTAGACAGATCTTGACAAATGACATTGTTATCCGGGTTAATTTGACGTTTGGTGATGGACGACAGTCTTCATGATTTTTGTATTTAAGTTTAATATTGAATTTAACTATTTATAACACAAATAAACAAGTTGTGTTTATATTTCCTATGTCAATTGTGACATGTATTGTCCAACTGTCAAGAGCTGAAAAAAGAAGAATTGGAAAAAGAAGAGATAAAAATTAAGAATAAAGAAACTGGATAAACCTGATCTAATAACTCACTCAAATTTTACGAAATGCTTAAGAATTAAGAATTAAGGACTAAAAATTACGAAGTTGGGTAACCCAGGCCTTAACAGATAGATTAGTCATATATATTATGACCTGACACGGGTAATTCTACTTAAAATGGCTAAATAAATATACTATGGCGGAAAAAGTAATTAATTAGTAATTTAATCTGTGATGTTACCAGTCAGTGGCGTACATCTGCGGAAGTCATTACAGAGTTACAATTTTGAGAAGCAGGCATATAAATACGCTAATTTTTGTTGTCATTTTAACAACGACAACAATAAATACCCAGTTTGTATTGATAATTTAATTAAAAACCTGAGTGATTTTTTTAAATATAGAAAATGCGTGAGATCTAATTTCGCCTACGTAAGCTGACACTATTGACAATTAACCAAAAGAATAAATAATAATGTCAGCTTACGTATGCAAAAGACGTTAGAGAATATATGCCTTGGGCATCGATATAGAAACAAGGGCGAAATGCCATTATTTGCATTTTAAAACGATCAGGGATTCAGTTAATATCGTGCCCAGTGTGTGGAAAAATGGATTCTTTTCATCCATAACCGTCTTTTCAGAGGCTTGCTCGGTGGACTACAGACGGCCAGAAAAGCCATTACGGGGACGCGCGGAGTCGGGATTATAACGGTCGTTCTTTGTCCTACATATGCACAATGTCTCCTCTTGCTGAGGGTCAATGGCCTTGGACATGTCTAGATCTATAAACGGATTCTTACGAAGTGATTAAAAAAGGAAGATCGTCCGCACCCGGTTCCAATTTCGTACCCCTTTACTTATTGGCATTTGAAAAGTGAACTTGCGGCACCTAGCTGTCTGTAGCGGAACTATCCTAAGGTCAATCGGTGGACAATGCGAGTACTAGAGCGCCACGCTTCCATGATTTAAAGGAAATGGATAAAAGTTATTCAAGATGAGTTATTGTTGAATTATACAATGTTTGCCATACTATATCCATTAAAGTTGTACAGTAGGTAACTAAAATCTGCATAGAACAAAATTACATAAATGGCAAAAAAATGTATGATAGTAAAATTTATTTATGACAGTTTATATTAATTGTATTACAGGTAATATTGAGGCCCGTGCTGGAGGTAGAGCAAATAGCTGAGTCTTCTACGGTGGTATTCTGAAGTTTCTGAACTTGTATCATTTTTGGTGATTCGGAAGAACATTGTAGTCAAAATATTCTGGTGGCAAAACGATCGCAATCTCACGGCCTGTATAGTCCCCGTCAACTTATAATTCATATTCCTATAAAAACTGTTTTTTTTTAATATGCCGACTGTCCAAAATATTTAGTCCAGGCGAATAGGTTTCCTGAACCGTTTCAATAATTAATAAAATAAATTCCTTATTTGTGCGGAATTATTATTTAAATTTACTGCCAACAGTGTATTTACTAATGTAAAGCCTAGCTAATGCTTACACTTTTCTTCAGGCTTTCTTTACACAAAAGCCATTTGATTATTCATTGTCATTATCAACAATGATATATTATGGTAAGTATAGAAACATCCCAAGAGCACACTAGGAAATTTTTAAAAAATCGTTATTTAGGATTTGAATTTTAGTAAAAAAACTCGCTTTGTGTTTGTAAAAGTTAAGTTTCTGAAGGCTAAGTTTGAGTTATATACTATTCTTAGAATTATACCTTAGAATTTACTGGCTTTTAATAACGAAATGGCCGCCACTGTTCGTTACCTACCTTTGGTCATTAATTTTATTAATATATTATTAATAATATACATACTAAATGAACACAATAAAAACATATAGTATTACCTAATGGTGAAAAGAAAGTCTGGTCTTGAATTTATAATTTTTCGATCGCCGAGCCGTTTTCAATCCGATTCCTCAGAATTTCCCAAACATAATAGGATGCGCGGCGCACTTAATAATAGACTAAGAGATAGCGGCTTCTAAATCTACACCATTTTTTCATGAAAATTTTCGAATCCCTTCTGGATTTCGCTACTAATATCAGAGTCCCGTTGCGCGTTTTCAGGGTGCGTGGTCCAAGAAGTTAATCTTTGGAGCATATTTGGCAAACTAACATAATCTCAAGACTCAGAAAATTACCTACATATGTCGAGAGTCTATGTCTGCACTTTTAAGGGGTTACATACAGTTAGAATTTTCAAAAAATTGATTTTTTTAATTTCAATTTCGTAATGTATATATTCCAGTACACACACAGAAAATTTCAAGGCAATCCGGCGATTATGTTCGAAGTTACACGCATATTTGTAAAGATGTGTCAAAGCGATTGTACGCTATGTAAAGTGCTTTTGAAACTTTAAACGCGTTTTTCTCAAAACTGTGTTTTTAAAGTCGGTGACGGAGATTTCTCGGAAACGGCTGAACCGATCAGTCTCAAATTTTAACACAAGCTTCTTAAGTATATTTTTTTCTAATTAATCGAAGGTTTTTTCTCACCGATAAATATTTTTTTTACATAAACAATTTAAGGCCAAAATTTTGCTCAAAAATCGATTTTTTTTTTGGAGAAGCCGCGATTTTGTCAAAAAATTTTATTTTGCTTATTCCTTCGATTAATTAGAAGATTATACATTACTTTAACGAAATCCGTTTGGATTTTTCATTTTCGATGATCCAGTCCAGAGATATCGTTGTCACCGCAAGATGGCTTTTTTGAGAGGAACTCCTGGAGATCAGCTATAGCAGCTTTCAAAATTATTATTTTTACAAATACAAAAATCTTAAAATACAGTTAAAAGTTACCATAGTATGTGTACAAATTTTCACATTAATAAATTTAAAAGTCTTCTCAGGAAAAATTCTTGAAAAATCGCTTTTTTTAGGCCTCCTAACTGTATATAAATAGAAGATGGTACAATATTAGGTACACATGTATACTGAAATAAAGTATATAGAAGTGTATAGAAAGTGACATAGAAATCCGAACACTCAGTAAAAATGATTTATTTCAATATTTTGAACAAATATTTAGGAAGTCATGGTGAGCAAATGATTTTTAATCCAATCTAATGAAGATAACTTAACTTTAATCGCTATTACCTTTGATAATGATAATGTGTTAATATACCACAGTGTCAGAGGCGCAGCCAGGGGGGGGGGGGCGCCCCCCCCCCCCCCCGAGATTCTGTACATCCAGCCTAATTACGTAACTAGGTAGATTTTTTTTGTATGTTACCTATTTTTATGTGTCGGGTTGGAACTTAATATACACAGTTTATAGTTATTGAATGTACCTCTAATTCCTAACCCATTCTTACTCATTTAAAACTCAACGTCTTAAAAAAAATTGTAGAGACATTTAGTCCGCCCCCCCCCCCCCGAACCAAATTTCTGGCTGCACCACTGCACAGTGTGTTACACATTCAATAATGCATCCAGACATGCTTCTGATGAGGTGATTAATATCCTTCTGGGGTGTCTCATTCCAGGCTACTTCAGCCTCATGTCGAACTGCCACCAAAGTTTGAGGGGGCTGTTGTAAGTTTAGCATTCTAGTCCAATGTTACTCTTGTCTTGCTATACGAGTATGTGACCGGGCATTATATTGATGAAAAGTTGGATTTGGGAGTGTCCTAAGGACCTAAGAATCCTATGATATGGTATGAGACGAGATTCCACAATTTCTTGGACGTAAAGCTGAGGAGTCATGTTTCCTGTGATAAATACAAGAGGTGACCTAGAGCCATAAACAGTGGTCGAATAGTCGTCACTGATGAACGTGCCTTTTAAAAAAAAATTGTGGCTCAAGCATTTCACCACGTCGGCGTCGCCTTCTCACCCTTGCCCGGCCATCATGCATGGCTAAAAAAAAATGAGAATTCATCGCTAAAGACTAATGTGCATTCCTGGCCCCACAGTAATCCTCTATACCACTCAAGTCTATCAGCTCGATGCTTTCGAGTTAGAGGGAGCGCCCAATGCGGACAATATGAGAGAAGCCCAATATACGACCATAAACACACATTCCAATGGGCCTTTAATGTTCTGCAAACTACTGATTTGCAATTGCCCTGGTAGTGGAGAAACGATGTCTTAAAGTCAACAATCTCAGGCGGCGATCTTGGAGCTCTGTTATTGAGCAGCGTCGTCCTGGGCCCCTGGCTTTGTGTTCAGCATTCTTGAAGCCATACATAACAACATCTCACCACAGTATCTAGACTTTTGTGCACTCTAGCAACAATGTCCCGAAAAGGGGTCCGGCCTCCAGTAGTTCAATTATTCGTCCACCATCAAAATCGCTAAATTGGCGAAAATTTAAATTTTTCATTTCATTTTGTTCTTTTTTAATTGTACTTTTGTTGTTTTTTATTAATTTACCTAATTTGTTATTAGTTTTGAAAGCAATATGCAAATCTAGTTTATTTAAATGTATGTGTTTTGATTTTTTGTGTAAGTTCACCGGTAAATGTGAGAGTTCTGTACCTAAGTGTAGCTTTTGATTTTGTTGTAGGATATGCTAAATTTATAGCTTCTTTATATTGTTTTTTATTAATAATTTTCTTTGTATCTTGCTAAATAAGGGTACTTTATTATTGGTTATATCTTACGTTTTTGTCGCTACCCTGTATAATATAGGTCTTTTTAGATTTTTCCCACAGGGATTCTTAGGTTATTAATATGCAGAACTTTTCTTCTACATCAGTGATTTTTTTTCAACTTCTGATTGACATTAAAAAGTACTGAATTTGATAAAATAGTAAATCCAAATAGATTTCGTGTACTAAGAAAACTCATGCTTTTATTGGTCGGGGGGGGGGGGGGGGAGAGGCTAATTACCCCTCATTAAGACGCCTTTGTGCCCGCCAGAATCTGACACTAGTGACTGACCCACCTTACAATTAACAACGCAAAGGATTCGAAATTGTCATGACAAAATCCTGTCGGTTTAGACATCGCTATCTCCTAGTCTATAAATAAAACAAACGATCTACAGTCGCAAAACCGACTTGCCGCGCGATTTTATTTTCATTGTCGTTGTTTTGCTCTTGTCTTGTGGTTTCACTTGACGTACGATTTAATCGGTCTGTTGTATTTTATTCACGAGATTCGATCGTTTCGATTCATTATTCACTTCGAATAGAACAGAGCGATCTTTTGCGCGTATAAAGTTCATTCCGTCCGAAGATCTATTTTTGTCGTAGAGACAAAATTATTTCGTAAAAATTTTTGGTTAATGTGGTTTAACTTGCCGGCACATAATTCGTCTCGTCAGGTGCTTTTTGGATGATACATCCAGGTAAATATTTAACTTTAGATAATTATTGACAGTATCTTTACCTATTAGGAAAAAAAACGCTTCACTGGCTAGTTTTACGAACTATTGGATATATAATAGGCGTTGATATATTATAGATTTAAAACGACTGAAAAGTGGAACCTTTTTGCAAACTGAGGTAAATCCACCTTAAACAAAAATTAATTAATTAATAATATTAGGGCCAATATTTTTTTTAATATACATTAACTTGATGTACAAATTAAATTTAAAAGGTACTTAATATTAAATTATTTGCAGATGATACGACTATTATTTATTTTTCTGAAATAATAGAAAATTTATATTTCAAAATTAATTATGATTTACAAATACCTTTCTGTCTTGGCTTTGATCTCATAAACTTACATTAAAATTTGAGTCAAAAACTGAGTCTGTTCAATATTTAAATACGACAAGAGTTTTAGGCTTAATTATTTTATTGAAAATCTAAGTTGGAAAAGTCATATTCAAAATATTATAAAAGTTTAAAGTCCACTAATAAGTGTGCTCTATAAAACTCGATATTACATTCCTTTAAAATATCCAAAGGACATTTACTTTTTATTAATATATTCAGAACTAGGGGAAACTGGCCTAAAACGGCATACTACTTTTTGTAGGCGTCATATAAATTTTATTTAAAACTTTTAATCAACGACTAAAATAGCCTTAGAATTTACAATGATAATACTTTTAACCGGTAAAAAAATAATTTTAATTTAAACAAAGATTTTTTAACAAATACGAAATTAATAAAAACATGCATTAACCATTTTACCCTCACTACTACGGGCAAAATGGCATACCTATATAAAAACACATATAAATTAAACAAATTTTAATATAAATTATTTAATTTTGCTAACAACCAAAAAAGCCCCTAATACTAACTAATAATGACAAAAAAAACATAAAAAAGCATTCAGATAATAAAAATAATACATCCTGAATGTAAACAGGGCAAAATGGCATACATAAAATAATACAAACTTTTAAACGTGTTTAAGCACAAGCATCACAAATGTAAGTTGTTGTCTTAGGACTTTTTTACTGACTAATAAAATAGTTTTCTATTTAAAAAATTGAAATATAATGATAACTTCTAAAACGGCATACTATGCCATTTTACCCCAGACTCTTGTATGCCATTTTACACCAATGGACATATTAGAACAAATCCAGCTGTTTGATAGCTTTAAACAATGTTTTTAATTGTTATGTATATCAAAACATGATTATAGGAGCTTACATTTGATGACTTACCTATTTTTCTTTACGAAAAACTATTCCCAAAATATATATTCATAAATTACTCTAAGGTAAATAAAAACTAACACCATTGTCAGACCAGGCATTCGACAATTACGGCGGAACTAATATAGTTGCGACATTGCAAAGTTTGTGGATTTGTTAGTGTTCTTTTGCAGAATTAGGCCGACATTATCGGTTCTTACATTGAGCGGTAAACTCAAAACTGGCAGTATGCCGTTTTAGCGTAGTATGCCGTTTTAGGCCAGTTTCCCCTACTATATTTAATTTCTAATTGGGGTTCTGCTTGTTTGTACAATCTAAAACCTTTACAAAAAGTGCAAAATAAAAGCATTAAATAATGTATTTACAAATTACCTTATTTGGAACTAACTATTAATTTATATAAACCCAAAGGGTATCTAAATATTCAATAAATTAAAAATTTGCATTTTAATACACTCTATTTTATTAAAAGAAAAAAAGTCAAACATTACTTTTAAAGAGAGCAAAAAGTAACATGATCACAACCAGGGGCGGATGGGCTCAGGCGGGACACCGGGATGAATCCCGGTGGGCCGGAGTCAAATGGGCCGGGCAGATGGACCGGGCAGGCGCCATCCATACGGAAATATGCCATGCCTAAATAAAAAAGATACAGAAAAAACATGGATGTTTGCAGAGATATGGCGATTCTCAGTCCGCACCATTTTCAAAAAATTAAAGATTCAGGAGTACCAAATGCATTAAAAATCCTTTTTGAGAAATAGTTGCCACTCCTTGAAAAATTATACAGTTTTCCTGCGATTGGGATAACTTTAAACGCACAATTAGTGATTTTTATAATATAAATTTCTTAAAAGATGAAGAAGGCGAAGGCCAAGACAAGGAAGAGGAAAAACACAGAAGCATGCAAACGACTTCAGCGCCATCAAAACCAAAACAAAAATGCAGTAGCTGCAAAAATTGTGTGGTATGCTGTTACTTGATCATAATGAATTATAATATGTATCAAGGCGCATCTCAGGCATTAGTAACAGCTTACCAATATTTAGTAACGCTTCCTATATCGCAACAAGCATGTAAAAGATCGTTTTCAATTTTGAAACATTTAAAAAATCATTTAAGGAATTCTTAAAAAGACGAAAGGATGGAATCGTTTATGCTTATGAACATCGAAAAAAGTTTTCTGATATAAATAAATAATGAAGAAATTATAAGTAAATTAGCTGCAACCAGCCAATTACTTTCCATTATTCAAAATTATTTCAAAATTAATTACGTTCGTAAATGTATTTTTGAGCAATATAAGTATTTTTTTTATAAAAAAGATTATTTTTATACGCTATTTTTTAACATTTTTTGCAAAGGGTAGCAAAAAAAATAATTTTTATTTTTATCATCCAAAAAAGGTTTCGCTCTTCTTGTATGCAGCGCTATTCACCTCAGGGGGCCACTTGAGAAAAACCGTCCCGGGCCGCTTCAAAGTTGCCCATCCGCCCCTGATCACAACACCCCACATTGTAGGAATTTTCTATTTTGAGGGGTAGGGGTAACTTTGAAATTTTGAATGGAATCATGTACTTTTGTTTATAAAATTTGATTCTGCGTAAAAAGCTATGTATGTGTACAATTTTTTTTTGATTTGTTCTGTCCTATACGAAATTATGATTTATTAGGTTATAAAATAAAAACAAATAATTACAATTTAAGTTCAACTTATTTGTCGTCTGTCATGCTTGAGAAGTTGTTCGAAATGTCACCCTTCAACTTCCAAACATTTTCTCATTCTTTTTCTGCAAAACTTAATATATTACTGTACAAATCCATAAATGTATTGTTCACCATGTTCAACATAATGCACAGCTAATTTTTTGGTAAATTTTAGAGCTTAGAATCTTAGAATTTCTAAACAATAAAAAGCAAATGGTCATTGCGTACGTTGTGAAGCAATTTTAACTTTCTTTTTAGAACACATCACGCAAGGGAATAGAACTTTTGGCCTTTAATAATAAAGCGTAATTATAATCACGAAATCCCTTACACTAAACAAACAGGATGTTGCCGCCAACTTTTACCGATAGAATTTTACAGCCAATTCTCTGAAGAAAATTTTTTTTTTCAAAAAAATGAACCAACTTCACAAAGTGTGAAATAATATTTTTGCGTATTTACGTATAGCTGTGGTTAATATAGTAAACTTAATTTTGTTCAATGTTAGGTCACTAGTACACCGAAATTCTAAACTTTAAAGTCGGCCCAGTTTTAAAGTATAATTAGGAATCCTTAATGATAACACATTGATAAATTATTGTTAATAAAGAGTAATATTTTTGGTAATTTATTGCTGAGCCTAATAATTTTAGTAATTATACACAAAAGCTCTGATCTTTAAAGTAAACGCAACTTCTTATTAATTGTTTATGAATTATATCATTACGGGTCCTTATACTGTGAAATTGCGCCGACTTCAAAGCTCAGAACTTCGGTGTACACGTTACCTAACTTTGAACAAAATTAAGTTTACCATTAACCACAGTTATACGTAAAAATATTATTTCATACTTTTTAGTGCTTTTTTTTGTGAAGTCGGTTAATTTTTTTTGAAAAAAATAACTTTTTCTTTTTTATTCACCTATTCTCCCTTCCCCTTCTTCTTATTGCCCTTGTAAATTTGTAATGTCCACGTAATATTGGATTTTTAGACCTCAGCAACCCCGAAAATGACATAGTTAACATTTTTAAAGGATTTTCCACCCGCTCCTTTCGCCTCCCTTCCCCGCCGTAAATTTTTTACTTCCGATATATGAACTTAGCTTTTCTGACTTCAATGACCCATTAGTTAACATTTTTGGAGAAACTGCCAGTCGCTCCTTTTTATCCCTTCCCCATTAATTCTTTAACAAACACAAACAAAATTAGATTTTCTGACCTCAGTAACCTCGAAAATAATATATTAGTTGTTTCTGGAGAAATTCTCAGCCGCCCCTTTTATTCTCTGAAAATTGAAAAAAGGGCTTACAGGCCCTTTTAAAGTGTTTCTAGCCCTTTTAAAGTGCTTCCATTCCTTTCAAACTGCTTCAAGGCCTTTAAAAGCTCTTCAAAGCGTTCCAAGTCCCTTCAGGTACGTAACTAGACCAAAATTTGGAGGGGCACATGCTTACAAGCTCTTTGAATTCTCAAGCGTTTCCAGACCTATATATGTGAATAGAAACATTTCTTATTTTTGATCAAAAAATCATCTGTAAAATTTTGTCGGTAGATTTTGCAACGCCCTGTATTCACGAAATTCTGTATACTAAACATATACCTACACTTTTCTTATATTATAAAAACCGCTTTGAGCGAAACTACTAGTTATGGTAAATAGTTGGTTAAAGTTCCGGCAAGTTCTCATATGGCCGACACATTAATTTCATGTTTCGTAACGTTACTGTTTATAAATTATGTCTTGACATTTATTAGAGTACATGCACTTTATATTGGATTTAATAGAAATTGAATAGGGGACGAGGCCAGACAATAAGTTTACTAATATACTAAATTGCAGTACTTTAAAAATTAACTAAACTCGAATCGGGCACCGGAAAATTGGGGTTCGGCACCCTCTTTTACCGACAGCCTATAGGTACCGTCAATTTGCGATAAAGAGTAGTATTCAGCAGAAATCACTACTATCTGTTTGTTACTCGCGTTTCAACGGAATAACGGGTCGCGATAAGACAAGCTTACGTCACAGCCTATTTGTGATCAGTGCTGATCACTAATAAATAAGTGTTATATTTCTACAATCACCCAATGCAATCACCTATCAACCTAGTTTAATATCATAGAGTAAAGATGTAGAGTAGATACTTTATATTCAGGATGGTTTGCGTGGGATAAAAAATAGTCCATGCGTAGCTCGATAGATGGCGCAGGAGTATTTTTACATCGCTGGATATCCATATGATCAATAGATGGCGCTGGAGTAGGTATTTAAATCGACCTTGTGACGAAAATCACTTCGTCGATAAACTGTAAATTATTCTTTTCGTCACTAAACTGTCTACACATTATTTGTGTATTAAATCCTTACTTCCCTACGTACAGTTACGGCAACTGAAATCCGAACGACATTTTATTATATTGTAAATATTACTTACTATTCTATTTAGCTTTTAACACCTATAAATACATTAAATCTACCTAAATTAAAAACGGTAGTGTCAGTGTCAAAAAGTTGAATATGTTTCTGTCTTAATAAATACCCACATGTGTGCATGACCATGCCGCAATGAAGCAAAGAAGAGAAAGCCAAGATAGTCACACTAATAGACGAAGGTTGGTCAAAAAAAACTGTAGACGAAAGACTCGGAGTACCAAAAAGTACTGTTCACGACATACAAAAGAAATATGATGAAATAAATTCACAAATTCACTAAACAGAAAAGTAGAAAGTGGCGGACATAGGATTTCTTCTAAACAGGAAGATAACCAGTTGTACACTTCCTTCAGAATCATCCTTTCCAATCTGCAGTAGCAGGAAAGGCCAACTCCAATTTTCCAGGTTGCGTAAGAACTGCTCGAAATCGTATAAAGGAAATATCTGACTTGCGTACCTAATCATCCTGCAGCAAAAAAGCCTTTTTTAAGACATGACAATAAAAAGCAGCGGGTTGGGTATTCATTGCAGATCCACACAGGAGGAATGGCCTTTTGGCAAAATGTTGTATTTACCGATGAGAAGGTATTTTAGTCGTATTAGAATGGTTGTGTTGTTAGAGTGTACAGACCTCCAAGTGCCCGTTTTAAAGAAAAATATGCACAAAATATAAGCGAAAGTGGACGTTTTTCGGTAAACAGTTGATACGGAGTGCTACAGGGATTGAAGTGTGCACAAATATTAAAAGGTTGAACACAGATGCTTATATAAATATATATTAGAATGCGTTATGCTGACATCCGTAGTTGCCGAATTTCCGAATCATTTTATTTATTAGCATGACAACTGCCCTGTCCACACGGCTAGAAGAGTAAAAGAATGGATGGCCGAAAGAAATATCCAGGTATTACAATGGCCTTCGCGCACCCCGGATATACCCGGAAACGTCTGGGGCTTTAGAAAACGCAATCGGTCCAATTAACCTTCATTGCGATATGGCCGTCCACACGCCAACTTTCTGTGAATGCAGAGGCTTCTCTATAAAGAAATGTGAATTTTCAGAACTCCACATTCTCATTTGTTGAGAATTTACATAACCAGAGAGGTAAAATCATGCCTTGTCAGTAAAAAAGGTTTTTTCAAATACGTTTTCATTATTATGCAAATTACCCATAACCCACTCTGAAAATTGCATTCGCTGTGGCTTGTCGCTTGGTAACAATTCTTGGACTGAGCTTAGACGATAAGCGTGCATCTGCAGGTCACATTTCAGGAAATTTGCCTCAATTCTTCTACTTTTTGTGCAATGCGAACTCTGGGTCCCCCACTGCCTTCCTTTCTATTCACACTTCCTGTTTCTCTAAACAAAGCCACAGATCTAGTCAAAACTTGGCGAAACTGGTCGATATCCATGACTATGTGTGAAAATTCTGTTTGAAAACCCAATCAAACCCAATCAATCCCACTGGCCATCAACCCTTCTACCATTTCTAAAGTAACTTTCGATCATAAAAGCTTGTTGGTTCTGCCGTGAATAGGTACCATATTTAATTTTCGTAAAAATTAAAACTTCAGACCTTGATAGTTCTATTTTTCATTCGCCTATAGGTACATTTTACCTATGTTACCTTTCAAGAATAATATCTCAAGACATGCATGATTGATTCTACGGCACGATACACTTACAATGGTAGCTACGTTATGACGTCACTTCGAGGGAAAATATTAAATTGACTAGGCGTTTACCTGAGCAAATGAAATATGACAATAATATTTTTGTACAACTGTCAAAAAAAGTTGACATTTTTTCATCGCTATCGATACGTAAACCTTTTGTTTTTTTAACAGTGAAAAAAAGACTTTTTTTCACGGTGAAAAAAAGACTTTTTTTAACTGGAAAAATGATTTACAAAAAAAACGATAAAACATTACTTTATATCAATATTTTCTTTAACATTCAACATACTCTTCAACATTGAGTAGACACTCCATAAAGTAGAAGGTTTTACAGTTTTTGATTTCTCCTCAAAATAGCATATAAGTACCTTTTCAGACACTTTTTGTATATTTTTCTTGCCGCACCATTCACGGAATTGGTTATAATTTTTCTCGTATATAAATTTTGATTTCGCCGGTAACATGTTAGCTATAGCCGAATTTGCTATATCGGCTATATCTGAAGGAATCTCGCTATCACTATCGTAATCTACATCCATTTTAAGTACTTATACTATTTATTTAAAAAATTGCAATAAATATGAACAGCTATCAACGTATGACAACAAAACAAGCAACGTGCCAACAAACCATTTCTATAGTAACGACAGGGCTGTTAACTTGATTATGTGAAATTATATGGTAAAATTTTTATTATAATATACAATTTTACCGATTAATTCAAACTTTCAGTTGTACAAAAAATGTTGTTTGTATTTCGTTTGTGAAATTCGTGTTTTAATGGCACATTCGAGAGAATTTTTCGCCTCGACCTGCGGTCTCGGCAAAAAATTGACACTCTCATATGCCATTAAAAAAACACTCACTTCACGCACTTAATACAAAAATAACTATTTAATAAACGTCAACTCAACACACTACCCGACAATAAACTGACATGTACTGATGTGCTAGGGGTGCAAGTGTCTATATAGTCAATTTAGGATTTCCTCTCGAAGTAACGTCATAGCGTAGCATACCGTTGTAAGTGTATCGTGTTCTACGGCATACTTTGAGGACTTTTTTTTCATTTTGCGTTACCTTTACAAATAATAGTTTAACTAGTAAAGGTGGACAAAAATTAAGGTAAAACCAAATGTACCTACCAAAATTTGCATCAATGTCATTAAAGTCAAATTGGTGTCCGAATTTCATTATCCGTAACTGTACGTTATAAATGTGAAAATATGTTTGTTTGTTACTCAAACACTCCTCCACGGACTAACACAATTATAAAAAAAATGATATAGATATCTTATAAGTGATATTATTAGTACGACTGGACACACTATTTTTATTATCAACCGTCGGCTTCACATTCTATTCAGAAATCCTTGAAAAATACAAATTGCACATTTTCCGAAGCAAATCGTTAAAACTAGTGTAAAATTATAAAACAATAACAATCCCATAAATGTTTTATTCGATTGCAAAATTATAGACTTCACTTTTATGATTTTATTCGGCGTCCACGTAGATTTCTACATAAAATATAAGGAAATGTTTTTAATCCATCGCTAACTTTATTATAGACTTTATATTTTAAGCTAGCTTGCGCCCGCCGTATAACAATTTTACTCCATTACAAACTTTCAATCCCCTTATGACCCCTTTAGGGGGGAATTTTGAAAAATCCCTATAATAAAACTACTAACCAAATTTCATATGTATAGCTTCAGCGGTTTCGGCTCGGCGATGATGAATCAGTCAGTTACTCAGGACATGTTATTTTATATAATATATAGATAGATTATATAATATATAGATTAAACCCTAACCTATAATAAGTACCCTATGTGTTTTTTCGTAATGTAAGCTTCCTCTATGCATAGTTTCATCGCAATCCATTGCTTCGTGAAGACATGTTGGAGTACCCAAAAACAAACAGATTTTCGCATTTATAATAATATATAGTAGGTACGGATATCATAGGGTTTCTATTAAACTCGCTAAGTTTAAATCAATGCAACCTTTTTTGAGTGTATGCGACTCTATTGCGGGTTTTTTTGTTTCAGGAATTCGGCAGCAATAATGGCACTGGCAGTGGAAGATATTATGTGTGATCAGTGCATAATCACCTCCGAAATCAATATTACTCTTGAACACAATGAAGAACATTATATAATGATCCCCGCAACGTAAGCTTATATATTGTATATACAGTATGTCCGCGGATATGTAGGTTTAGAAGAGGACAAATGGATCAAATTTTGCAAGATACGTAAAAATGTCAGTTCTAATAAAAGTTGTTGCTTGTTAAATAAATAATATTCACGTTATGAAAAAATCCGGACCTCTGGACCGTGGAAGGTAGAAAACTGAACCGCTAAAAAACCCGAATTAATTTGTAACAACAAATACCTATCTATCTTGTATTATTTTTAAGGTTCGTTTGAAGTTTTTCTTTTCTTCTCCTCTGGACCTCGAGAAAATTTTTCAAAAGTATTCGGACCCCACTAGAAATTACTTGCGGACCCCTGCTCTTAGCTGTACTGTAGTCTTTAAGCAGATAAGTGATGCAAAACTTCTTCGAAAATCACAAATCAGAAAATTATATTGACCTGGTGGAAGAACTGACTTGAAGTTTGAAAAATTTAAACTGAAGCATGGGTATCAAACTCGACTTTCTACACAAAAACTGTTATATTAGAGTGACATTTTTACGTATCTTCAGTGGCGGCTGGAGAAATTTCAAAGTTGTATATCTTTGTTCCTACTTACAGGACCCTTACCAAATTTAGTAGTTTTAATAGTAAGCCCACTGGGAATGTTTTGGTAAAGAAAAAAAACATTTTGTAACTTGCAAAAAAAGTTGAATTTTTGGTGTGCCCTCCTAAGAAAAAAATGAACACGTCTAGGTATTTTATTTATTATTTCTTCTAAACAAATTTTACATCATTTTGTCGACAGTTTTTAAATTTTGAGAGAAAAAAATGTGTTAGTAGAAAGCTATAGTCATTTGGATTGTTTTTAAAAATATATTCTAGGCTTAAAAAAATTCAGATGACTATAACTTTCTACTAACACATTTTTTCCTGCCAAAATTTAAAAACTGTCGACAAAATGATGTAAAATTTGTTTAGAAAAAATAATAAATAAAATATCTAGACGTGTTCATTTTTTTCTTAGGAGGGGCACACCAAAAATTTAACTTTTTTTCGCAAATTACAAAATGTTTTTTGTCTTTACCAAAACATTCCCGGTGGGCTCACTATTAAAACCCCTAAATTTGGTACGGGTCCTGTAAGTAGGAACAGAGATATACAACTTTGAAATTTCATCAGCCGCCCCTGCGTCTCTTGCAAAATTTGGTCCATTAGTCCTCTTCTAAACCCTATCAGCGGACATACTGTATACATACATCATATGTATACAGGGTGTTTCATTCATGTGCCATCGCTTAAAGGGAGATTCTTTGAAAGAAACTAAGGGAAAAAGTTCATATGAACATGGGTCCGCAAAAGCTTTGTTTCAATCTGACTGAAATACCAAAATGTGAAAAACTCAGTGGCGTACATGTTTTTATTAAAAAAATATGTTATCGTCTTATATGCACGTCTCTGAAGGACCTGTCAAAGTATTTTCATAGTTAGAATTATGCTTACTGTACTTAAGTACTGCCATTTTAAACATATTTTTAAAAAACTGAAAAAATTTAAAAAAAAATTTAACACCCTATATCTTTGAAACAAAGCATCTGCGGACCGATGCTTCATATAAACATTTTGCCTTAGTTTTTTTCAATGCTTTTGAAACACCCTGTATATACATACATAATACATATATGTATGTGTTGTTGAAATTTTCCTAAAATAAAGAAAGAAATTTGGTCGGTGTTATCAGTACTACCCACTGACAGAATTAAATCTGTTATCTACGAACGTGACATCGGAAAATAAATGATATACATTTCGGAAAACATTAATTTTCAATGTCACATGAAAACAATGACAAGTTCGAACAGCGTAGAAGAAGCTTTCTTGGTTTGAGCTATGTTGGTCCATTTTTGTTTCTATATCGCTATAAAACTCACCTTCTATCCGGTCTAGAGTTGTGTCCGTATGTTTCTATCTTTGTCTGTTTTTTTTTGTCCGTGAGTGTGTATTGTTTTAATACCTAGCGTCACGTATTTTGAACAAAGCGTAAAACCAGAATTGTAAATTTTTGATAAAGCACACAGTTCGTGTTAACAGTCTGACATCAAGATTCACAGAATCCTCACGTACAAACAAATACACACTGCTGTGTATTTTAGACTCCAAAAGATTACGCTGTCAGGGTAATTTTGATATTATAATACGGGGTCCCAATAAGCAAAAGCATTCTTACGAAAAAAAAAATGTAAATATACCAAATAACAAAATTACCTGGAAAATTTAATTCTCAATGGTTTATGCATTAAATTATAGATTAGAGTTGTTGGAATTATAAAAACACGTCTATGTCATTACATTACAGAGTATTTAAACACTGTTATTGGATAATGTGACAAGCATTCATTTATTTAAACATATTAAACAGGCGCATTTACAAAATGATACCTAAGTATACCTTTTTTGCAGCGGGGACAATTTTAAGAGCAATAATAATTACACTGCGTTACACACTGAAAGAAAAATCGAGTACCCTCTTCAAATTATTGTGTTTATTTAATGAACTTGCTCTCTTATTAAGAATACATAGTGTTTGGTTTTTTATCACATTGAAAAAACTGATGAAATGTATCGATACCAACATTCTCCAATTTTTAAAAACAAATAATTACACTAGAGTTAATAGAATTATTTTTTGAAATAGTAGTATTACAATTCAGAAAAAAAAAACACTGAACTTGGACAAGTAAGTAATTTTTTAACTTTTTCTCTTATGGGACAAAGAATCATCTCTCTTTAATCGCCTAACATAGCTGCATTCCAATGACTTTAAAACCGCTCCTCAAGCCTCTTAACGCTTACGGCTCCAAGGTTGGAGGGGAAAAAATTCAAATGCGAATCAAGAAAATGGATCTTGAGCGACATTCTGCATCCCATCTCTTTGTAAGCATGTAACAAATTGTTGACTAAAATTTCCACATTTTCGGCTGTGTGGTTTCCTAAAAAGGCATTTCAGTGAAATCCAGGCTTAATATAACTCTTTGATATTTAGCTCTCGGTCGAAATGTGGGTCTTTCATTAACTGACGTATTTGTGGTCCGATAAATATCCCTTCATTTGATTTTGCTTCACTTCCTTTTGTGAAAATCGACTTGAGATACAAAAAACCTTCACCGTTCTTATCCACTGCCTTCACAAAATTCTTCATATGTAGTGGAGGTAGAATGACATTTTGTGGATCAATTAAAGCTACGTTCTTCACATTCGCTTTGCCGAATTGCTGCACACAAATTCTGTCCTTTTTGGCCAATGTTTTATCAAGTAGTGTTTGTCAGTATCCCACATACAGAGAAAGCAGCAGTGCTTAGTGAATCCACCCTGCAATCCAAGTAACGTTGCTACTACTTTCAGGTCAGCACACACTTTTCACTGAAAATCTTTGCATCTTGTAACATTCAGTATAGACTCTTTAATAATATTTGACATGACATTTAACACGACAGAATAAGCAAACGATATTGACGGATATTGATTGACGTTATGGAGTAAAACTGCCTTCAAACTTATTTTGGAACATCAATAAAGAGACGCGAATCCATTGATTCGAAATTCCAACTCTTCCATCAAACTTGCTATACTGTTACAGAAATTTAAGTTTTCAGACCCTGAGTAAAATCACGTCTGTTCCGTTTTCGTTAACCTAAGGAAATTCCCTTGATAGATGGTGAGATAACGTAAACTAAGACACTTTTAAAACTGTGTGACGAGACGTGATAGACACATTTGGTGTTCATCTCCTACCTTCTATTAGTGTTAGCAAACTGTTAAAGCTGCAAGCTCTTTGGGTACAAAAATCGTGTCACGCAGTGGTGTTTAGGCTATTTTGAAATACTTAGTTAATAATAAATAGCGATGCGAATACTTGACACTTGGCTTTTTAAAATATGTATACAAAATAGAGTTCAAATTTAGTAAAACATTACACTACTTACATGATGAATGGATGAATGAACGAATGAATGAATTACCTATCCAGCCGGGATAAAAATTAGCCTATGTCCTCCGTGACGTAAGCTTCCTCTATGCAAAGTTTCATCACGACCCGTTGCTCCGTTGAGCCGTGATGGAGAAATAGACAAACAAATTTTCGCATTTATAACATATGTAAGGATTGGCATAGAACTGTACTCGTACACCGATACTATTGTCCTATCGTTAAAATCCTATTTTGATTTTTCTTTCAGCAAACTATGGCTGCAAAACATCCTCTACACTCTCAGACATCAACTTATTCCGGCCCTGGCAGCTTTCCTAGCCAACAGCGTAACTAGATCCTTAGCACCGCTCCAAAGGTTGCCCCTAAGGTTATCGTCGGACATAATAAGGGTAAGACTGAAGGGAAGAAGAAAATCGCAACTGGCAATTACGGACGGATTGAAAAGGGAAGACTTGGAAGCACCTTTGCCAGAAAATATGAAAAATACGCCCGAGAAGTGTGTAAATTGTGTCGTGTTACACGAACCTGAAACGGAACCCTATGCGGATATTATTTTTGTTCATGGGTTACATGGAGGTAAGAATACATATATAGTGTTAAATTTATAATGTGCCTAGAACATCCCGAGTTACACGTTGTTCGAGCCTACACGCTTCAATTATTGATCGCGCTAGAATTTTTCAATCTTTTGCTCAGTCTACACCTAATTCCCAATGTTCATGATTATTTTTCTGATTATTCTGAGGGATATTTTTAGTGATAAGCAATTTTTAAGCGTTTTGCCCGAAAAATGTTTAAAAAATACATCAATATTGTTGAAGTCGTGCTTCAGTAAGCTTTCATTTGCTCAGGTTGGGTTGGGTACCCTACACGATTCCCTTAAAATTTTTCCCATTTCTCAATTTACCCCCTGAAATTAACCCCCAGAATCAATTCAACTTTGTATCCTTCACTTTTGTAATTGGGCCACCACACTCTATCTCTGTGCTAAATTTCAAATTTTTACGTAGAATAGTTTCAGAGAAAATCGCCTGTGACAGATGGACGGATGGACGGACACCGAAGTGATTCCATAAGTATTTCGTTTTGCTAATTTTTAGCACGGAAGACTAAAAAAAAACAACACTAAACCAATAACCTTGCTCCTGATTAGTACGGTCCTGCGCGATACGCTTCTAACAACTACACCTTGAAAGGAAAAGCTAAACCATAAAAAAATCGTATTATTTCTTTTATCTTGAATTTAGTCGATTAGCCTAGGAATTACGAGATAAATAGTTACAAGGTCGACCGGGAAAAATTCTACTCTCCAAACAAAGAAACTAATTTATTAAAACTGGGTTTAATTATAATAATAACATCCAAATAATTTTTATTACTCAATAACAAAACGTTTATAACAATATGTCCAGTAAATCTGTACGGCAGTGGCGTGGCGGTGATAATTATAAAGAGGGCAGCGATCCAATAAAAATTCGGTCAAGTGCAAGCTATCCTTGTACAATTAGGGTTTGTTCTTTTGTGTTGCACGAAACTGCACTAACCTGCACTCACTAATTTTTTTCTTATGGGTTTCTTCTGTAAATAAAAAAAGTGTATTTTAGTAGTGCAGTTTCGTGCAACACAAAAAAACAAACCTTTTTTTTACTTGTAGAAGACACCCATTAAAAAACCGTGCAGGTTAGTGCAGTTTCACGCAACCCAAAAGAACAAACCTCTTTTGTTCCGTGTCATCAGCCCACTTAAAAACTTTTTCTCTAAAACCAATTGGTTCAGCAGTCATAAGGAAATAAACAATTAAATTGTTTATAACAATAATTGATCGCGCTAGAATTTTTCAATCGTGATAATTGAAGACCATAACTTCTAAAGGGTCTAAGTGCCTTTTTAGAAGAATTTTATATGTTTCCGTAAAAAGGGTGTAAATGTAAACCCGAATGCAACTGAAGAGGGTCTATATGCCAAAGGGCACGTATAGGCTTTTTCTATGCATTAAAAGATGGCGCCAGGTCTAAGTCCCATAGCATGTTTAAGCTAAAAAGGGTCTATGTGCCAAACTCGTGCTAAACCAAACGTTACTGTTTATTTGCTCCTTAGACAGTATTCCTTATTTATCTTGTAGCAACTGGTGTATTCCAGGAAATTGAGCATAAATTTTTACTTAGTGGGCATTCCTTTCTGTCATGTGACCGTGACTTCGCACAGATTGAAAAAAGAAAAAAAGTAACCAAGAACTATGTGCCAACTGATTTAGAAAATATGATCAAACTTGCTCGCCACCAAAACCCTTTTACTATAATCCGTTTGGAAGAACAGGATTTCAAAGATTTAAATAAAGCCAGTAGCACTATGTTAGACACTTCGAAACTAAACATTTCATCAGTCTGTTGGATAAAAATCTCAAATAAAAATCCCGGAGAAGTATGTTCTAAAACGTCTTTTAGTCAGAAGCAAGAATGGACTGTGTGTAACGTTTTAAGAAAAGGAAGAAAAGTAGAAGAGCTAAAAATATGCCTCTTGAACAACTAAACTGCAAAAATAACATATCCAAAGAAAAACTCAAAAATTTAAAAGATATGCTCGACTACATCCCTTTGAAATATCTACCATTTTACGAGAACCTTATTCAGAAGAGACAACAAGCTTTGGACGGGAACATGACTTCTACGAGTGGACAATAAAAAAACATAAGCACTCCACTTAGACCCTTTTTGTCTTAACTGACCATGGTACTTACACACCTTTAAGGATATTTTGTTTTCCTTCATTTTTTTTCTATGTGAGACTGTAGATATTTTAAGTTTATTTTTATGTCAGTAACGTGTAGTTTTGTATTTTGGCTGGAAAAACAATAAAATTGAATAAAAAAATATGTCTTAGTGGTTTTATTAAGATTTTTAACTGGTTTTGTCAATTTTCTCAGTTTTAGCTTTTTGGCACTTAGACCCTTTAGAAGTTATGCTCTTCAATTTTAATCTACACCTAATTCTCAATGTTCATAATTTTTTTCAGATTTTTCTGAGCGATCCTTTTGGTGATAATGGTGGGGGCTAGCAATTTTTAAGCGTTTTTCCCGAAAAATGTTTTGAAAAATGCATAAAAAAATATGTAATATATATTGTTGAATTCGTGCTTCAATACGCTTTCATTTGACACCATACACGATGCCCTTGAATTTTTTTCCATTTTCCATTCATTTACCCCCTGAAATTAACTCCCCGAATCGAAAGTCAACTTTTTATACTTCACGTCTATAATTGGACCACCACATTCTATCTCTGGGCTAAATTTTAAATTTTTACGTCGAATAATTTCGGAGAAAATCGCCTGTGACAGACGGACGGACGGACGGACACCGAAGTGATTCCATAAGTATTCCGTTTCACGGAACACTAAAAATACAAAAGGTACACCCAGCAGGATAGTTTCAAGGGTTTAAAAAAAAGCCTAAAGTACAGGTTATTAGCCTCACTGTCTAAACAAGTAAATAGTAAATGCAACAATATAATCATCATAATATTCATAATATGTACTTGCCCGGCATCTTGTTATCATATTAAACATGGATTAAATAATCCCTGTTAATCTTAGATTAATAATAATTTATGATTAATAAACAGATGTAATAATGTATGACCTTTTAGGTAAAAATAGTTTGAAACAAAACAGCTAAGAGAAGAAAGTTTATCTGTATTTCAAAAAGCAATTTTCAAAAATTATACCCAACTAGTTTCCGCCCGCTACTTCGTCCACGATATATTTTACTCCATTACACACTTTGAACCCCTATTTCACCTTCTTAGGGGTTGATTTATTAGAAACTGTAAAACAAGTGTTTAAACATTTACAGACAGATTCTCCAACGCTAGTCCGGTCTAATTTGACAACCAAAAGTTTAAACTAACAAGTGTAAAAATAAGACACCTAAGTTTTATACTATGAATGTATTTCTGAGCTTTTTCGCAAATTTATAAAGAAAAGGGCAATTTTAGTACTTTCGACAATAATAGAACTAAATTTATTACAGCAACTCGTTCCAAGATGAAAATCATTTGGTAACCAAGCAAATCGCTGATATATTAGAATAATTGATAAGTTTTTAATGACGACTTATTAACAATGACAGTACCAAAATCTGTCAAAACATAACTGATCAACTATCAGATCTTAATTTAAATCAGTATTAAATCTTAAACCTTCTTAGTGAATCTGAATGATATTTAGAGTACTTCTGTGAAATTTCGAGTTAATAATTTTTTCCTCCATACAAAGTTTGAACCCTTGTTTTACCCTCTTTACGGGTTGAATTTTGAAAAGCTCTTCTTGAGTAGATGCCTACGTTATATAAGAAACCTCTGTGCAAAATTTCAAGTTTCTAGACCCAGCGGTGTGGGCTGTGCGTTGATATATCAGTCAGTCAGTCAGTTTCTTCTTTTATATATGTACATATTATATAGAGATTAGCAACAGTAAGAATTTTGAAAAATTCAAACCGCTGTACCTAAGAATGTGAACTTTGAAAAGTATTCTTCTTTTGTGATGTGGGCAAAGAGAAGAAATGATTTTATACATACATACATAATAAATATAGTAAATTAATAATAAGGTACACATTTATTTAGGATTTAACATTTTTAAGTCTAAACTCTGTATAAATACCTAATTAGAATGAAAAATCATGAGGAAATTAAATATTTACATCCTGATTTGTATTACATATGTACATGTTTGCTCAGATTTTTTGCAGATTAAAACAAACGGTTTCCTTTTAAAAGAAAGACGTCAAATGGTTTTACTGGTAGACATCACAAATAAAATATTATTAACACAAACATTTTAACAAAAATATTTGAATTCAAATATTACGTAATAAAATAAACACAGCCCTCTAAAAAGAGATAGATTAATCCATAGGCTTCTTATTTTTTTGTTACGGCAAATTTTCATTTTTTCGTTTTTTTCCAAAAAAACGTGATTTTTCGTATGTCACACTTAAACAAGAATACCGGACATCCAAACATTCGAAATACTTTTAAAATATTATTAATTAATTGTCTTGGCGATTATTTATACGTGCTATTTTGTTGTATCCAAATATCTTTAACTGATCAAAAGTTATGTTATGAGCATTTGTTTATATCGCGCGAAGCTTTCCACGTGTACTTTTTGAGCGGTTTTTTATTTATTAAATACTGACATATTTATTATTAGTCGTAGAAAATTCCAGATAAAAAAATACTTAAGTACAAATAAAATATTTCCTTTTTAGGGATTGACAGAACGTGGGCTCAAGGTCAGTGGCGACTAAAAAACCCGAAACTAAAAAACTTAACACCAATCCGGAGGTGTTCCACAGGAAACATGTACGTCCCAGTCCGGGACGATCCTAAAACACAACAAGGCAGACTGAAACGGACAATCACCCGGATCTACACGATACCAGCTAAAATCTCTAGAAAGAACACTAATAAAAATAATGAAGAAAATGATGAACGAACTAAGATCTCGCGAATCGAGGAAGAAGAAATGGAAAACGCCGTTCAACAAAATAGTGATGAATTCACCAGGTGTTGGCCTCAAGATTGGCTCCCTCAAGACTGTCCGGGAGTCAGAGTTTTGGGGATAAACTATACGACTGACAAATTGTGGAGGCCGCTGTGGCAAAAAACGAAAACAAGGTAAGCATGTGACTCATGTTTAGTCTGACGTACTAATCAAAGTGTTAAGTATTTGATATGTTCGGTTATCTCTGGTAATACTGGAATTTTTTTTTATCAAAACTTTTCATTCAATTTTTTTATGAATAATTTAAAGTACCTACTTGGAATAAAAGAGTGCACTTGAAAAAATTGCATTAGTAGAAGTATGACGTATTTGTTTTAGTAGTAACAAAATTGTATTATCTGCAGGCATATTTCGAGTTGATAATTGAGTGTAGATATTTATTTTACTCAAATCATATCATATTTTGCCGTTAATAGTACCGATATCTTATTCACATTATTAAGTATGTAGGTATGTAACTACGACTAAAAGAAATACAATAATATAAGTATAAATAATATAGGGATATTAAGAAAACACAGCGTCGATTACGACGCCCTTTTCTGTATCAATTTGCAAAAAGACTGTTCTTACACTTGTCAGTTCAAAGGTGCGCCTATACAAGTGATGTCAAATATTGTAAAAAGCACGCGTCGCTGTCTCGTGCTACGTTCTTAAATTCAATTTTCTTTATCTTTTTGCTCGGCATTTTTAACACCCATGTGATTAATCGTAATGCTTGCAACGATTGGTCACGTGTCTGTCAAAAAATAAGGAGCACGTTCTCTAGTGTATATCCAGTTGCCTATACTCATCACAACTAGCCCGAATCCTTTATCTGTAATCTAAATAGGAAATATTTGTTTTTTGCGTAGAGTTGGCGTTTTCATTAGAATGTAATTTGTGTAATTCTTTTTATTACAATGGGAAATGGAAAAAAAATTCAGGGGCTTCGTGTAGGGTGTCAAATGGAAACTTATTGAAACACGGATTAATAATATACGAATATATGATGTATTTTTTATGCATTTTTTTAAACATTTTTCGGGAAAAACGCTTAAAAATTGCTGTCCACCCTCATCACCAAAAGGATCGCTCAGAAAAATCTGAGAAAAATCATAAGCATTGAGAATCAGGTGTAGATTAAGCCAAAATTATCAGGATTGAAAAATTCTAGCGCGATCAATTCTTATAAACAATTTAATTGATTATTTCCTTATAAGTGCTGAACCATTGGTTTTAGAGAAAAAGTTTTTCGACAAAAAATATTTCTCACCATATAAGGAACAACTTTTGTCAGATTCAGATTATTTATTGTTAATATTTTAAATACAATGTCCACACGTCAGAGGGAAATAAAGTGTAATTAATTTAATGTCACAATTTAAAAATGATTAAAATACTTAAAATATAAAAACATTTGAAGAAACTGAACACATTAAAATCACACAAAATTTAAATATCCAAAATTTGCTGCGAACTGTCGAATATTAGGTCACCAGCCCTGCTGGCTGACTGATGACTGATCTCCGACAGTTCTAGGAAGAAGATTAAAGTACTTGACTGCTAAAAAATTTGGCGCATTTTGGCATTTTTTAAGCCTGAAAAGGGGATGGACAAATCGTCCTTATTCCATGTGTTATAGGTATGAAAATCACTGTTCATGTTAAATGTATAATTGGTCTTTGCATAAAGAAGATTTACAAATATTAAAGACACAGGGAAAAGTCAAGATGCCAAGGCTGACTAAAGCCCTGCCGGCAATCTTCCCTATAAGACAATTTTGAAAAATGCCCTGCGCGCTGCAAGGCAAAGATCTTATCAGCAGAACCTACGGAACCCATGCCAAGTTCAGGGGTTCTAATAGTAAGCCTACTAGGAATGTTTTGGTAAAGAAAAAACGTATTTTATAATTAGCGAAAAAAAGTTGACATTTTTCCTGTAGGGAAAAATGAACACGTTTAGGTATTTTATTTATTATTTTTTCTAAACAAATTTTACATCATTTTGTCGAGAATTTTTTAATTTTAAGAGAAAACCATGTGCTAGTAGAAAGTTAGTCATTTGAATTTTTTTAAACCGAAAATATAATTTAAAAAAATATTCAAATGACTATATTGTCCTTCCGTTCCCAACCTCCAATCCTTTAAATAGATTACATTCCCTTCTCTTCAGACGCCCACGGTACGTTAGTCCTTAGGCTTGAAGTCTACGTGGACTGTCTCAAATAAAAAAAAAAATAGTGCCACCGAACAGACCTAATGATGAGACGCCTTCGATTCGTAAATAAATAATTTTTTGTTTCATATCCTGATGATGAGATCGCACGTAGATATTAAATAAAAGTTTATTTTAGTCACATTAATATGACCTAATAAAAAATTCCTAGAATCAATCGAGCCTCTATTTTTACATGATTACTACAAACACACCAACAAATTGATGGGTATGGCATTATAGCCGATACTGATGCCGATAAAAATGATTGATAAATATATTCAAGGGACAAATTATTAAATGGATATTGATTGTTTAAGAGAAAAACGTGCGTTCGTTTACTTAATTCAGATAAATCAATTATCGCGAAAAATAATATGATATAATTCAGTGGCGTACGTAAAAATAATTAAAATTGACATGGCGTTTTATACTTTCGTGAAAATTATTTAAATCTGTAATGCCGAATGAGTTCCAGTGAGTTTTTTTCGACTTCATTGATCAACATCATTAAATCTATGCCATTGAAATAAACTAGTGTAATTGAACAGCCGTTCAATAATTTTGCGTTTCAATAAAATTGAAACGAATTCCTACTTTGGTTGATCGACGGGACTGATTCAATGATATTGAACAGTGTTTGAGCGTGAGAACAAGCTTTCAGTTGCATTGAAAACAATACGAAGTCTGTTGTGTTTTGTGTCTTTTTTACAGTGCAGTCAGAGTCAGAGATGAAAAAGAATCTCCTGTAGCTAAATATCTTAAAACCATTTACTTGTACTTTTAGTCTTGCTGAAAGAGCCTCCCTCAATAAAGTGTCTTTTTTCTGTAGAAAAGGTGACACTTTCTGTAGAAGTTCTTTAAATTTCTGTTGGCTCATGAAAACCCCGCTTTACCTATATTGAACAGTAAACAGGGCCAGAAGAGCAGAATAATTTTGATATTTTGCAGCCGGTTGACCGCTCATATTTTTCGTAAAATCCCACGTGAAGATATCTCGTGAATTTTGTTACCGAATTTTCCCCTTTTGTCTCTAAATTAATAGGAACTATTGGCCTCTCAGACTAGTGTCACCTTTTTCTTGACCGTTTCAACTAGAAAATTCTTTTTTCTACAAACACAATTAAAAGTAGGCATTTTAATGTTAAAAGTGACATTTCTTTTTACTAGTGTTAAAAGTTAATTACTTTTAATACTAATGTAAAAAAGTAAATTGACCGTCGCTTGTCAATAATACTTTATATAAAACAGTTATTTATGACACAAGTGTTAAAAGTGGCATTCTATTTTTTGAGAAGGAAAGTTTGGGACACGAGCGCAGCAAGTGTTCCATTTCTTCGAACAAAATAAAATCACTTTTAACACATCTATCATACACTATTTTGTCTACTAACACTGTATATTTAGATTAAAAAATGTAATAAAACTGACAAAAAAATAAGTCTTTAATATATTTCATGTTCTACTGCGTCAAAATGACACTGTTTATGATTGTGTTTGACGGCCATAATTTGTTACTTTATTGGACTCAGTCCAATAAAGTTATTTTATTGGATAGAGAGAAAAATACGCAGTTTAAAAAAATTATTTTAACAACGGTAACTAAAGCCTACAAAGTCTAAATATCTATTATTAAACAACAGTAAGTAAAACCTGCATAGAACAAAATTACATAAATGGCAATTAATTTTTATGATAGTGAATATTTACTTATGACACAGTTTGTATTACAGCTAATATTAAGGCCCGTGTTGGAGATACAGCAAATAGCTGAAGTGCGGAGAACACTTCTTAAGCAACACTGTATATTTGAACTAATTTTAAAATCATAGATTTTTGTCCTAAAATTTTTATCTGAAACGTTTTTTGATAACTCCTCAGCACAGCAGCCTCAAGTTTTTTTATTCACAATGTACAAACGTAGTGAAACATTTTTTTTTCTTACAGAACGGACCTTATAGAAAGAAGTAAAGAAATGGAAAAGGAACTATTAAGGTTAGATGTGGGAAAAAGGCCAATTGTTTGGGTCGGCCATTCAAAAGGAGGATTATATATCAAGCAAATAATACTCAATGGTGAGTTATAAATGTGTTTTAGCGGATTTGTCGAAATACAATGTGCATTTTTTTTCATTTCATAATACAAAAGTACTCCATTCGAAAAGCTTATTCCCAAAAAATTAGAAAAATTCACCCTCAAAATAGCAATCAAACATCGTTTATTATAAAAAGGAGAGATGGCCTCTAGTGACGTAGTCCCACGATGTGCTGTGCTTTCACTTACTATTCATTTAGCTTACTTTTACCTATTTATTTGCCTAAATCAGTGGCGGTCGCAGCTTTTTTCAAAGGGGGGGGGGGGCGGTTTAGTAGGTGTTGGGTTGGCCCAATCGTCGGGTTAGTGTGTTTTTTCAAAGGGGGGGGGGGGGCGGTTTAGTAGGTGTTGGGTTGGCCCAATCGTCGGGTTAGTGTGTTACGAAAAAAAAATTGCCTATGTATATTCAAAATTTCTGTTAAAAAAGCATGCATGCAATTTTATCTAGGCCACAATCAATTCTAGAGACGTGTACTGCCTGCACCTACGGTTTTAAATTTTTTGATTTACCCGCATCGATCATTTATTATTTCTTCGTTAAAAATAGTGTCTTGGGTTAAGAGGGTAAGGGGGGGGGGGGCGATCGCCCCCACCGCCCCCCCCCCCCTCTGGGACCGCCACTGGCCTAAATTAACTCATTGTCCCTTCTAAGACACTGCTCAACAATTTTCGATTTGTTTTCTCTCCAAGAGATGTAAATGTGGGTTCCTGGTAGATTTTTGATCGCTGATTACGAATCTGACAGTAAGATCTTCGGATCACGTCAAGGTTTTGAGAAAAATAGGGAAAATAGCACGTTTGGCACTCTTTCAGCCTTATTACTTTCGAATGGTATGTGCTAGAGAAGTCTACGTAGGACAACCGAACCTAGCCACAGGATTTAGCTATGATATCATATTTCCGAGACATTGTAACCTAAACGTCCCACAAAGGCGGTTTTGGGTCCAGGGATGAATTTAAGGGGTAGCCCGGGGTAATCTCGTATCGATCAATATTTAGTTGCTTAACAAAAATTGTAGAAAAATTGGTTTATCAAAAAATATCACAGATTCTGTTTTAGCGGACGAAACCCAGTCTATAAAGTGTTTTTACATAAATAAATAATTATTACTTTTTAAACACGTTCCCAATTTCTTGTAGCTTGGAATGCCGATAAAGAAAACCAAAGCCAAAGAAATTTGTTTGATCAAACCAAAGCGATAATGTTTTACAGTGTTCCGCACAGGGGATCGCCGATAGCAGATATGATATTTCCATTTTTTAAGAGAAGTATCGAAGTGCTAGAACTTCAAACAAGTACGTATTATAGCCAGTATTTTTTGACAATTCAATTCATTTTTGTTTTGTCATTGTTCATATCCATAAAGGGTTACCAAGCGTTCCGGTTTTACCGGGATTGCCCGCTTTTAGTACCCAATGTCCGCTTTTTGGCCCGCTTTTTCAGGATAGGACATAATTTTTTTTATAGATATATGACTTTTGGTCGAATTTATTGTTGCCCTATAATTTAATTTTAATATTTTATTTTATGTTTTTAGTTCATATATTTTTTAAACTATACTGTTTATATAAAAATAAAACTTACTATATAATATAAAAAAGTGTCCCGCATATTTATTCAAAGTCCCGCTTTTATTACTAACAAATCTTGCTAAACGCAACTGAGGACTTTGCAACTGTATATTCATATCATATATGTATGTGTTTATGGTATTTCACACACGTAATTTAAATATGTACAAGTCGAAAATTAACTAATATTAATATAAAAGTGTGGTGTTATAGTGAACAGTTGTGAAATGTTGTATGGTAGGGTAGCAAAAATGAAACTAGCGTTTCATCTCTGTCTGTCATTCCTTTGGCAAGGAAAGTAAAAAAGAGTACAAAAATATAGCCTTGTTTCTACACATAGAATACTATTCACTACGAAATCCCACTTCTGATTAGAAGGAATGATGTAAAAACTTCTTTTCAACCAAACTAAATAATGCATTATTTTTAGATTGTGAATTTGTACTGAACCTACATAGAAGATTTTTGGAAATTTTTAAGAAAGACAATGAGAAAAGGCCGGAAATATTTAGCTTCATAGACACCGAAAACGTACCTGTAGGTTTCACTTCTTTTAAGTTTATCGCGTATGAATCAGCAGGTAAGAACATGATTATATATTATGTTAAAAATAGAGTTCAATCAATGGTACGGCTTACTTTTTCGCAGGACTAATTTGGACAGATTTGTTTTATCGCAGAAGATACATACAACGGCAATTATTATCTTTTTTTCTTTCGCGTATATATTTCAGGAAAAAATCAATAAAGACATTTTATTAGGTTTAGTAATTTGTTTTTATAAAAGTTTCAAGCAAAATTGTTAAAACCGTTTTTAAAAAATCGAAATACTACGATACTACGATGAACAACCCAAATTGAAGAAATAATTTAAGCCTTGGCACACCGGTGCAAAAATTTTACAGGATGGTCATTGAGGTTATGTTATCATAAGGTTAGGATTTTTGCGCGACCTCGTAAAAGGACATTTTTTGCGGCTGGCTTGAAATACCATAAGCGTGGACCCGGGTTTATTAATTTTAAATTTTAATACATACTTTTAGCATAGCAAAAAGTAATAAAATAATATACAATATTAAGAACGCTGGGGGAAAAACCCTGTCCCGGTGAAAGGAAAATGAGGCAGTCTGTCTGGTCGATCGGAACCTATCCCAACGAGCCAAATTACGATTAGTGAACGTCGATGACGACAAACTTGACCACGCGACTTCGGCCAGTCCGCGGTTAGCTAAGTGCAATTTCACGTCAGGCCAAAAACAAGTTTGAATGATTTGCTAAGTCACCAGTGGTAAATTTGGATATTGTATTTATTGTAAAATGAGAAACATATATTTAATCTACATTAGAGTTTATTTGCATTACATGAAATAATCAACATTTTCTCAAAGTTTATTTCAGTGAGAGGTCCTTTTATAGTTTAGTATATTTCTAAGTCCCGACAAGCTTCTTTCTACGTCACAGCTTGTCACTGGAGCAAAACGAAAATGGGAATACATATCAGTACTATCTTTTAGGGTTTCAGAAATAGATTTTAGTTGAACAAATCCGGGATTTCTCTGTAATATTCGCGATATATACAATCTTAGTTTCACACCAACTTCATTAGAAACTTCTTTAAACTTATGTCGTTTCAGTCAAGTGAAAAGATGTTAAAAGGGGTACATTTTGTGTTTCTTATCTGGAAGGTATTCGAAAATGTCACAAATAAAGTCTAAATCATTTTTGAGGTATGGTACATTTATAACTTCTGGTAATTGAATTTTAGACCTTAATATTTTTGTTGTTATCCACCCAAGCGACGTAATTTTGTGTGTACGTGTTTCGATTGACAGATTGTGCAATAATATTAACGTACCTATTTATTGAAAGCGCCAAATGACTAAACAAGCACATTCAATTCTATTTAATTTTTTTTCAGATCCTGATATAGGCACCAAATGTGACGTTCCCCTCGACCACCGAGAAATATGCAAACCAGCCGGGAGGGATTGCTTTTTGTATTTAGAATTAGTTAAATTAATCAATCGATCTATTTCCAACAAAGACCTGTAGCAAATAAGAATTTTTTTAAGTAAAAACTATTGTTTAATTTCGCTGTTCAGTATTTTCATAAATCCGACCGAAATTATACGGGGTGTTACAAAACTGTGCCACGACATAAATTTAATGTATGAATGAGACCAGTAAAAATATTATGTTCAATAATACATACAGGACATAATGTACGCGAGCGAAGCTGTGGGTGAAACCTAGGCCCCTGGCCCTCCCCTGCGGGCGCCCATGCCACACGCCTCAAAAAAAACCTAGAATTCCGACTAGATTTCAAAAAAGGTACACGCATGCATGGACGGCCTTAATATGGAGTATTAATTTTTATTGGGTTTTATGGAAATTTTGAAAACAAAAGGGTAAAATATGAATATTTATATTTTGTAATGTAAAATAACTCCAAATGTTTGCCTACTTAAAGTTATTGTTTTAGAGCTATTTTGCAATCTAAAAACTTAATATAAACAGAAAAAAATGTTGCGTTAAAAGCAGTATACAAATCCGAACGCACCCACAAGATATTCAAGTCAGTCATAAGGTTTGTTCTTTTGTGTTGCACGAAACTGCACTAACTTGCACTGCTTTTTTTGTAATAGGTGTTTTCTGCAATTAAAAAAAGTGTAGGTTAGAGCAGTCTCGTGCAAGACAAAAGAACAAACCTATGTTTGTTGTTGCCATATTTCACGTAACAAAGCTGTGAACCAGGGTGGCCAGTGTTAATCCAAGATAAATTAGCAGATATTGAAACGCAATATACCTAGACAGCTTTTAAGTGTTGACTAGGAACAAGTCTTTGAAAATATTCCAGAAGATACACTACAGTTCTGGCAAAAAGTAATTACTTTAAAATATGCCCTCACCTTTTTAAGTTTACCATCTTCAAATGCTACTGTCGAGGGAGCTTTTTCTTTGATGAACGTTATTAAATCAAAGTAAGAAATAAAATGATGTTAAATCTTTTAAAATCAATTATGCTTGTAAGAGCTCATTTTTATTCTCACAATGTTTGCGGCAAAACGTTTGAGTCAACCAAAGACATGTTCTGTTTAATTGGAACATGTATCAGTCTCAAAATAATAACGGAGATAATAGAGATAAAGAACTCGAAGGAATTATGTACCTATCCTATGTGATGATATGTAACTTACTCTATGTTTAAATAAAATATAAATCTCATTATTTTCAGCATAAAAGTAAGTTTACCATATTATAACACTATAGGTAAAAAAAAATACATAACAGTTTAAAAAGCAGTAAAGTGCTCTTAACTACATGAGGGTAAAAAATATTAAAAAGTTTTTAAAAATATTTTGGACTAGGTTGCGATTTTGGGTGATTTCCAACATTTTTGACTAGGTTGTGATTTTGGGCGATTCTTTACCCGGAGATTTGCACCAAGAGATTTTAAAATTTGACAACACTGCTGTTAACATGGCAAACTGCAAACTTAAATCCCCCAGACAGCCGTCTTTTGCATACGTGTGACATTTTATTAACAACAGATCTTATGGGAAGTAGATAATCTATTTCTTTTTAGACAGCTGTGGCTTATTCACACACTTGTGTGTTAAAACTATCAATTGTCAAAATAGATGGGCTTAAAGTAGTGAATTAGGCCCATGTAGTTTTCCTAAATTGGTCCTTCATAAAGTATTTAGTTTGCTATGTAAAAAAGTATCTGCATTGAAATGCATGTAAGGTTATTTATAAATATTACTCGTATATAGTTGAAGTGTTAAAATTAAGCCAAAGAATTATGTGATATAATGTGATTGTAGATTTTTGAAATAGAATAGGCATAATATGGTAAAAGTAGTTATGTTAACAAAGTTTAGGAAATTATATTATTAGTTAAATTAGTTATAAGTATAAATCAATTATTTGGTAATTTTCTGTTATAGTTATCCGTTATTCCCCGCCAAGATTTCCGATTTCTTTAATATTTAACTACTTATATAAGAGGGTTCTTAAACAATCCTTCCTAAAGTGGTCATTTTGTACTGGTTTGTTTATGTCAATTTAATTCCAACATAATGTTTTCTCATCAGGTTTTGCTAAAAATTACGTTCACTCACATGTGCAATGCAATATAATGTTTAATAATAAAAACAATCATATTTAAAAGAAAAAATCGTATTAAAACCACGCCTTTCATAAGTTTTGTATCTGCGTTTTGTTTTTACCGAATTTATGACAGCAAGCGCAGCCGATTGGTCGGTGAGGTTGGGTAAGTTGGTGTTTTTATGTTGGTACTATTTGGAGGGAAATTTCAAATTTAAAAAGGGGTTGATAGAAGCGGCGTTCGCTAATTCAATTTTTTTCATCGTTTTGTACAGAATTTTTGACAGGCACGTGCTGATTACAACAATGAGTCATGTGCCTGTCAAAAATTCTGAGCAAAACGATGGAAAAAATTGAATTACCGAACGCCGCTAAGTAAACTTTTTGTTAGATCTCTCAATATGGTGTCCAAGTCACTTGTCATTTATGGCACCTTGTTGAAGTCTGGTCTATTTTACCTTTCGAGGTTGGCTAAAAAGACAGGACCCGTCTTGTACTCACCGTTCAACTTAAATAATAAACACCAATCAAACCTAGTCTCTAAATTTGATAAAGCCCAAAAGTAAAATGTTTAAAACACACACTATACAAAAAACACCCACAGAATCGCTTAAAAAAAACAAAATCAAACGAAAATAAAACGACGCGACCTGTCGTGTAAGCTTGATACGGCCCATTACTGATCTAGGGACTTTTCGAAGGAACCAATATCAGCCTTTGATGTCATCTGTAATTGTAAAATGTCAAAACGCCGAGTTTTATCATAAATTGAACTATAGAATGAATTATGAATGAGTTTATCTATTTTTCGCTATACAATCTAAGCTTCTAGATGTGCTGCGCGACAGAAACAACGAAACGAAAGTAGTTGTCAGTAGCCTTCTGGACTGGGTGCGCGAGAGAGAAAACTACTTTATCCTTTCCCTTCAACAACCAATCGGCTTCACCTGCTGTCAAAATGTTAATTTGGCGGGAAGTGTGAATATAGTCGAAGAAAATATGTTTGTTTTCACTATATATTATATACGTCCAAGATAAGGAGGGCCAGTATGGGGATCTCGTAACTAGTTAGAAATACAAAATTGTGATGAAAAACGACCACTTTAGGACAAAATATTTGCAAAACATTTTCCAATTCAAAATCTGCGCGCCCCAACTGGATAGAAAAATCGTAAATTTTGATATCGTGTAATCACTATAATCATAACGGAAATTATCAAAAGTTTAAAATTACAATTTGATATAAAATAAACAGTTACAAAAAAAAATGTTTGTGTATTTATTACTTACCTCCATTTTTCTCTAATTGTAAACCTACTAGAGTAAAAAAATAATAAAGATATTAAGACATAAACATACAGACAGACGAAAATAAAACACCCCATTACAAAATTAAAATTAGAACCAAAATTTATTTTCAATAACCTAAGATTCACAATATTATATATTACATAATTGTCACAAAAGGCAATTCTTTCACTGTGAAATAAAAGTAGAATCTTTTTAATGCATCTAAATTAGAAACGTAAAGGTGGGACATACGTACTTATTCAATGACATCAGTGGCTTGCTCCAAAACGGCCCCGCTATAGGCCAAATCCCAGTAGTGTTCGACTTTATGTTTTTTGAAATGTTCCCTCGCTAGTTTTTCGGTGGGGCACACTTTGAACTTAATTTCGCCGAAATTTCTTTGTTTCGTCGTACCTTCCCAAACGAGGACGCACTTGTTTGGTACTTCCCTACCGTCAGGATCTTTTACCGTGTCTTCTTCCCATTTGATTCGATTTAACATCAACCTATTACAACAGGTACGTTAAGAAAACAAAACGTACACTACCGCTCAAAAGTATTTGGGCACCCTTGTTTTATTGCAGTGATTATACAAAAGACTGGTTGGAAAATCCCCCTTGGGTTAAATTACTTTTCTGAAATGCAAGTCTATTACACAGAAATTCAGTAAACAGGGTTAGTCTGAGGTCCTTATTACCTATAAAATTAAAATTCCTAAAATAAAGTTATCAAACATTCACGAAAATTCAGGTATAAAATCCACTTGTTAGGTATAACTCTGGGGAGGGTTTATCCCTTTGTGATATTGTAGGTAGTAATGAGTGTCACTTTTCAATTCATAGTAAAACTGACAGTAAACCGTCAAACAGCGTCGTCACTTTTACTTAATAATTTATCACAATGAGAAGGGAATAAAAGATTATTCGACTATGATGCATAAAATAGAACAAAATGCGAGTATTACTTTTTTTTTACTTAATACTTATTTATGCTAATTTTATTAGATGAAAATATAGTTAAATAAATGTATTGCTTGGATGGCATCAATCAGGACATTTTGTACCTACACTTTGGCAACTGTCTGCAGTTGACCAGTCAATACGATCCACCAGTTTTTAGCGCAAATTCAATGACTGATTGCTTTGAATAGTAAATAACGTTTTTTTTTTGTTTTTTTAAAGTCTATGGTTTTAGCATTATAAAGGTGTTGCAACTTCCTAGAGCTAATTAACGGATTATTATTTTCTTTTTTATTAGTATTATTAGATTCGATTCATATTCTACAATGCCTTTCTTCCTTTTTAAATTAGACATTTAAATTACTTTTAACTTTGTTTCATCACGATGTACAGAAAAAATTTCTTACTTTTTCACGCTCTAGATTTTAATACCTCTCATTCAACAGATTTTAACGATTCTTAATTTTTCGGTTTAAACAATATGGCGTTCGCCATTTTGCTTTTATTTAAATTGAATTTAAACCTGTGTTTTTCACGGAACTGAAACGAAAATATCGCCGTCTCATTTTTAAAAAAAGGTCCAGCCATTGCGGAGTTACAAGGGTACAAACAGCCCAAGAAACGAACGTAGTCTAGTTCTAAAATTAATTTAAAACATATACAGGGTTTTAATCAAAAAACAAACCTTTTATATTTCTTTTGCTGCTTGAGCCCCCCTTCCACGACAATAACACAGCAATCGGGATATAAGACGACACAGCCGGTCATGAAATGTTGCTTGGCATTCGTTTCCACTTTGAATTTCTTCGAGGCCAATTCGTGCAGGTGAAGCACCCTGTATATAGCGACTTGGACACCCAGAGATGTGTCCTCTTTCAGTTTTTTAATTTTCTTATCTCGTTTTTGCTCGGCCGTTAATTTTCGGGCCGCGTTAGCGTCCTCGTGGGCTTTTTGTCTTTTTGCCATTTGTTCTCTGAAAAATTAATATTACGGCTTACGTACAGTCGCGGCCAAAAAACAGCTTTATTTTTAATGGAAAATTAAACTTCGTTTTGGCCACGACTGTACACAAATTATTTTTCATTCGAAATAAAATCAAAGCGAACCTAAAATCTGTAAGTGGCCTGAGCGATAGATACTGAAATAATACATAAAGAATATAAAAAATAAATCTTACCTGACATGTGCTTCAATCTTTGTAGGATCCTGCACGGCTTCCGTTCCGAGAGCCCTCATCAAATTGGAAATTCTCAATTTGGGCTCCGGAGGCGGCTCCAGGCCCAACCTGATCTTTTCCTGCTCCTCTTTCCACATTTCTCGTCTGTTCTGACGTCGCAGTTTCTTCCTTTCCTTTTTCGTTAGGAAGACTGGCATGTAAACCGGCTTGATCGGGTCGGCTAAAAAAATGCATCACCTTAATCATCTGAAAACAACAAAAACTACAAACGTATTGGATTCATTTTAAAATATATTATGTAGAGTGATATAAATTTTATGGATAACTAGTGTCCATTAGATGTTGCATGTCATATGCATTGTACATGCTATGACACACCCTGTATAATACTATAGTACCCGTCTAATTGTTGTATCAAATTACCAAACCCTAACACAAGTCAGACAAAAAATTCTTATATTTTTCAAGGAAAAAAGCTGTTTAACCATTTGCCATTAACTTTAAGGCGTGCTTTGAGTAAGTGAAAATTTAGAAAGGATGTAAAAAGGCTTTTGGCTTAAAAGGCCTATTACATCATTGACCAGTTTTTGGTAGACAGCCTAAATTAGTTTTGCTGTACGTATAATTTTTCAGTCAATTTTTTGTTTTTCGCGTGTCTCTTTTGTCTCTGCAGCTCTGTTCTGTGGTTTTTGATTTTTATATGTACGTGTGTGTGTATGTAGATGCCTATATGTATGTGTATGTTTGTATATAGGTATGTATATGTAGTGTATGTATACTATGTATAATTCTCTCTTTGTTGCTTTTATTTTTTGACCTCAGAAAACAAGACATATATTATGTTTTTACATTTAAGTGTCACTTGTTAATATTTTCTATGATTTATTATTATTATTATTATGCTTAGGACATTGTAATTTTATTTGTATTTATTTTTTGTACCTTGTACCCGAGGGGCCGCCAAGATTGAGGTAGGCGCTGTCATCATTGTCATGTACAGAAAATTTCGTGTTTCTAAAGCATGTATTAAGCAAGATATCACACTTCTTCGGACTGATGATCGAGAATAGACCGCCCTTCGTATCGCAAATTAAAAAATCGGTCAAGTTCAAGCTGTGCTTGCACAATTAGTGTTCTGTGCCATCAGCCCCTGACTTAACCTGAGCAAACCTCGGCCGCCCGATCTCCGTCCATCTGCCGCGCTACCCTCCGCCGACGGCACCAACGCCGTATCACATCGCGTATGCGCGGAGCTGAGTGGGCCAAATTAAAAATTTTGAAAAATGTGTAAGGACAAAAGTTGTTCCGTACATCGTGAGAAATATTTTTACTTTTTCACTAAACCAGTTCAGCAGTTATACGAAAATAAACAATTAAGTTGTTTATAACAATTGACCGCGCTAGAAGTTTTCAATCCTGATAATTTTTGCTGAATCTACACGTAATTCTCAATGTTCATGATTTTTTTCAGATTTTTCTGAGTAATCCTTCTGGTGATAAGGGTGGGGGCCAGCAATTTTTAAGCGTTTTTCCCGAAAAATGTTTAAAAAAATGCAGTAAAAAAATACATCAGATGTATATATGTATATCATTGAATTTGTGCTCCAATAAGCTTTCATTTGACATCCTCCACAATGTCCTTGAAATTTTTTTCCACTGTCCAATTTACCCTGCACAATTAACCCCCAGAATTAAAATTTATCTTTTTATACTTGATGTCTATAATTTCGCCACCACACTCTATGTCTGTGCCAAATTTAAAAATTTTAAGTCGAATAGCTTCAGAGAAAATCGTCTGACAGACGGACGGACGGACACCGAAGTGATTCCATATGTGATCCGTTTTACGGAACACTAAAAATATGGATATCACGTATTTCGACAAGCTCTTTCCGACGAGGTATGTGATTTTGATTTGAATCCATTTTGACCCCGAAAAAAATTAAAAACCGTGAAAAATGTGAGTGAAAAATCGAATTTCCAGTTTTCCAGAAAGTATTTGAGATTCTAAAGTCTCACGTATGAATCCGTTTTTCAAAATGACTTTTTGTTTTCAAGTTATTAAGTACCAAAAAGGGGTCTGCAAATGGCATTTTGACCTATAAAGTTCAAAAAATAAACAACAGTTGGATTATCAAAAAAAAAATATACTTAATACCGACTACTGCTGTTACAAAGTTGAAAAATTTATTTAAGTGAGAATCACGTTGCTATATCTGATGAAAAAAAAATACACAAGCTACTGCAGAAAGAAGCTTGGAAGATTGTTAATGATATTAGAGGAAAAAATAATGTAGCTAGTATAGAGTCAGGGGTTGAGCCTGATAGGTTTAATGACTTTTATTGCTCCGTTGCTGCAAATCTTTGCAAGGGGATCAACGCAAATATTGATTTTATGGAATATCTTAAGCATGTCTCTGTTCGAGAATCGTTTTTCTTTGCCCCTATTGATATACAGGAATTAAAGAGGGTTTTTTCTGAAGTGAAAAATAGTTCAGCCACCGGGTGGGATAATGTTTCCTTAAAGATAATTTTGCTTCTCCCTGAGGAGGCGTTGAATGTTTTGACAAGGACCATTAATATTTCTTTTACAACCGGCACATTTCCCATGTGCTTAAAGATTACAACAGTCATACCGTTATTTAAGGGGGGAGATTATGATAACCCCGCTAACTATAGACCCGTGGCCTTACTGCCAACACTGTCAAAAATAGTTAAAAAACGCATTGTTAACTTTTTGGAGATTCATAACATACTGGCATCGGTTCAGTTTGGCTTCCGGAGTGGTAAAAACACAAATGACGCCATATTTTCATTTCTGGGAGAATTATATCTCAATCTTAACAACAAGGATGCGGCTGCGGCGGTGTTTTGTGACCTGACGAAAGCATTCGACTGCGTCGATCACGGGATACTGCTGCGGAAGCTGGAGATTTATGGCTTTAGAGGCAACACATTGCAGTGGTTTGAATCTTACTTGTCAGGTAGAGTTCAGAGGGTTTCGTCGGGTGGCCTTCCGTCCTCTGGTTCAGTAGTGACGTGTGGCGTACCCCAGGGCTCCGTTTTGGGGCCATTACTCTTTTTACTGTACGTGAATGATTTGGGTAACATACAGATAAGTAGGAAATTTACATTCTTTGCGGATGATGCGACTGTTCTATGGCACAACGGGGACACCGGGGTACTCAGAGAAATGGTTAATTCTGATTTGATTCGGATTAAACGGTGGTGTGATGCCAACAAATTAACTCTGAATATATCTAAAACAAATGTTTTATCTTTTAAATGTGAATTGGAAAATATAGTTTTGGAAGATCAGTCCATTGACTGCTTGTCACAGAGCAAGTTCTTGGGTCTTTATATAGATAAGAAGTTAAAATTTCAATATCACATTAACAACCTCACGAAAAGGATTGCATCAAATTGTTACGCTATTAGAGTTATGTCTGGAGAATTAGATCACGAAATAGTGAAAGGAGCATACTTTGCATTAATAGTCTCATCTCAGATATGGCATATGTTTTTGGGGCGCATCTTCTAAGCAACTTTTTGAGTCTGTATTCATCCTGCAGAAAAGAGCAGTTAGATACCTATGTGGGGCAAAGGTAAGAGAATCGTGTAAGCCTTTATTTCTTGCCAATAGGATCCTAACCTTAACGAGTATTTTTATTTTGGAATCCGTATGCTTAATGCACAAAAAGCACAAAAGTGATATAAACAGTACTTCAACCTACAACACACGGCTCTCGTATCGGATTTCTCTTCCCATTCCTGGCTCCTCTCAAATTAAGAGCTCTATATTGTATAATAGTAGGAAAGTATTTAATCACCTACCTCTTAGGTTGAGGCAAATACAAAACCTCTTAAAATTTCGGCGCGAAGTTAAAAAACTGTTGATTGTGAGACCTTATTATAGTCTTGAAGAATTTTTCGAGGATGGTTTCTAGATCGAATGTTTAACCTGTTGTTGGCTGTGTTTATTGTTGTGATAATCTCCTTAATTTGACATTTTTCAGGTTAAGCATTCTAGTCTTGGACTTTTACCATTTTATTTATATACACAGTAAAGTTGTTTCCTTTTGTCTTTTTATTGTCATTGTATATTTTTTAATTAAGGTTGTATTGGTTATTGTTATATTAATCAATTTTGTATAGTAGTTTGTTTTGTTTTGTTTTTTTAGTGAGTAAGTGCTTTGTCGATGAGAAACAATTTCTTTGGACAATAAAGCTATTTTTGACTTTGTGACTTACTACAGTTATCCAATAAAATTAATACCACTTCAACAACATAAGTTGAAACAAATACTTACTTGGACATCTCATCTGCGTAGGGTGCTCCACCAAATTATTGATAGTATTGGCCTTAATAGCAATCTTCCCGTTTTCCGTCATCGTATCTAGATTATCTTCCAAGATGACAGAATCCCACCATTCCATCTGTGGAACGTCGTCACTAACGCTCTCTGTCTTGGCAATCAAAGCTAATTTTGTAGCCGAGGAAATGCCAGTTTTTTTTGCTATTTGTGATATTTCATTTTGTAGTTTTTCAAGTTGCGACTAAAATCAAGTCGAGAAAATGAACTAATGGTTTTGGTATGAGTTTGTCATGGATGGGTTCCTTATTTTTTAGAAAGAAATTCATCTAATATACACACACTGTGTATAAAATGTAAGAATTTAACAAGTTAGCTAACTAGAAATAGGAAAGTTTAGCTATTTTATCAATTTTTAAATTGTATTATTAACATTAAAATGTTGACGTGTGCAAATGCAGATATGTGTAATAGCATCAATAAACTATCTATCTATCTACCTACTGAAATAGCAAAACTAATATAAATACCAACCTTCATCCGCAGCCTCTCTGCCAACTGCTGAAACTTTCCAGGCTCATGGAACCTCAGCGCCCTTTTTGACCTTATGGCCGACTTCAAACCGATCCTCGGGTCGATAAACCTGGTCTCTGCATTGTCCTCATCCTTCTTGTCACTCTTGTCTTTGTACTGTTCCCGCTTTAACGCTCTTAAATTTGCTTTTAGTGTGGGTGCTACATGAGTAAGTTGTATCGCTTTACCTGATTTATCAATGGTCCTTCCCTCGTCGTCCAGAATGAGAGGTTGGGGCTTGCTGGGTTGCATTGGTATTTGGATTACCCCACCCAAGATACCGGAGGATAGTTTGCTTTTAATTTGGGCCTAAAAATACAAGGAAACATATAATAATATATCATCTAATAAATAAATAAACTGCAAAGTCAACCATTATTTAGGTACCTGTAATTGAGCTATTTTTCTAGCCTTCTCTGCATCTCCTTTATTTAGTAAACCAGATGGAATTCCGTAAATACTTGGCTGTGGAATTTTTATATTTGCAAGACTAATATTGTTTTTGGTTGGGGGAGGTAAGGGGTCCATTTTCAAATTTCTAATTATTCCATCTTTATCGGAAAGATGTTTCTCCTTTTCGTGCCTATAGGGTATATCCCGATCTTTAATATCCCTTTCTTTGCTGCTTTCCCTTTTAGAGGTGGTAGTTTTACTCTTTTTAGAGTCACGATCCCTATCGCGGTCATCGTCATAAGAGCGCTTTTTAGACTTCCGAGCCGATTCAAAATCGTCAATCAAATCCTGTATTCTTTCGGCCAATCTACTGGCTTTCTTACTGTCTATGTAAGCGCTTAGTTTATCAGCAATTTTTCGTCTATCGTAGCCATTAGTTAAGCAGTCCACGGCTGCTTTTAACACAGATGAATCACTGTTTCCTAATGTTTTATAAACTGCCTTTTCTATGGGCGATCTTAGGTCTTCAATCTCCCGACGAGATAAATAAGCCATTTTTGGCTTATTAAAATTGAATTATTTCTAAAAACTTCTTGTAAATATCTGAAAAACTGGAGACGATCACAAAACGTTGTTTACGAGGTTAATTGAGTTTGACAGTTTGACGTAGGACATGGACATGACATTGACAGTTTGTAGCTCTGAGAGGAGCGGCTAGAACTGCAAACAAACCGACGTTGCCATATGTGCGGTAGCTCGAAGATTTTAAAATAGTGGATTTTTTTCGCACCGATCCCTCTTCGCTTGCGAGGAAAGAGACTGGTCAGGGCCCCTAACCAGGTGCTAACCCTGTTCCGACCTTAGGGTGCCCTCCGATCCACCGTTAAAAATAAAAAAAAGGTGCGGCCGAGCCGGGATTCGAACCAACACATCTCGCACAATAAGCGGATGCTCTACCCACTGGGCTATGTGGCTGGTCTACCTGCAAAGGAAATTAAAGTTTACCGGTGCGAGACAAGGAACACCGAAAATGGCAACGTCGGTTTGTTTGCAGTTCTAGCCGCTTCTGCTCTGAGGCGTATTCGATTGACATAAACCGGATCGATCAAGATCAGCTTACGAACTACGTAATTAGTTCAAGAGTGGTAGTAGAAAGAGATAAAATAGCACTGGAGTGTCGTAAAGTGATCCGAATCGGTCCAACTTTTGTCAATAAAATACGGCTCTGGCATTGTCACTGTTGCTACTGGAGGAAAGACAAAAGCATACAGCTGAATTTCCCTGTGATAAAGCAAGCTGGCTGTACGTTACCATCGACGAGGACCCATCGTGTACCTAGAAGACAAGACATCCCTGTGATGAGTGCCATAATTATTATGGACAAAAAACAATCAGTAGTGGGACTCTGCGAGGTGAGTTTGCCTTTGGCTTCCATTGCGTTAGCATCTATCGGTCGACTACAAATTTGATTTCGGGTTAGATCACCTAGTGGCGGTGAGTAGTGTTTTGTGAAGTAATACAAAGGGAAGCTACATCGCCTTTTGAGGGGAGTTTGTTCCAAATCTAAGGGGAGTAAGCGATGAGGACTGATATCCCTGTTCGTGATACGCTTTTTTTTCATTTTCAGGAGATAAACAGGTGACGGCCTCATCGAGGACGGCCATGTATTGCTGTGGGAGGAGCTTAATGCGGAAGGGTGGCTTAAGCCGGTGCCATACATGCAGCTTTCAGCAAAAGGTGAAATTCGGCTTTCGTCGAGTGGCTTTTTTGCGCCCATTTACCGACCTGAAACAGGAATCAAGAGCGACGAACGTCGATTAGGTACACACATGCGGTTAACCGCTCGCCTTTTGCCGAAAGCTGCATATGTGGCGCCGGCTTAACAGAGAAGACCATTCGCAATAGACTTTATCAGAGACAGGCATCTCCTTAATCTGAAAAGTAATTAAACGATCAATGTAAGTTTGGAAATCTTCGGGGACACAGGTCCGACTAACCGAAGGTTTTATTCATACACACCCAAAGTGGACAACGTGTAACTAACATCGAAGGGTCGCCCGAGTTAGGGGCTAAGTGCCAGACCGGGCGTTATGTAACAGGCTGGCTGTACGTTGCTCGTCGACGAGAGGCCACAGACCTTAGAAAATAAGACATCCCTTATAAAAGGAAAAACAGTTCAGTGGGATTCCGCGAGGTCATAGTTTTCACTTGGAAGAGACAAAGAGATATTTTTTCGCTCTGTTTTACATTCGCTGTCGAATGATTGGCAGACAGAAACAACACAATCGCTTTGTGTCTATTATAGAAAACTATAACCACTCGGAGTAGGACTGCAGGCTGGCTAACTGTCGTCCAGAGAAGTGGCCATGGAAACTTAGGACAGAGATTAGTTCTCGGGATACCCAGCAACACAGTCATTGCAGCTGAAAGAATAGGTGACACCAGGGTTGCCAGATTAGGCGATTTATCGCAGATTGGGCTACTTCCGAAGCCATTCTGCGACCTATTTTGCGTTTCTGCGACCAGTCGCAAATTGGGCTATTTTCACTTTTCATAAAGAAAAATTGGGCGATAATGCGATATTATTCCAACGATCCAAAACTCCCAAACCAGACGTGATCAGAAACAAGAAACGGCATGCTCAAGTTCAACAGTACATTCCTATCAACTCCAGCGGAGTGCTCCGAGTGGTCGGAGTCTCCGACCGTGCCTTGTATACAGAACAGTCAATCGAACAGGCTTAATAGTGACGACGTATGTCTAATATTTATTCGTGTTCGTAGTACGAACTTCCTTCGTTCTGATTTGGGAACGATTAACGAATCAAATCATTCGAATCAACAACGTGTTACGCACATCTGATTTTTTTGGATCGGTTTTTAAATATTTAAAAGTTTGAATTTGACAAACTGTTTTTAAAATGGGAAAGTGGGCCGTTTACGGAAAAAAATTGCACTAAGTGTGCTTTCTCTGCCCTTTAGTAATGCTGTTGTAGAGAGGGTCTTTTCAGTCATGAACGCAGTAAAAACTAAAGCAAGGAACAGAATGAAATGGAAGATGCTTTCTGCCATCATACGAGTTCGAATCCATCTATCGGTTAAAAAAATTTGCTGTACCAAATTTGAGCCAACAGATGAAATGAGATATCTATTCAACTCTACGCGTTTATGGAAGCTATTACCATTTGTGCAGATATCTAATACCTAGTAAAGTGTGTTTCATTATATGAATAATGCCATCATTGGTAGTCTTTATTGTTATTTAATAATGGATATTAAGTATTAAGTACGTTTTTCGCTTAAATGGAATTTTTTGACAAAAATGTCTACAAATCTATTTCAATTTCTGAGTTACTTTTTAATAAATCGATTTCACTGGCAGTTATGGGAAAAAATAAGTGAAGCAATTAATGTATCTGTTCAAAAACTCCATTTAAACAAAGAGGCTTTGCAAAATTTACCAAAGTGTTCGAAACTTTAATTTTAATTTCGAACCTCCAAAACTGCGATTTTGGGCTATTTTAAGATTTGGCAACGTCTGCGACTTTGGGCTACTTACTCCATCAGCTGAACTCTGCGACCTACGTCCATATTTATCTGGCAACCCTGGGTGACACAACCTCACTTTTTTAAAATTTCAAATTCTATTTTGGTTTTTATCCCTTCAAAAGCAATTTAAATGAAAAATTATACCATGGATGATGTAACAGTGGAAATTGAATATTGGTAATTTTTTCGCTATAATTTACTAATTTTTGGAAAGTGACTGGGATCTAGTATTAATTTTTTTGGTAATTATTTAGATTAGTGGAAACAGCGAATTTTTTCATGAAATTTTGCACAGACCCTAATTTTGGGTCGTAGAACACGAATCCGAAGTCAGTTTTTGGCGGTCTCGTAAAAATTTTTTTTAAACTTCTAGGTTAGCTTTTTCAATGGATTTCTTTAAATTTGTTGGGTGAGCAAAAAGGTGATCAGGTTTGCTCAGTTTTGATTGATATAGATACATATATACCTATATCAATCAAAACTGAGCAAACCTGACCACCTTTTTGCTCAGGTTGGGTGAGCAAAATTTTTTTTACGAGACCGCCAAAAACTGACTTCGGATTCGTGTTCTACGACCCAAAATTAGGGTCTGTGCAAAATTTCATGAAAAAATTCGCTGTTTCCACTAATCTAAATAATTACCATTTTTTTAATTATTAAAAATTGCTTTCGTCTATTAGTGACCACTTTAGAGTGTTGGTTGAGCATCAAATATAGTATACTGTAAGTTTTTATGTCCTTTTACACCTAAAATCACCTTAATTTTCAGCAACAAATGTGGGTATTATAAGAATTTTGAGGAATTATCAAATTTTATTAAAGAAAAACACCCGTCAGTAAAAATACTTGGATCTTCAGGGCCCAGAGGTATTGGAAAACGCCACTTTCTCTAATAACACCTAGATTAGAGTAATATAAATTGTTTCAGCTTCTTTCGAGGTAAAAGTGAATGGTTCGTTGGTCCATTCGAAGCTACAAACTTTGGCATATCCTGATTACAATGACCTAACCAATATAATAACAGAAGCGAAAGAAGGAAAACCTGTCGAACGTCTTTGTAAACAGCAACCTATAAACGAATGCATAATTTCTTAAGATAAATAAACAGACTATCAGCTACAATTGCACAAGATATAACATGCTAGAGCTCTAGATTCAGGAAGTTTTATTGCTTGTAAATAAGAAAATATAGGTACTATTGCAAAAGGACAACAAATTTAGTGTAAAGCAATTTTTCCTGTGTATGTTCTTGTTAGTTGTAGACCCAAATAAAGTTATTTTGATTGATGGTTTGTCCCCTTGTTTGGTTAATTCAAATCTAAGTGAAGGAATCTCAACTTATGGGAGCAAGTTATACACTTGAGTTTGCTTGGGTTACCGTTCAAAAAAAATTAAAATTTTTTGTCAAGAAGAAGCTACAAAAAGGCATAGAGAAAAATGTTGCAAATTAATTTCTTTATATTAAATTGATAAATTATGTTTTCTAGTTTTTATTGCCATATCTATCTAACCCAAATTCAGCTGATACACCCACACATCCTGCTAAAGTTAAAGCAAACTATTATTTCTTACCACTAGCTCAGTATCCTTGTATAATAAGTGGTTATAAATCTCTACTATTTTGTTTTTCATTTTTTTTTCCTGGTATAAACACTAAAAAGGCATCAAAAGAAATCAAAATTTTATTTTATACTTTTCCTTAAAAAACGTATCCTGCAAGAATTCAATACGTCTATTGAATATCTCATTCCTTTAATAGAAAGTAAAATTTCATTTTGTACTTTTCCTTTAAAAACGCGCAAAAATTCGGTGGACGTATCGAATTTTTGCGGGGCATGTTTTTAAAAGAAAAGGACAAAATAAATTTTACTTGATACATCATGTCGTATTTTGCACTGTTCCTTTAACAAAATGCCCCGCAAAAATTCGATACGTCTATCGGATTTTTTGGGGCACCTTTTTAAAGGCAAAGTACAGGGTCTTCCAACGAGGACTGAACAGGGGCTCATTTTTGAGCTTCCTTGTATTTAAAGAAAAATATAAAATAGCCAATCGATGTACTTTTTCCTGCAGAATTCAAAAATCAAACCAAAAATTTATTTGAACCAGAAACAAAAGAGTTACGCTATGGATAAGGTGTTTTTTAAATGGAACATAGCTTTTTTTATACGATTTTCGGAACGAGTGATTTTTTTTATGTCCGTTCTGATTAAAATATTTAATATTGTGACAGCTATTTTTATTAAATTTTAATGTTTTATCCAGTATAATTTAACTTCAACCTGTTTGAAACATACACTAGGTAACTAGTACGGATAGACCGCCTAATCGCCCCCCGAGGGGGCTCTATAAGGTCGGTAATATCATCATTGTCATGCCCTGAAAATTTCGTGTTTCTAGGCCAAGTATTAAGGAAGATATCACACTCCTTCGGACTGATGATGGAGAATAGACCGCCCTTCGTGACCCCATCGCTACATACATACAAACACCTACACGTAGAAACTATTTTTGCCAACAAAAATACTTTTCGGACACCCTGTATACATACATACAAACATAAACACATATTAATACAAATATACTTGATTTGCTTGAAATTCGACCTAATAAAGTTTATCTAAGTACTAATAGGAGTATTTGCCCATTCCAAGAATTTTTGGACACCCTGTATACATTCAATCTAACACTCACGCGTTTAAATAGGAATATAGACGATTTTCTTGAAACCCGCCTTAATTACGTTTATTTTGGTCGTATTAAAATGAGTTGCAAATACTAAGACTTTTCGGACACCCTGTATACACACGTACAAGCATAAACACATAGTAATACAAATATAGATGATTTTCTTGAAATCCGCCTTAATTAAGTTTATTTTGGTCCTAATAAAAGGAGTTACAAATAATAAGACTTTTCGGACACCCTGTATACACACGCACAAGCATAAACACATAGTAATACAAATATAGACAATTTTCTTGAAATCCGCCTTAATTAAGTTTATTTTGGTCCTAATAAAAGGAGTTGCAAATAATAAGACTTTTCGGACACCCTGTATACACACGTACAAGCATAAACACATATTAATACAAATATATTCGATTTACTTGAAATTCGACCTAATAATGTTTATCTAAGTACTAATAGGAGTATTTGCCCATTCCAAACTAAGACTTTTCCAACACCCTGTATACAAACATATAAATCCGTACACATAGAAATGCAAATATATACCTACGATTTGCTTTAAATCCGACCATCGAGTTACTATTTGTACGAAAGGCAAAGGTATTTGCCCATTCAAAGACTTTTCGGACACCCTGTATACACACGCACAAGCATAAACACATAGTAATACAAATATAGACAATATTCTTGAAATCCGCCTTAATTAAGTTTATTTTGGTCCCAATAAAAGGAGTTGCAAATAATAAGACTTTTCGGACACCCTGTATACACACGTACAAGCATAAACACATATTAATACAAATATATTCGACTTACTTGAAATTCGACCTAATAATGCTAAGTACTAATAGGAGTATTTGCCCATTCCAAACTAAGACTTTTCCAACACCCTGTATACAAACATATAAATCCGTACACATAGAAATGCAAATATATACCTACGATTTGCTTTAAATCCGACCATCGAGTTACTATTTGTACGAAAGGCAAAGGTATTTGCCCATTCAAAGACTTTTCGGACACCCTGTATACATACATAAAAACACAACACAACACGACACATGGTAATTTAAATATTTTCGATTTTCTTGAAAACCGACCCTATTAATTTTATCTTCGTACTTATGACAAAGTTATTTGCGCATATAAAGACTTTTCGGACACCCTGTAGGCATATACAGAATCACCCACATGCCGAAAGGTATAAAATGTACTTTCGAATCGTTCAGGTTACTTTAAAAGGGAGTCAATTCATTTCCCTAAAATTAAATTTGGCAAAGATATTTCCCCATACAAAGACTTTTTGGACATTCTGTTGTGTACCAACATATAAACAACCACACAAAGGAATGAAAAATTTACGATTTCCTTGAAATAAGACTCATTTAAGTTTTTCTTCGCTCTACTGACAAAGATATTTGCGCATACAAAGACTTTTCGGACACCCTGTAGACATATATACAATCATGCACATGCCGGAAGGTATAAAATGTATTTTAGAATCGTTCTGGTTACTTTAAAACGATCCGAATCAAGTCATTTCCCTAAAATTAAATTAAAATTATTCAATAATAATTAATATATTGCCCCAAAAGTATACACGCTCATGGATAGAAAATAAAATGCATATTTTGGGATTTTTTCGATGCCACTGAGCTTCATATTAGAATCTTCAATGATGCTTTGTAGCGTCATAGGAAAATCGATTAAAATGGTATTTAATCGGTATAATATGAAATGAAATGTCTTTCTACCGAAAGTATAAGGTCCCTAAATGCATTGCCCGGTAAATTCGAGGCCGAAGTTGGTCCGGACTCCTTCCAATCTCGCATCAAAATGCTGACATTTTAGCCAAATTGTGACATTTCATACATTATAATTAAATGAATAAATTTCCCCGTATAGAAATTGATTTTTAAATGCCTTTGCAGGACCTCAGCAAAATTAATGAAATTGGTATTTAATGCTCAAATCGTCCAATGAAATGTACCGCTATTAAAAATATAAAGTCCATTTTACCTTTGCCATGTATATTTCAAGCCGAAATCGGTCCAGGAAGCTTCCAATATCGCTACAAAAACTGTTATTTTCATGACATTTTGACAGGTCATATTTTAATTTCGATGTAAAGAGGGTCCGTTCAATTGTTTTGTCAAGGCACGGCTTTTATATATGCACTTTTTAAAATTTTTCCTGCAGCGATTCAAAAAAAGGTATTTATTTATAACTTTAACGAAAAAATATGGAGTTTTAATTAGTTAGGAGTGTTCTTAGATGATCAGGGAAGAAAATAAACCAAAAAAGAATCGTTAAATAAGAGAAATAATATATAATAATGCCTTTTAAATATGAATTTTGATGGAAAAAAACAGAAAAAATGAGTTTTTACCCCCTAAATCAGGCCCTGGATCACCCATTCGGGATTCATTTTAAAGCCTGATTATATCCCCAACGGATAGCGTTGAAAAAGTTGGAAGAAATTAGATAGGAAAAGATACAGAGTGATTCAAATGTAGAGATGTCATGAAAAAAAATCGTAAAAAATCTAAATTTAATTATCGATTGCTCCTTTCCTATTAAGAATGAAGGAACCAAAAAATACGTTTATAACGTAGTTCGGCGAGGTCTTTCCGATAAGGTACATGGGATTTCGATTTGAATCCATTTTGACCCCCAAAAAAATTCAAAATCGTCAAAAATTTGCATGAAAAATCGTAATTTCCACTTTTTCCCAAATTTTTCCAATTTCCAGTCGTTTTAGGTATAGGTAAATGTATTGCAAAAAAAAGTATTTGAGATTCTTTAGTTTTAAGTTCAAATACGTTTTTCTGTCCGATGTTCCAGTTTCGACTTATTCGGTGTGAAAGTGGGGTCTACAAAGGGCATTTTTCGACATAAAAAAATTCAAAAAAATTACTTCCCATTTTCCGAATACCGCCAGTTTCAATAGGGTTCGGAACACCCCGGTCCTCCACAACCTCCAAAAATTTAAATTGATTTAATTCACTTTTGCGACCTGCAATCGATTGCAACGAAAATCGCTGAAATTTCGACTTTGACGTTTAATAGCTCCGAAACGGAACACCCGGTATAACTGAATTTTTTACCGAAGCTAGTCGCACTATCCCTCTATTAACCCAGAAAATTTGGTTGCCCTCCCTCTAACCGTTTTCGAGAAAAAAAATTGAAAAAATGGAAATGTCGAAACGGACGACAACATACACACGCACGAACACACAACTTTTTTCCAAGGGCTCGGTATATAGACCGAGCCTGAAAGGCGGTCTATAATAGATTGCATAGACCGCCTAATCGCCCCCCGAGGGGGCTCTATAAGGTCGGTAATATCATCATTGTAATGCCCTGAAAATTTCGTGTTTCTAGGCCAAGTATTAAGGAAGATATCACACTCCTTCGGACTGATGATGGAGAATAGACCGCCCTTCGTGACCCCATCGCTACATACATACAAACACCTACACGTAGAAACTATTTTTGCCAACAAAAATACTTTTCGGACACCCTGTATACATACATACAAACATAAACACATATTAATACAAATATATTTGATTTGCTTGAAATTCGACCTAATAAAGTTTATCTAAGTACTAATAGGAGTATTTGCCCATTCCAAGAATTTTTGGACACCCTGTATACATTCAATCTAACACTCACACGGTTAAATAGGAATATAGACGATTTTCTTGAAATCCGCCTTAATTACGTTTATTTTGGTCGTATTAAAATGAGTTGCAAATACTAAGACTTTTCGGACACCCTGTATACACACGTACAAGCATAAACACATAGTAATACAAATATAGACGATTTTCTTGAAATCCGCCTTAATTAAGTTTATTTAGGTCCTAATAAAAGGAGTTGCACCCTGTATACACACGTACAATCATAAACACATAGTAATACAAATATAGACGATTTTCTTGAAATTCGCCTTAATTAAGTTTATTTTGGTCCTAATAAAAGGAGTTGCAAATAATAAGACTTTTCGGACACCCTGTATACACACGCACAAGCATAAACACATAGTAATACAAATATAGACAATTTTCTTGAAATCCGCCTTAATTAAGTTTATTTTGGTCCTAATAAAAGGAGTTGCAAATAATAAGACTTTTCGGACACCCTGTATACACACGTACAAGCATAAACACATATTAATACAAATATATTCGATTTACTTGAAATTCGACCTAATAATGCTAAGTACTAATAGGAGTATTTGCCCATTCCAAGAATTTTTGGACACCCTGTATACATTCAATCTAACACTCACACGTTTAAATAGGAATATAGGCGATTTTCTTGAAATCCGCCTTAATTACGTTTATTTTGGTCGTATTAAAATGAGTTGCAAATACTAAGACTTTTCGGACACCCTGTATACACACGTACAAGCATAAACACATAGTAATACAAATATAGACGATTTTCTTGAAATCCGCCTTAATTAAGTTTATTTAGGTCCTAATAAAAGGAGTTGCACCCTGTATACAAACGTAAAATCATAAACACATAGTAATACAAATATAGACGATTTTCTTGAAATCCGCCTTAATTAAGTTTATTTTGGTCCTAATAAAAGGAGTTGCAAATAATAAGACTTTTCGGACACCCTGTATACACACGCACAAGCATAAACACATAGTAATACAAATATAGACAATTTTCTTGAAATCCGCCTTAATTAAGTTTATTTTGGTCCTAATAAAAGGAGTTGCAAATAATAAGACTTTTCGGACACCCTGTATACACACGTACAAGCATAAACACATATTAATACAAATATATTCGATTTACTTGAAATTCGACCTAATAATGCTAAGTACTAATAGGAGTATTTGCCCATTCCAAACTAAGACTTTTCCAACACCCTGTATACAAACATATAAATCCGTACACATAGAAATGCAAATATATACCTACGATTTGCTTTAAATCCGACCATCGAGTTACTATTTGTATGAAAGGCAAAGGTATTTGCCCATTCAAAGACTTTTCGGACACCCTGTATACATACATAAAAACACAACACAACACGACACATGGTAATTTAAATATTTTCGATTTTCTTGTAAACCGACCCAATTAATTTTATCTTCGTACTTATGACAAAGTTATTTGCGCATATAAAGACTTTTCGGACACCCTGTAGGCATATACAGAATCACCCACATGCCGAAAGGTATAAAATGTACTTTCGAATCGTTCAGGTTACTTTAAAAGGGAGTCAATTCATTTCCCTAAAATTAAATTTGGCAAAGATATTTCCCCATACAAAGACTTTTTGGACATTCTGTTGTGTACCAACATATAAACAACCACACAAAGGAATGAAAAATTTACGATTTCCTTGAAATAAGACTCATTTAAGTTTTTCTTCGCTCTAATGACAAAGATATTTGCGCATACAAAGACTTTTCGGACACCCTGTAGACATATATACAATCATGCACATGCCGGAAGGTATAAAATGTATTTTAGAATCGTTCTGGTTACTTTAAAACGATCCGAATCAAGTCATTTCCCTAAAATTAAATTAAAATTATTCAATAATAATTAATATATTGCCCCAAAAGTATACACGCTCATGGATAGAAAATAAAATGCATATTTTGGGATTTTTTCGATGCCACTGAGCTTCATATTAGAATCTTCAATGATGCTTTGTAGCGTCATAGGAAAATCGATTAAAATGGTATTTAATCGGTATAATATGAAATGAAATGTCTTTCTACCGAAAGTATAAGGTCCCTAAATGCATTGCCCGGTAAATTCGAGGCCGAAGTTGGTCCGGACTCCTTCCAATCTCGCATCAAAATGCTGACATTTTAGCCAAATTGTGACATTTCATACATTATAATTAAATGAATAAATTTCCCCGTATAGAAATTGATTTTGACATGCATTTGCATGGTCTGAGAAAAATTTAAAAAATTCGTATTTAATGCTTAAATCGTCCAATGAAACGTATTTTAACTAAAAATATAAAGTCCATTTTACCTTTGCCATGTATATTTCAAGCCGAGATCGGTCCAGGAAGCTTCCAATATCGCTACAAAAACTGTTATTTTCATGACATTTTGACAGGTCATATTTTAATTTCGATGTAAAGAGGGTCCGTTCAATTGTTTTGTCAAGGCACGGCTTTTATATATGCACTTTTTAAAATTTTTCCTGCACCGATGCAAAAAAAGGTATTTATTTATAACTTTAACGAAAAAATATGGAATTTTAATTATTTAGGAGTGTTCTTAGATGATTAGGGAAGAAAATAAACCAAAAAAGAATCGTTAAATAAGAGAAATAATATATAATAATGCCTTTTAAAGATGAATTTTGGTTGAAAAAAACAGAAAAATTGAGTTTTTACCCCCTAAATTCGGTCCTGAATCACCCATTCGGGATTCATTTTAAAGCCTGATTATATCCCCAAGGAATAGCGTTGAAAAAGTTGAAAGAAATTAGATAGGAAAAGATACAGAGTGATTCAAATGTAGAGATGTCATGAAAAAAAATCGTAAATAATCTAAATTTAATTATCGCTTGCTCCTTTCCTATTAGGAATGAAGGAACCAAAAAATATGCAAATCACGTATTTCGGCGACCTCTTTCCGATAAGGCACATGGGATTTCGATTTGAATCCATTTTGACCCCCAAAAAAATTAAAAACTGTCATAAAATTGCACGAAAAATCGTAATTTCCACTTTTTCTCAAATTTTTCCAATTTGCAGTCGTTTTAGGTATAGGTAAATGTATTGCAAAAAGAAAGTGTTTGAGATTCTTTAGTTTTAAGTTCAAATACATTTTTCTGTCCGATGTTCCAGTTTCGACTTATTCAGTGCCAAAGTGGGGTCTACAAACAGCATTTTTCGACATAAAAAAATTCAAAAAAATTGCTTCCCATTTTCCGAATACCGCCAGTTTCAATAGAGTTCTGAAGCTCCCGGTCCTCCACAACCTCCAAAAATTTAAATTGATTTAATTCACTTTTGCGACCTGTAATCGATTGCAACGAAAATCGCTGAAATTTCGACTTTGACGTTTAATAGCTCCGAAACGGAACACCCTGTATAACTGAATTTTTTACCGAAGCTAGCCGCACTATCCCTCTATTAACCCAGAAAATTTGGTTGCCGCCACTCTAACCATTTTCGAGAAAAAAAATTGAAAAAGTGAAAATGTCGAAACGGACAACATACGCACGCACGCACGCACGCACATACGCACACACATTTTCTGACCAAGGGCTCGGTATATAGACCGAGCCTGAAAGGCGGTCTATAACTAGATTGCATAGACCGCCTAATCGCCCCCCGAGGGGGCTCTATAAGGTCGGTAATATCATCATTGTAATGCCCTGAAAATTTCGTGTTTCTAGGCCAAGTATTAAGGAAGATATCACACTCCTTCGGACTGATGATGGAGAATAGACCGCCCTTCGTGACCCCATCGCTACATACATACAAACACCTACACGTAGAAACTATTTTTGCCAACAAAAATACTTTTCGGACACCCTGTATACATACATACAAACATAAACACATATTAATACAAATATATTTGATTTGCTTGAAATTCGACCTAATAAAGTTTATCTAAGTACTAATAGGAGTATTTGCCCATTCCAAGAATTTTTGGACACCCTGTATACATTCAATCTAACACTCACACGGTTAAATAGGAATATAGACGATTTTCTTGAAATCCGCCTTAATTACGTTTATTTTGGTCGTATTAAAATGAGTTGCAAATACTAAGACTTTTCGGACACCCTGTATACACACGTACAAGCATAAACACATAGTAATACAAATATAGACGATTTTCTTGAAATCCGCCTTAATTAAGTTTATTTAGGTCCTAATAAAAGGAGTTGCACCCTGTATACACACGTACAATCATAAACACATAGTAATACAAATATAGACGATTTTCTTGAAATTCGCCTTAATTAAGTTTATTTTGGTCCTAATAAAAGGAGTTGCAAATAATAAGACTTTTCGGACACCCTGTATACACACGCACAAGCATAAACACATAGTAATACAAATATAGACAATTTTCTTGAAATCCGCCTTAATTAAGTTTATTTTGGTCCTAATAAAAGGAGTTGCAAATAATAAGACTTTTCGGACACCCTGTATACACACGTACAAGCATAAACACATATTAATACAAATATATTCGATTTACTTGAAATTCGACCTAATAATGCTAAGTACTAATAGGAGTATTTGCCCATTCCAAGAATTTTTGGACACCCTGTATACATTCAATCTAACACTCACACGTTTAAATAGGAATATAGGCGATTTTCTTGAAATCCGCCTTAATTACGTTTATTTTGGTCGTATTAAAATGAGTTGCAAATACTAAGACTTTTCGGACACCCTGTATACACACGTACAAGCATAAACACATAGTAATACAAATATAGACGATTTTCTTGAAATCCGCCTTAATTAAGTTTATTTAGGTCCTAATAAAAGGAGTTGCACCCTGTATACAAACGTAAAATCATAAACACATAGTAATACAAATATAGACGATTTTCTTGAAATCCGCCTTAATTAAGTTTATTTTGGTCCTAATAAAAGGAGTTGCAAATAATAAGACTTTTCGGACACCCTGTATACACACGCACAAGCATAAACACATAGTAATACAAATATAGACAATTTTCTTGAAATCCGCCTTAATTAAGTTTATTTTGGTCCTAATAAAAGGAGTTGCAAATAATAAGACTTTTCGGACACCCTGTATACACACGTACAAGCATAAACACATATTAATACAAATATATTCGATTTACTTGAAATTCGACCTAATAATGCTAAGTACTAATAGGAGTATTTGCCCATTCCAAACTAAGACTTTTCCAACACCCTGTATACAAACATATAAATCCGTACACATAGAAATGCAAATATATACCTACGATTTGCTTTAAATCCGACCATCGAGTTACTATTTGTATGAAAGGCAAAGGTATTTGCCCATTCAAAGACTTTTCGGACACCCTGTATACATACATAAAAACACAACACAACACGACACATGGTAATTTAAATATTTTCGATTTTCTTGTAAACCGACCCAATTAATTTTATCTTCGTACTTATGACAAAGTTATTTGCGCATATAAAGACTTTTCGGACACCCTGTAGGCATATACAGAATCACCCACATGCCGAAAGGTATAAAATGTACTTTCGAATCGTTCAGGTTACTTTAAAAGGGAGTCAATTCATTTCCCTAAAATTAAATTTGGCAAAGATATTTCCCCATACAAAGACTTTTTGGACATTCTGTTGTGTACCAACATATAAACAACCACACAAAGGAATGAAAAATTTACGATTTCCTTGAAATAAGACTCATTTAAGTTTTTCTTCGCTCTAATGACAAAGATATTTGCGCATACAAAGACTTTTCGGACACCCTGTAGACATATATACAATCATGCACATGCCGGAAGGTATAAAATGTATTTTAGAATCGTTCTGGTTACTTTAAAACGATCCGAATCAAGTCATTTCCCTAAAATTAAATTAAAATTATTCAATAATAATTAATATATTGCCCCAAAAGTATACACGCTCATGGATAGAAAATAAAATGCATATTTTGGGATTTTTTCGATGCCACTGAGCTTCATATTAGAATCTTCAATGATGCTTTGTAGCGTCATAGGAAAATCGATTAAAATGGTATTTAATCGGTATAATATGAAATGAAATGTCTTTCTACCGAAAGTATAAGGTCCCTAAATGCATTGCCCGGTAAATTCGAGGCCGAAGTTGGTCCGGACTCCTTCCAATCTCGCATCAAAATGCTGACATTTTAGCCAAATTGTGACATTTCATACATTATAATTAAATGAATAAATTTCCCCGTATAGAAATTGATTTTGACATGCATTTGCATGGTCTGAGAAAAATTTAAAAAATTCGTATTTAATGCTTAAATCGTCCAATGAAACGTATTTTAACTAAAAATATAAAGTCCATTTTACCTTTGCCATGTATATTTCAAGCCGAGATCGGTCCAGGAAGCTTCCAATATCGCTACAAAAACTGTTATTTTCATGACATTTTGACAGGTCATATTTTAATTTCGATGTAAAGAGGGTCCGTTCAATTGTTTTGTCAAGGCACGGCTTTTATATATGCACTTTTTAAAATTTTTCCTGCACCGATGCAAAAAAAGGTATTTATTTATAACTTTAACGAAAAAATATGGAATTTTAATTATTTAGGAGTGTTCTTAGATGATTAGGGAAGAAAATAAACCAAAAAAGAATCGTTAAATAAGAGAAATAATATATAATAATGCCTTTTAAAGATGAATTTTGGTTGAAAAAAACAGAAAAATTGAGTTTTTACCCCCTAAATTCGGTCCTGAATCACCCATTCGGGATTCATTTTAAAGCCTGATTATATCCCCAAGGAATAGCGTTGAAAAAGTTGAAAGAAATTAGATAGGAAAAGATACAGAGTGATTCAAATGTAGAGATGTCATGAAAAAAAATCGTAAATAATCTAAATTTAATTATCGCTTGCTCCTTTCCTATTAGGAATGAAGGAACCAAAAAATATGCAAATCACGTATTTCGGCGACCTCTTTCCGATAAGGCACATGGGATTTCGATTTGAATCCATTTTGACCCCCAAAAAAATTAAAAACTGTCATAAAATTGCACGAAAAATCGTAATTTCCACTTTTTCTCAAATTTTTCCAATTTGCAGTCGTTTTAGGTATAGGTAAATGTATTGCAAAAAGAAAGTGTTTGAGATTCTTTAGTTTTAAGTTCAAATACATTTTTCTGTCCGATGTTCCAGTTTCGACTTATTCAGTGCCAAAGTGGGGTCTACAAACAGCATTTTTCGACATAAAAAAATTCAAAAAAATTGCTTCCCATTTTCCGAATACCGCCAGTTTCAATAGAGTTCTGAAGCTCCCGGTCCTCCACAACCTCCAAAAATTTAAATTGATTTAATTCACTTTTGCGACCTGTAATCGATTGCAACGAAAATCGCTGAAATTTCGACTTTGACGTTTAATAGCTCCGAAACGGAACACCCTGTATAACTGAATTTTTTACCGAAGCTAGCCGCACTATCCCTCTATTAACCCAGAAAATTTGGTTGCCGCCACTCTAACCATTTTCGAGAAAAAAAATTGAAAAAGTGAAAATGTCGAAACGGACAACATACGCACGCACGCACGCACGCACATACGCACACACATTTTCTGACCAAGGGCTCGGTATATAGACCGAGCCTGAAAGGCGGTCTATAATAAAGGTAAAATCACCTTGAAATCCTTCAAAGTCAAAAAATGTAAATTTGTCAAATTTTTTGACTTTGAAGGATTTCAAGGTGATTTTACCTTTATTACCTAGTGTATGTTTCAAACAGGTTGAAGTTAAATTAAACTGGATAAAACATTAAAATTTAATAAAAATAGCTGTCACAATATTAAATATTTTAATCAGAACGGACATAAAAAAAATCACTCGTTCCGAAAATCGTATAAAAAAAGCTAAAAAAAAACGTGGCACGCAAAAATTCGATAGGTTATCGGATTTTTTCGGGCCACATTTTTATAGGAAAAGTACACAGTTGTCACAAATCTGTGTTGTGACTAATTCCGAAACAGTCTAAATATATGGGTAATATAAATTAAAAGATGCTCTGCTCTTAATAACTTGGCTACCTTAACCACTTAACTCTTGGAAAATGTTGTTCCCAGAGGCGTATCTAAAGCACTATGTATGGGGGGGGGGGTTGGGCGAAGGAAATATATCCAGCTATGCCACGATAAAAATCTAAAATGGTCAATCTTTTTTGCAAATTCTCTCCGAGCAAAATTGTCGACGTTTTTTAGCGAACTTTTGCTCTAATTAGCCAACTTCAACGCCTACGGGGAGAGGGGGACGCGATCTATTTTAAGCTGGCCAACATACCATTTAATTTTTTAAAATAAAACAAGTTTTATTTGTAAGTGTTGTATTGTGAGGTTGAGAACAGATACCGTGATCCCACAAGGGGACTCCAGGTTACCATCATTTATGTTACATGAATAATACAAAATTGAAATGAAAAAAAAATAAAAAACCTGTTAATGAGAAAAGACACGAACAACTACTGACGAAAAGAGTTTTGTAAAAATACACTTACACAATTTTTGAAAATGAGACGTGTCCATAAAAATTACAACAGCCTCGAATATATTATATTATATATTTTCTTCATTACGTGTACAATAAAAGTTCTGACATCGATTTGAGAAGGAAAAACAAATTGCAGTCGCCAAAGAACGATTCAACTGAATTTTGGATAAGTTGCTTTACCGATAAAATTGTGTACGTACCTCACTTTTTGCATTACATTTAAAATTCGATTACCTACGGTTTCCTGTCTTTAAAAAAATGTACATTCATAGACATAAGGTGTGGGGTAGGAATCTTTGCAATAAATGCTACTTTCTACTAAAGTATCTACAAATTGAAAATACAACAAAAATAATAATAACTATGATACATCGCCATACACGAAACACTAGTGTGCTGATTTCCAGGCTCAATTTAGATTTTTCTGCACGTGTTCTTACACTCTGTATCTCAACATTATGAAAAATTCAGGGCAAAATTTTGAATCGTACGATATTTGTTTTTCCTAGATTTTAATAATAAATAAATGTAAAAATAAGATAAACCATTCTTGAATTACAAAAAATAACGAATTTCAAAAAAGTACACAAGTCTGTGTTTTTCTAATAATTTTTATTTAATTTTAACTTAATTTAAGAAACCCTGAAATTGGTGTAAAACAAATTAATAATACGGGGGTTACTCAAAAACATAATAATATGCAAGACTTTTCTGAGATAAGAGGCCATGATTTCATATTTCAGCGTAACTTCTTATTCTAAACAACTTTTCCCCTTAACATTTTGACGTATTTTGAAAAATAAGAGTACTTTACTCGTAAGCGATTTTCAATTTTTTGTTTCGCCCTTGTATACCTACTACCTGACTTTTCACATTTTTCAAAACGGCTAATTTTGTTTTTAAGTATGCACCAACTTTTCCTAACACTTAGGTACATTTCGATGTCATTAATAAAAAAAAATCCATTTATTGCAACACTTTTTGGGCCACACTGTACGTTAATATTAAATATTTATATTACCTTATTTAATAAATCAGAGTCACAGTTTTATTAAGCATCTCTTTCAAATTTAAATAATATTGTTCATTTCTCTTTAGTTCATGTTTTCTGTCACAGTCTTCGTCTTTTTTCTTAATTTTTTTATGATTTTGGATTTTTCAGGTGTACTAGAAAGTTGATCCATAGTATTAAAAAAAATTTAATAATTGTAAAAGAAAATTGTAATTATGTGTAGTCGTGGATTAAATAAACTTTTATTTGCAACCTTAGATTATGAAGCAAGCAACAGATGAACTATTCATTCATAAATCATTGTATCGCCAGGCGCCAACATCTAATAAAATTACGTGGATGAGAGAAAGAAAGATAGTGATGTTTGTACTTGTACATCGCAATGCAAGGTTGCCAATTGCGGTGAGAAAAAGCGAATCTTCATGATGAGACCTTATTAAATCAAAACATGCTATCTAAATTTGGCCCATTTTGGCAACGCTGCTCGTAAGTATCCATTTAATATCACCTGTAGTAGAGACTGTGAGGTATTGTTGGCGACAAAACAGATGTAAATGTAAGTAACACTTTTTCTAGTATAAGAATAAAACTAAATAGGGTGAGTCACGTGCAACGATAACAAAAATTAAGCTAGAAAATCACCATAACGATTGTTTCGTGTACCGCGCTATAAAACATCTATAAAAACAATATTCTTTACCCAAAATCCAATTTAAAAAGTGCCTATAAATGAATAAATTTTCGAAAAAATTTGACTTAATGCATTCATACCAGGCGCTTTTATAAAATACGTACATCTTAAATTAGCATGTTTAACCAACATCGTACTTTTTTTCTTAATGGACATATTTATATAATGTATGTTATACAATTTAAAATATATTTTCACTATGTTACAAAATTGATCCTAGAAAAGGGGCTGCTTTGGGGCCCCGAGTTAAACGAGAATATGGTACTCGCAATTAGAGGTTTTGGAAAATTGGACGAAGGGAAATTACTGGTTTTAAGTTTTTGCATAAAGAAAAAGAATTGTTTTACACTCGTATTTATCACTCAGTGTTAGCACTATCAGACAGGTAAGTTTGACAGTACAAATTTGAGCTGATAAATACATAACAAGTTGTTATGGTTGGTTGGATGTATGCTGTCATAACTTTATTGGCTCAGTACCGTAGTACGTAATGCTTTCGTTTCGTCTTTGTCTTCATTATTGTGTTATTTAACACGTTAACGACCATGTACACCTTATTGGTGCGCACCCTGTGTTCTGCACAGACCGCGTGACCCTATTTGGGCACAGTCAATGTTCATGTTTTAAGTCGTGTGGATCTAATAGGGACGCAGCTTCAGTGTATTTAAATCTGGCGATTAGTAGGTCTGGTCCCTGGGAAATAAAAAATGACTTTGGGTTGGTAAAAATAAATTGATTTTTTTATATATTATAGTACATATGTATATGTGTGTAAGTTGTTTTTTCGAACGCCATACTTCTTTTGCTAAGTAGATAATAACGTCGTACTTGTATTTTTTGTATGTTTAGAATATAATGTATAATGGAATTCACTTGTTTATTTTTTTAAAATAAACGTTTGGGCTGTGACCCAATATGGAACACATGGTCTGTGGTAAACTTATAAACCAATATATTTTTAAAATCAGACCCCGTAAGTTGATAATAACGTTGTACTTGTATTTTTTTATGTTTAGAATGTAATGTTACCTTATAATGGAGTTTACTTGTTTATTTTTTTAAAAATAAAATGTAAAATAAACGTTTTGGCTGTGTCCCAATATGGGTCATATGGTCTGTGGTAAACTTAACTTTTTATATCAGACCGCGTGTACCCATTTGGTACACACGTTTTTTTTTTTGTTAAAACCTTTTTCCAAACAAATTATTTTTGAAAAAGAAAGAATTATTAAACCTCCTTTTATCAAAATTTAACAAAAAAGTACCTTGGTCCAGAAGTAAAGTTTTAAAATTTAGTGCTGGTCGTTAACGTGTTAACATCTTTATGAATTTTGTCGTCTAGTGAGCCATTTTTGCCCAGTAAAAATCAGCTGTTTGCAATGCTGATTGGCTTAATTTGAATGGCCAATTGGCAACTCAAATTAAGCCAAACAGCGTTGTCGCAGCTGCGAATAGCCGAGTTTTAGTGGTCGGAAATGGCTCACTAGACGACAAAATTGATAAAGATGCCAAATAATACAATAATGAAGGTAAAGACGAAACGAAAACATTGCCGTTATGGTAGGTAGCAAATTGATCGATAGAAGGTGCAGCGTTTGAATCGTCAATTCATTGTTCTGTCATTTTATATACAGTGTTACCCATAAAGTCCGCACCATATGCGACTTGTTTTTATTAATTGGTTTAGGTAAATTTCGGTTTTGCCGTTCAGTTGTTGCGTTAAAAAATGCCAAATGACATGCATATGAGGAATCACGTGACTTTTCGTATCTGTCACATTTGACATTCATCCAAAGAATGGCGAAAAAGGGCATTATGTTTCAAAATATCGAAAAATGTTAAAGGAAAAAGTAGCTTGTTTTTCTAATTCAAATAACAAGCTTTAAGTTTGATGCAGTTTTATCAATGCACTTGTTATTTTCCTAGAGAAGAATTATTTAGAGCAACATTCAGTAATAAAAATAAATTTAGGTCATTTAGTAAAAAAATATATTATGCAGGTTAACTTAAATTCGGATAATCCAAGAATGAACCACGCTAAAAAAATTGGAAAAAATGAAGGGGTACCAGAGGGTTAAAAATTGGTATATGGATAAAAAAATTAAAACCTAAGCAACTTTTTCCTTTGATAGGTAGTTTTCGAAATTTTGAAAAATAATGCTACTTTCGTCATTTTTTGGAAATGAATGTCAAATATGACAGAAAGAGTCCCATGATTGCTCACGTGGCATTGTTTTTGGACAAAAAGTAACGGCGAGGTCAAAATTTACATAAACCAATTAATAAAACAAATACTCATATGATGCGGACAATATACAGTAAGGTTCAGCTGGGTGCGAACATAGGTAGAGTATGGACGAATTTACTCGTGTCCGCAGTTAAATCAATTTCGTGGGATTACTATTTTTAGATAACTTTAGATGCATTATTTTGATTTTAGCATTATTGCTGCCTAATATCTTTTAGAACTCAAAATAATGTAACCCCAACCGTTGCCAAAGTTATGGGAGGGCGAACGCAAGTATTACTGCAGCGATCGGCCAGAGCTCGATGGTTTTCGGCCGTCACCGTTAATACGACCATAGACAAATTCGTCCTGAAGATTCCTATGTTCGCAGTTAGGTGATCTTCACTGTATATTATAACTGTTAGTACATTATATTAAATGGTATATAACGTTGTTCTCTAAACCTTATACCACTGTCTGACTGCAATCAGACTGTTAAATTTCAATGGCGAGTACGAAGGTTAGTAAGTGAAAAAAATTTAGATCTGCGAAAAATTTGGGAAAAACTATTTTTCGAAAACAGTTTTTTGAAAAATTTTCCAAGACTTAAAAAATTTAATTAAAATTTGAACTTGTTCAATATGTAGGTTAGTCTATAAATCTTGGTTAAAAGATCTGGATTTTATTCTTTTAGAGCCTTTCAAATGAAAAAGAGTCATCTCAAGAGCATAAGATTATAACAATTCAAATATACGTTTAGTTTATGCAAAAACCTTGACTATGCCTTTTGGTTTGTTCATGTGTATTAAAGGAATATTAATTAATATAGTTAGGAACATAAATAAAATAGGAAATCTTAACTACAACGCGTCTACTAAAGATAAAACGTATTTTTGTGAATCCCTTTAATACATATGAAGAAAAAACTATTTATAAAACGGACTAATAAATAAAACGGCGTTTTTAGCAAATTTTAAAAAATTGTAACTTAAGGCCCGGGTATTTTTTAAGTTGTCTTTCTAGAAAGACAGAATAGCATTAGTTTTTTATACCATTTGTCGAATTTTCCAAACTCAGTATAACCATGATACTCAGAAATCTGTCCGCCACAACAGACAGAATCAGATGAACTTGTGATGTCTTATTCGGTTATTAAATCTACTGTACAAAATGTGAGCTGCCATTACCAAACTAACTATAATTGTCAAACACACCCATTCATACATTTAACAGAGGTACCTATGGTGGGGGGTTCCGAAAGGAACCATCTTTTAAAATTGCACGCTTGGTTGGGTGCAAAATGTCAGTCTAAGAGATTTCAAGCAAAAATGTCGGAATAATAAGATGATTTGCTATACGACTAGAAGAGCAAAGAAATGATTAACAAAGACAACAAAATGTGATGGAATCCAAACCATGTTAAATATAATGTAATAAATAGCTCTGTTCGCAGAAGAATCACAAACTAGTCAGAGCCAATAAAATTGCTGGAAACCAGTCCGCAAACTGTCATGTGACCAAATAGCTGAAACTTGATTGGCGCTGATCGGTTTGTGATTTCTCTACGAACAGAGCTATTATTTAGGTAACGCGAAGTTTTTTTTTTATTTTTTCTAGACAAATTTTGCATCATTTTGCTGAAAATTTTTTAATTTCAAGAGAAAAAATTAGTTAGTACAAAGTTACATTAAATTACAGTCATTTGAATTTTTTTAAACCTAAAATAAAATGAAAAAAAAAATCAAATGACTATAACTCTCTAACACATTTTTTTCTCTTAAAATTAAAAAAATTTCGATAAAATTATGTACAATTTGTTTAGAAAAAGTAATAAATAAAATACCTAAACTTGGTAATTTTTTTTTTAGGGGGGGATTCGCAAAAATTCAACTTTTTTTCGCAAATTACAAAATATTATTTTTTCTTTACCAAAACATTCAAATTTCAATTTTCTAAATAAAACGGTTTAAAAATTAAGAGGGGGAACAATAAAGAGCCGCACTTTATAGAAATGTGTCAGGCGCATCCACCATAATATGGCAAATGTGTATTTGGCCGAGGAGTGTTAATCAGGCTTGCTCATTAAAAAATTATGTTGTTCAGGTTGTACCTTGTTATTCTTAACAGTTTTTTTATATATGCAGGATGTGTCGCGATGACGACTATTAGCCATAATGTATTTATTTTATATTTTCAGAAAACCTTGTACTACATAATAATTACCATTACTTGTATGAAGGCTCACGAAAAAATGTATTAAAAACCAATTTACTGAAATCTCTTAGACCGACGTATATACATACATAAACAGCTGAAATGCCAATTTTTTTTGGCAACAAATGCACGTTAACTCGTGTCCTTTTCTATACCGACGACTAATAATAGTATTAGTTCATTTTTTAGTCACTACGAAATCACTATTTTTTCACCTCTAAAGTTGCACTTGATAATGGGCACGTCAAAATCGTGTCTTTATACCATGTTTGTCTTTTTTAACTTATAAAAGTCACTGGCTTATATAAAATACTGACTGGGATTGCGCGGAGTATGACTCGGTTTCCTATATTTTGGAAGTGTTTGTCAAAATTTGGCTTAGGACTGGCGTGTGTTACGGCAAGAACTAGAGACATTTTACTGCTAATACTTCATTTCTGAAAACTAGCGAGCGACAAAAAGCAGGAAAGTTCTTCCTGCGATTTAGGAGCAGTATTCGGCTCTAATTCGAGACTAATTTTTATTACTGAACAAAACTAAAAAAATTCAATTTTTTTTGGTATGAACTCTTATTAATCATAAATTTTAAAGAATAATTTGAAGCAACATAACCCCAAAAAAACTTACTAATTTTTAAGATATTATCAATAAATGGCCTATATGCATGTACATGATGTACAGTACATTTACGACATGTATTAGTAGCATCTTAATAATTAGTACGTTTCCTGGGATTATATTGATTTATATTATTCTTCGTATATTATCTTCTAGAAGCAACGAAAGTTTCTTGAAAGACTATATTTTTTTAATTGTTCCATAATACAAAAATAATCTCTCTTTTCATAAGATAACAACCTTAAGTAGATTGAATGCATAATGTTATGTAAGTAAAATGTAACACCAACGGTCACAGAATCGGGAATTGAATGCTCGAAGGCCCACAGAATGAAATGGGACACAATCTTATTAAAATAAACTTGTAAGCATCTCCCAGAACTAGTTGACATTTTATACAGGGTGAAAGACATATTCGGGCAATCTTTTAAGGGGCGATAGCATGGACATAGTAGAACAAAAAAGTCTTATATGCCACGGCTCGAACACCAACCGTTTACCTGAAAATTATAATTAAATATTTAATTTTTTTAAAACTTTTCAGGGAACGTGCAAAGAAAACAATAACCAAATTTGGCACTGTTGTAAAGGACATTTTTCTGCAATCGATCAACAAATGCGCCATACCCACATTATCACCCCTTAAAATTATTACACTTATACCCCTTTTAACCTGTATTTTTTGTCTCAAACAAGATTATCAACTCAATTTTTCAATGTTTGTCTTTTTTGCTGAGATCATGAGGCCCCTGACTAGACGCGCCAAACCCCGTTCCGCCACCCCTGTACCCGAAATAAAACCGCGCTAGTTCTTGCTGCAACTGTTGGTGCAGCTGCAACCAATGCAGGTACGCTCGGGAGATTCCATCGACACCCGTCTCTTGGGCACCAGTATCGAGCGCTTGCAACGTGTCGCTGGATTCCTGCGTCGTGGTAGTAGTAGTAGTAGGTGTGTTGCTAGCGCCAGGCCTCGTAGCGTTGGCGTTGTTGCTACTGTTGCTCGCCGTAGCGCTAGCACTCGGTTCGTTGCTGCCACCCGGTTTGGGTGTGCCCGTCCTTTGTCATCACTGGCTCACCGCCGGCGATTTCTTGTCCTGTGTCGAATCGCCACCTTGAGGTGTAGAACCTCCAGGAGGTGCTCCGGACGGTCCTCGGTCACCGGGACCTGTACTCCCCGCGCCTGGAAAGCGATAATAATGGAATAAGTCATGATAACTTTTGCATATAATCAACGGCAGTCCTTTTTGTTGGCTTTGCCGCGTAGTCGTGAAAAAAGAAGATTCTACACCAAAAATAAACTAACAATTGTCATACCCTACCTGCGCCCCACGAGTTGGTACCCGCCATGGGCGAGTCGGCCCCGTGGAAGCCGCCGCCCGCGTGGTTATCGTGGTCGAGGGAGTTGGCCGCGTCGTATTGCGTGTTTTCCAGCCTGGTGATGAGCCGCTCGTCTTCGTCGCCGAACTCGCCACCCATTAGCGAGGGCTCACCCACCACCATCACGTCCTGCGGATAAACAAACTGATTTTACACAAAAAACATCGTTTTTATATATAAACAGTAATATTATAGAAAGAATTATTGGTAATCATCAGTACCGAATAAACCCATTCATAAGTACACGTGATAATATCATTAAAAAACAAAGTACCTAGTCTGATGATTTAGACAAAACGTTATTTTCTTCATAAAACCAATTTATTTCCCCTGAGACGTGACCGTGACAGGTGAACTCTTTTCTTCCGACGGGTGATGACAAAGACAAGCCGTGCATCACCAGGTTGGTGAAGCACCGTCCAACCTAATGATGAAACGTTCATCTTCGTCGGCCAGTTCGCCGCCCATCACTGACGGTTCACCCACCACCATCACGTCCTGCGAAAAAAAAAATCATTTTATACAATCACAATCAATAATCGTACGAGTTCCTTATTTCTCAATTTTAGCGATTTTGAGTTTATACCAGAAACGTGATCCTTAAGAGACGTACTCTTTTTGCTTCGGTGCTGGTCCTGGTTGGCAGTTAGTTAAATAAACTGTATTTGTCAACCAATTGGTTAACAGTAAGTTAAAAAATGAATTAAACTTCATTTGTCAACCAACTGCTTGACAAATGAAGTTAAAGGATACCACAGATCAACGCGAATTCGCTGTCGCAGCGGCTGCGATTTTTTTTTTATCATTGACGCTGACGATGTTAAAAAAATATCGCAGCCGCTGCGACAACGAATTCGCGTTGGTCTGTGGGATCCTTTAATTCATTTTGTAACTGTTAACTAGAACCTGGAAGCGAAACGAAAACGTCTATTGTGATCTATCATCGTTTTCGGTCGGCCAGTGATCATGGTCACGGTTGACAGTTAAATAATGGATTAAACTTCATATGTCAACCAATTGGTCGACAAATTCCCCAAAAAAGAATCGAGTCAAGCTTGCTCCGGCTTTGGCCGTATTTTAAATTGACCTCATAGGTTTATATGGAAATAGAAAACTATATAAATGCATTAAAACTAAGAGAGAAACAAACATGCGCGCTTTAGGAAGTTAAAAAGAAATAAATATACAAACGAAATTGTCGAAGGCTCACCAACAATATCGCTTTCAGCGCGCGCGTGACCGTCGACGCCGGCGATTCTCGGGTTATCCCGGACCACTATGGAAATACACTCGAACCGTTCCGTGAAATATATCATTGCAAAACATTTGGGTTAGACAAAGAAAAACGAATTACCTAATATGCGCATTGTATATGGATATAATTTAATATTTGTGTTGTGTCCTTTGTGTAGTAGTGTAGTACTAGTACTTGAGTACTTGTGTTAACAATGGCTTTAACAATGCAAGAAACTCTTTGCATGTAATTTAAAAAGTCACAGCAAAAATGCAATTTTAGTTACTTATGTTTTTTTGCGGTGTTTATTTGTAGGTAAATAACTTCCTGGCAGATTTAGGCACAAAATTTAAAAGTGTATTTTGCTTGTTATGTTGATATCACTAGTTGCCCTCAAAATTTGCCCAACCTGTAGAAAACTCACGGGCCGCGCCTGCTGTATATGAAGAAAAACCAAACTTGTTAACGGTGAGAAAAATATTTTTAAACTCCTATAATTTTTTTTTATGTTCTGACAGCCCACGAAGACCGAAGTCAAAGTACTATGTACCGTGGGTGTACTGGGGAAATCCGACTCACACATCCAGAACTGGAAACATCCGTACGGACTTCACCAGCCCTTTAAGAGGATGTGTGGGGTGGTACCGCCTCGGTCGAGGAAGAAATCCTCTACCACCTTCCATTACCAGTCGGTATCCGATTTCCGGCCAAAAATATCTCATAAATGCGTTTTTAATGGTTTTTAGATTACCTTAGTTTAAAAAATAGAATAACACTAAAAAAAATTCACCCACCCGAGTGGGATTTGAACTCGGGTCCCTTGTGACCAACGCCTTATATACTTTAATATTTTTTTAACAACTGTTGGGAATTCAAGTAAAAAATTAACACCTGACATCCAGTGGCGAATCCAGGGGGGGACAGGCCTCCCAAGTCCCCACAAATATCTGGATCCGCCACGGCTTGCACCGTCAGTTTTTCAACGGATCAGATTATTTGTAAAAAAAAAATCACAAAAATTCATTGCTTTGAACTTACCTGCGACGCTAGAGAAAAATTTGGCCCTGGAGATCTTTTCTTGTTGGGTGCCGGTGTCGCGTTGTTTGCTGCCCCGCCCGAATTCGAGCCTTTCCTTTTTCGCCGTTTGTTCGCCGGCCTCTGCGATTCTGTACGACCAAATCATAGAAATAAAACTATTAGTATATTTTGCGGAAGACGAAGAAGAAAAAACAAATTAATGCTAAGAGTTCAATAATGAGTTTGTTCAATCATTTCACGTTTTCAATAAATACATCAATATTATTGAACAAACAGTCAATCAAAACACGCACTTACAAATAAGTTGTGTGTCTGAAAATGGGATTTATATTCATAGTTGTATTACAAATTTTTAGATACTAGGTTTCAGCTTTTTAAACTTATTTTTTATTTTAGCAAATAAAAATGAGCAACAAAAATATTAAAACAAAATAGTAGTAATGAGCGCTGAATACCGCTCTGAAGATACAAGTTACGTTCGAAAGTTCGAAACGTCGCGCTGAACTTAACGAATTATTAAACTTTTTGCAATAACTTGTTAAAAACGACAATTATAGTGCATTCGATTAAGTTCATCAGGATTGTTTTCATTTTTGCAATACATGAACAGTCTATTCTGGATTACAAAGTTGTTCAAAAACTTACGACACCCTGTGCACTTGTAGGTTTGTAACAATTTTCTTGAAATGGAGATGTAGAAGAAGCTTAAGAAGGCCTTAAAACAGAATTAACAGCATGAAATTTAGTTAAACACATTCCCTCTCTTGCATAATAAAGTTTAAAATTGAACGTAATAATTATTAAGTTCTCGCCTAAAGGGAGTAAAACGGAATGGTGTATGTCTGAGTGTCTGCACATGAAATTTGCGTGTTCGCTTCTAATCAGATGGACTGGTTGCCACAAAAATAAACTTTACATTACTTTACACTCTAACGCGTTTCGGAAACTATGTCAGGCATCATCAGGCGATGAATAAATCTTAAACTTTATTATGCCTCGTCCATTCAATGCACATTTTTAAAACATTCGCCCCATAGTCGTTTCGAGCAGTAGAGCAAAAATGAATAATCCTATAGTGCAAAGTAAAAGTGGTACCTCTCGTACCAGGCGGGGCGATGATCCGCTGCCACTTTTGGAACAGCGTCGTCTTCAGGCAATCCCTCGGACTGAGGGCGTACGCTTTGTTTCTCGACATTAATTCTTGCATTGGTTCTAATATCACACACAGCTAAAATACAAAAAATATATATAAACCATTTTATACATATGTATACATCTTAATAGATAGGAAACTTTTTTATTTTTGACTTTACGGAAAAAAGTTATCCTTCATAGAAAGTTCTGTTTGTTGAGAAAATAACACTGAAATTAAAAAATTTTACCCAGCATATACGGGGTGTTACAAATAATAAAAAACGATAAATGCCGTAGAAGGAAAACTATCTTTAATTTTAATTGCAGAGTACAATGACGCAGAAAGTGTCGTCCAGAACTGAAAAGTTATCGAATATGAAATTTGACAAAATAACTTTATAGTCATTCATATTAGGTACCATTGAATATAAAAAAAGTGTTTTAACATTTTAACTTTAACACCTGGAACCAAGGGCGTAGCCAAGGGAGGGCAGGGGGGGGCACGTGCCCCCCCCTGGCACGAGCAAAAAGCCAAGATTTACCAATGTGCCATTCAAATTTCCCGTACGTCTTATTCCTAAATCAGCAGTCAGCTGCGGTGCCTGCCGGTCAGTGCTGTCGCAGCTGATTTTCAAAGCGTACTGAATGTAGGGCAGAAGATTCAAAAATCGAAACGTTTAAGAATTTAAAACATTTAAAATAGCTTTCTCTGCAGTTTAAAATCATTGAGGGTGGTTAAATAAAACACTGTCTTTTTTTCAAAAATAAAAAATAGTATTAAATTATTAACATTATATAAAAAGTTTTAATTTATACCATTAGACAGGTACAATCGGTACTTGTATACTAGTTAATTACAAATTTTAAAAAATCAGTAGTTTTATGTATTACCATCATTTTATTTCCTCAGATTTTTTTTTCAATCGATCAATTCATCGGCAGCCTCCAATGAAAAACAAGTATTGTTTTTTAATATTTGTTTACAGTACTCCATCGTAGTTATATTCAGGCAATTTATATTTTCTTTAACGACACAAAGTACAAGAAAGAGTAGTACTCGTATCACACTAATTTCATCAATCGAAAAGCCACTAAACTTAATTCATAATATATTTTCAGTCACAATAATTTTTCAAAATTTTTTGTGTTTATTTGGTTTTAGTTTCGTTTTGAAAGTTCGTACTAAAATTAGTGTTTTTTCCAAGATCAGTACTGACGTACTGAATTTGGCCACTTTGTACTGAATTCAGTACAATTGTACCGAAATGGCAGCACTGCTGCATGTGGCGCAAACGTGTGAAGTGGTAAGAAAGCTTTTTCTGTTAATTAATAATAATAATAATAATAATAATAATAATAATAAATACATTTATTTGTGCCAAAGAAAAATAAAAGTACAATAATAAAGAATTGTAATAACAAGTACAATAGCAATAACTGTAATAGCCAAAGGAATTAAAAATTACGAGAACATACTAGTTGGCACAAATGGGTAGAAATTTTGATTAAAATTAATCATTCTTCCAATCCTACCCCACGCAAATATTTTTTAAGTTTACATTTAAAATTTATATAACTTAATTAAAGGTGGCTGCCGTGCGCTGTTGCTGTTCACTCTGTTTGTGTTCACGCAGATCTCAGATATAAAATAATTATCAAATTGTAATATAATTTTTCTTACAAAATTGTCCTAACAATATCCTATACTATACCTGCACCATAATCGACAATTTTAGCATAATTTCAAATTTTTTAAATTTATTTCAATTTATTTTAAATAAAACCGCAAACTTTTACCGGCTTATTATGAAAACAATTTATTGTTTTTTTTTGCAAAATAATTTGTTTTCATAAAATGTTTCGCAAAAATAAAATGTAGATAAATTTTATACATTCTTTTTGTTAAGCGATGTTCTGTTTTAGCAGGTATTCATTATTTTCTTTTTTAACTGATTCGAGTTTCTAATTTGCAATAATAATACGTATGTACTATATAGGTACTATACATTATCTATGAATATATATTTTTTTAAATAATGTTTTTTTTTATATTTCTTTGCAAAAAAACTAAAAAAACTAGACTACGTACTACTACGTTGCGTCCTTGGGGTCCAGAAAATCTGCCCTCCCGGTCACCTAATTCTGCCCCCCCCCTGCTCAAAATCCTGGCTACGCCCTTGCCTGGAACCTCTCTTATCAAATTTTGTACTGAGATAAATTAGGTTAAATCGACCTAAATTGAGCATACTCCCACAGGCACGGCCCGTGAAATTTTAAAGTTGTATATCTCTGTTGCAACTTATGGGACCCATGCCAAGTTCAGGTTTTTAATTAGTGAGCCTACTAGGAATGTCTTGGTAAAGAAAAAAATTGCAATTTGCGAAAAAAAGTTGAATTTTTGAATTGACCCACCTGGGGAAAAAATTAACACGCTTAGATATTTTATTTATTATTTTTTCTAAACAAATTTTACATCATTTTGTCGACAATTCTTAAATTTTAAGAGAAAAAAATGTGTTAGTGGAATGTTATAGTCATTTGAATTTTTTTAAACCTAAAATACATATAATTAAAAAAAATGACTATACGATTCTACTAACACATTTTTTTCTCTTAAAATTTTAAAATTTAAGATTTGTCGACAAAATGATGTAAAATAAAATAAAAAATAATAAATAAGACACCTAAGCGTGTTAACTTTTTTCCCAGATGGGTCAATTCAAAAATTCAACTTTTTTTCGCAAATTACCAATTTTTTTTCTTTACCAAAACATTCCTAGTAGGCTCACTATTAAAAAACCTGAACTTGGCATGGGTCCCATAAGTTGCAACAGAGATATACAACTTTAAAATTTCACGGGCCGCGCCTGCATACTAGTGATGTAAGGATACGTATCCAAAAATCCGTTGGATCCGAATATTAAAAGAATCCGGATTATCCGTAACCGGCCGAGAACTTGATTCGGAATCAAAATAAATTCGCATCGGCTGGTTACTAATGCAAAGTGCAAAGAGAAAACGGAATCAGAATCGACTGTAAGCGAACAACACGGTCTGCGATGTGGCATATTTGATCTTATGCTTTCTCTTTCTAATGACATTTCCTAAAAAAAGATAGCAGACTTATCGGGGTAACGGGTATCATATGGGATGAGACCCATTGGTTAAACTAGTCCCGCCTCACCCGAACCGAATTCAAACGAGAACGGCGCGACGCGGTGCCTTCCTATCCCTAACCTTCGACTTCGAATGATATGGATATTATACCGCATCGAGCTACCTAGCCGTGTTTCCGGATAGAAAATGTTTTAGTGTTGCATGTTGCATGCATACGGATGATGATCTGTAACCGCTTTCGCGCGGGTCAAGAAATGGATATGTATTCGGATAATGGATACGGATATTAGCTGATTCCGATTCCGTATGATTCGGATATCTAAAGAATACGGATATTTACAACACTACTGCATACTCCCTGTGACAATATTAAATTCGTTGAGATTAAGTTTTTAAGCCGAAAAACCAAACATCATTTGCAAAAACCTCGTTTTCATTAAGCAAAAACAGTGCCAGCATAGCCACATTAATCTTTTTATTTTATATCTACTACTTAAAATTATTGTTTCCTACCCCTCTAAGTAACAATACTCCTTCTAACCAATAACTTGCAATAAAAGGACCGGAGAAAAAGTTTTTAAATAAATACAGAAAAAGTAGCAAAAATGAGTCAATATTTTTATTAGGATAAACAATTTATAATAATGTTAAAAATATATTTCCTTTTCTCCGATATATAATGAAAATGGATCTATAATACAGCTTACCAGCGAACAGTGACGTTTGTGTGAGTTAAAGACGCGATAAAAATTGTTTAATCGAATATACCCAGTAGTTTTACAATTTTTAACTGTAAATATTGAAAATTGATTTTAAAATACAATACATATATTTTCCTTTTTGACAGTTTTTTTACCACCATATAGGAGTCGTCGGTAATTTAAGTCTATAAAATGAAAAAATAGGTAAAATGTTTTGTTAAAAACTTAGAACTCATTATTATCTTATTAAGTTAAAAATTCATTAAGGCTATAAAGGCAACTGTCCAGTAACAATTGTTTTAAACGTTTTGTTTTAGATAAAGTAAGATAAAAAAAAAACGTCCTCAAAGTATGCCGTGGAATCAATCATGCATCTCTTGAATTGAATTATTAGTATAGGTGAATTAAAAATAAGATAGTCAAGTTCTGAAGTTTTTATTTTTAAGAAAATTACATTATTGTCATTGTCATTGCATAATACAGAATTAAAAAAAAACATATACAACAAAGAACCTAAAAATTATAAACTTAAACTAAATGAGAGACGTGTCCACCTTCTACTTCCATACATGTTCTCATTCTTCTTTTTACAGCATCAAAAACATTGGTGAGCACATAAACGTAACTAGCTTCGGTTTTTTTTTGGGGGGGGGGGGGGGGGATTTTTAGGTCGAATTGCTACTGACAGATCTAAAACTACATACATATAGTACATATTTCGGGGGGCTAATTAATATTTCGGGGGGCTTAGCCCCCTAAGACCCCCTAGTTACGTTTATGGGTGAGCACTTGGGGGGAGTTGTTAATCTCCGGAAATGTATTTGTAATTCTAGCCCCTAGTTATGCTAAATTTTTGACAAGGAGTTTTGAAAACTGAGTTTTTAATGTGTGGCCATAAAAAAAAGTCGCACGGCGTGAGATCGCAGGACCGTGGGGGCCACCTAACTGGCATATTACGACTAATAATTCGAGCTTCGAAAAAATTTAAATTATCAAGAGTTACGCGAATTGATGCGTCGTCCTGCTGGAAGTAGCCTTGTCGCATCTCTTCATCGTCTAATGCGTTGACAAAATTTTCTAAAATTTCATTACGGTATCCCGCCGAATTGAGAGTCCCTTAAAAAAAAATTGGTCCAATTAACCTTCTTTTCGATATGGCCACTCACACGCCAACTTGTGAATGCAGAAGCTTCTTTATAAAAAATGTGAACACATTCTTTATTGTTGAGAATTTACATAGGCAGAGAGGTAAAACCATGCCTCGTCTGTAAAAAAGGTTTTTTCAAATACGATTTCACTATTATGAAAATTACCCACAAACCACTCTGAAAATTGCATTCGTTGCGGCTTGTCGTTTGGTAACAATTCTTGGAATGAGCTTAGACAATAAGCATGCATATGCAGGCCACATTTCAGAATTGTATTGCAGGTTCCATAGGATACATTTACTCGCTGGCTTAAACGTTGAATAGGGGTTTGTGAGTGTTCATTAGCAATTTGCCTCAATTCTTCTACTTTTTGTGCAGTGCGAACTTTGGGTCTCCCACTGCTTTCCTTTCTATTCACACTTCCTGTTTCTCTAGACAAAGTCACAGATCTAGTCAAAATTTGGCGAAACTGGTCGAAATCTATGACTGTGTGGAAAACTGGAAATTCTGTTTGAAAAAACTGAACGGCGTCCCGTGTTGAATAAACCCACTGGCCATCAACCCTTCTACCGTTTCTAAAGTAACTTTCGATCATGAAAGCTTTTTGTTGACTGCCATGAGTACCATATTTATAATTTTCTTAAAAATAAAAACTTCAGAACTTGACAGTTTTATTTTTCATTCACCTGTAATACCTTTTACCTATGTTACCTTTTAAAAGTAATCATTCAAGACATGCGTGATTGGGTTTCACGGTATTCTTTGATGACGTTTTTTATCTTTCGTTATTTAAAGCTAAACTTAATATATACTAAGCAAAAATAACATTTTTTATTGGATCCTTTTGCATTATCGTATTTTCTAAAATATGAACAATACTCACCCTTAAATAATTAAGAGTAGAATTGGTAATGCCCTGCCTCGTAATGTTTTTACTGAGTTGGTCCAGCATGCTGGGGTCCTGCTGCGAGTGCATCCCTACCACCGAGCGGGGTATCAGCTCTCGATGCGTCCTCACGGCGAAATGCCACGACTTTATCCTCATGAGGTCATCGAAAGTAAATTCTAAAATTAGGCGGCCTTCTGTACACACCTGGAAAAAAATCGTTGTAACCCCTATACCAACGTCAATGCTCGCGACTGTTCCTTTATGTGATAACACATTTTCGGAAGACTCCAAAAATATATAATTTATTGAGCATTATTTGAAAAGTCCGTTCAAATATTAGTAAAACTAAATTAAAGTCAAAATTTTAAATTCTGTGGCCGTATGTTAAAACAGTTTTAATTTAAGCCACTGTATCTCCTGAGCCAACACGAATTTCCACGAATATATTTCCTTATCTGATTGCAAATTTTATGGAGATTCCAAAAATGTATAACTTGTTAAGATTTTGCTAAGGATTATGTCAAAAATTTTACTTTCTGTTTCCCTATTTTAAAACAGTTTTAATTTAAGCCACTGTATCTCCTAAACTCCTAAGCCAAGACGAATTTCCGCGAGCATTTCCTTGTCTGATAGAAAATTTTCTGGAGATTCTAAAAATGTATAACTTGTTAAGTTTTGTTAAGGGTTTCGTCCAAAAATTAATCAAACCTGAAATATGCCCAATTTATTTTTTAATTTCTGAGGCCCTGTTTAAAAGCAGTTTTAATATAAGCCACTGTATCTCCTAAGCCAAGGCGAATTTCCGCGAATATTTCCTTATCTGACAGCAAATTTTCTGGAGATTCCAAAAATGTATAAGCTGTTAAGGTTGTGTTAAGGATTCCGTCCAAAAATTAATAAAACCTACGACTTGTTAAGGTTCCTAATGTTTAGGCGAGGTTTTAGGTGATTTTCTAAAAAAAAAAACAGTCTACGTTGTATTAAAATTCTGACAGTACACTCACTTTAGTAAACAACGGTTTACCATGGTGCGTAACCATAGTGCACTGATCACAGTCTAAGGTAATACTAGTGTTGTGGAAGGACTCTTTTGGATGCTTCATATTATAATACAGTTCGGTCACTCCACCTTCATATATACTTCTAAAATATCGCGGTATTAACGTCCTCCCAATTGCTGAAAAATAAACAGTAATTTAGTTAGAGCATTTTTTATACAAAATTTGAATCACTTTAAGCCAGATTTTGATATATTTATGAAGCATTGATTTTTAGATGAATAGTATTTAATTTGATTTGTGCAATAGCATTTTTTGATGAAAATTTAAAAAAAATGAAAATATCCTACATTTTATATCCTGCACTCTTTCGTATATATCTTGCCGTGACCTGAGGTCAGAGTGTCAGTATATATGATAGATTATCTCATAGATCAATAAGCAGTTGATCGAGGGGGTATTTTAGGCCTGGGATTACGGTCTCTATCAGTTTTTATACTTACTATATCGTTTCGGACCGTCTTCTAAACAAAACGCTAACGTTAGTGAGGCGTCGTCCTCGAAAAACTCCGTAGCAAAGGCATCCCACCAAAGGTTATCACTATCCTGAAGAGGAATAAATTACTTCATTAAGTGTCTTCTTAAAAAAATGCTTTAATCTAAAGTTAAAAATAAATAATGTTATTTCTATAAAAATAAAGTACCCTCCAACACTAAATTGTTAATTTTTTAACAAACGGTAACGAATTAACACAAAATAAAACTTGTGTTACTATTTTTTATCACCCGGTTGTTAGTAAGTAAATTTTGAAATTTTTGGAAAACATAGAAGGATTTTTGTATCTATTTATTATTTTATTAACAAAATTTGTCTTTGGTAGTGTTAAATTTTAATGTATTTTTCTGCAAAAAAATATACTGAAGCAAACACAAATTCTTCAGAAAATTAAGGCATAAATTAACTTAAGGTTGGGGGCTTGTGAAAGGAGACAGACTGTTTTTTATCGTTGATCAAATTTAAAAAAAAAATACAGTTTCTTCTGTCCATTTTTGTGAATTTTGAAGCTCAATACACAAAGAATAAAAAAGGGTATCCCAATAGGTACAGTTCTGTTCATAAAAACCCCGTACAAGTCTTATGACTAGTTTTTGTATTATTTAGGCTGTTTGAACAGGCTTTTGATTATTTCTTTGAGGTTATCATTTAAAGTTTATATGTATTATGCAAAAAATGCAAAGCATAGGCGTCGATGAAGTACATAAATAAAAAATTTAAGTCAAATGCTCAAGTAATATATTTATTTTATAATAATCCCAACAAACTGAAAATTATTTTAAACAAGAACAATAACAAGAGATTAAAAAAGCTAATATTTAGTCATTGAACCTTGTTTTTCGATCACTTGGGCCAATCTGTTAAGCATCGAGTGAATTAAATTTATTATAATAGTTGGGTCAAGCTCTTTCCAGCATTTATGGATTATTATTTCCCACAATTCATTAGAATTTTGAAGCAAAAATTCCGGATATATAGTTTTTTTTACAATTATAGCCCACACATATACTAACACGAATAACAGAACATAAAAGAAGTTTTATTAATAATAAAAATAATTTTACATATTCAAACCATCTTTTACAGAATCGACATACGTTTGATAACAATTTTAAAATACTACATGTAGAAAATAAAGGTAAAAATTGAATTTACTTGAAAGTCTTGGGTTAAATCGGTTGAAAAATTCCGACATATTACTTAATGATCAATTAGAATTAAATAACTCACCCTTATTAAACTTATTTACCTAATAGACATGAAGCCCAGTGGGATTTCCCTATTGTAAATTAATAAATTAGTATAATAATAAAACCTAAATTAAAATTTTATTTATCTATCTAGATTGTTGTATTTTATGACACCTTTGTGAACTTTTAGTTAAAGATTTAGTCTGTAACAAACATCCGATGAAGCTATAGTGTAGCGAAACGCGTCATGTTATAAAGTATTAAATAAAAGTGGAAATTTGGCTAAAATTGTCCATCATTATGTATAAAATATCTGGAGATTCCATAGTTTACATTAAATGGCGCCAAATTGAAATCCCAAAGTCCCTACTGGTACACCCTGTATATAGCAATATAATCTCATAAAACTTTAACTATTAAGATACTATTAACACATGGCCTAAATGTAGTGAACAATAATTTTGTACCTACCTACGTTTAGGCAGCAGTGGAAAAAGTAAAAAAGAAAACTTACTATCCTTACCTCCGTCCTCTGCTGTAATCTTTTGTTTAGCTCATATATCCGATAATCGGGTTGTCCAAAGTAGGGCGTGTGCCGCCTCGGAACAGGAAGAGATCTGGAAAGAAAAAAAAACTGTTAACAAAAAATTGTATAACCTGTGTTATTGTCGAACTGGCAACGAGACTCGGTTGGTGATGTCAACAGAATTCCACCCAGTAGAAAAATAAAACAAGTTTCTGAACCAATCAAAAAACGACCCTACAAAGTCAGTTGGATTTTACTTAAATAGTGGTAAACATTCATCTGTTTTCATGAGTTTTTGCTCTGTTGTCAATAACCACAATGCACTTCTCTCGCTCATTTATGCTAATGGCTCTAGATTATGGAACAAATTGCCTGCAGATGTTTTCCCCTCCAATCCAATCCTTTAAATCCCGTGTCAATAGATCGTTCTCTTCAGACCCACACGGTACATAACAGAATAGTAGTAATCGCCCCTGGATATTGGTCTTAAACCCTGATCAAGCAGGGTTAATTCCGCAAATGTGTAGGTCTCACATCTCATGATTAATGAACGCACTCCGAGCCGTTTTATCGGGACACTCGCCACACGAAATGATGTATGGCTAAGATCGTTTAAGAGTTATCATCCCATTAGAGACTTATTTAATTAGTAGACCATGGTAATTGAATGAATACACAGTGTCGTAAATCATTTTCGCCGCATCGGGCGATTTATCAAATTGGAAACGAAGTACTTGCACAGTCGTTATGTCGATGGGTCAATTTGTCCGACAAGCTTTAACATTATCTTTTAGGAATTCCGACTCGGAAATTTTGGTTTTAAGTTGGTTTACGTTAAGGGCAGCAGTCAGCGCTCTTTAAATTTAACATTGGTACCGTTCTGCAATAATTATTTGTTTCAAAAATTTAACAGACTTCAACAAAAGCACTGAAAAGTATGTTATAATATAATATTTTTACTTAACCGCCTAGATATTTATATTATATATTTTCTGATTTGTCGAGCTTTCGAGAATTTATTTTTCTTCTCTCAGGACTTCTACAATCAAGGGCGTAGCCAGGGGAGGGCAGGGGGGGGCACGTGCCCCCCCCTGGCACGAGCAAAAAGCCAAGATTTACCAATGTGCCATTCAAATTTCCCGTACGTCTTATTCCTAACTCAGCAGTCAGCTGCGGCGCCTGCCGGGCATTGCTGTCGCAGCTGATTTTCAAAGCGTACTGAATGTAGGGCAGAAAATTCAAAAATCGAAACGTTTAAGAATTTAAAACATTTAAAATAGCTTTCTCTGCAGTTTAAAATCATTGAGGGTGGTTAAATAAAACCCTGTTTTTTTTTTCAAAAATAAAAAATAGTATTAAATGATTCCAACAGAACATTATATAAAAAGTTTTAATTTATACCAATAGACAGGTACAATCGGTACTTGTATACTACTTAATTACAAATTTTAAAAAATCAGTAGTTTTATGTATTACCATCAGTTTATTTCCTCAGATTTTTTTTTTCAATCGATCAATTCATCGGCAGCCTCCAATGAAAAACAAGTATTGTTTTTTAATATTTGTTTACAGTACTGCATCGTAGTTATATTCAGGCAATTTATATTTTCTTTAACGACACAAAGTACAAGAAAGAGTAGTACTCGTATCACACTAATTTCATCAATTGAAAACGCCACTAAACATAATTCATAATATATTTTCAGTCACAATAATTTTTCAAAATTTTTTGTGCTTATTTGGTTTTAGTTTCGTTTTGAAAGTTCGTACTAAAATTAGTGGTTTTTCCAAGATCAGTACTGACGTACTGAATTTGGCCACTTTGTACTGAATTCAGTACAATTGTACCCCGAAATGGCAGCACTGCTGCATGTGGCGCAAACGTGTGAAGTGGTAAGAAAGCTTTTTCTGTTAATGGCAGCGTGCATCACGTGGCTGCCGTGCGCTGTTCCTGTCCACTCTGTTTGTTTTCACGCAGATCACAGATGTAAAATAATTATCAAATTGTAATATAATTTTTCTTACAAAATTGGCCTAACAATATCCTATACTATACCTGCACCATAATCGACAATTTTAGCATAATTTCAAATTTATTTGAATTTATTTTAAATAAAACCGCAAACTTTTACCGGCTTATTATGAAAACAATTTTTTGTTTTTTTGCAAAATAATTTGTTTTCATAAAATGTTTCGCAAAAATAAAATGTAGATAAATTTTATACATTCTTTTTGTTAAGCGATGTTCTGTTTTAGCAGGTATTCATTATTTTCTTTTTTAACTGATTCGAGTTTCTAATTTGTAATCATAATACGTATATCAATGGCTAAATTTATAGAGGAGGGCGCTCGCGTACGGCCTCGGCACCCACACGAAAAAATCCTAAACACGCCTATGTTTCATTTTCAATGCTCAAATCATCTTCATTTATATGTTATACTTTATACGCATCAGTATTACAGTCAGTGGTTACCTCAGGGTGTGCTTCTGGGTGTCCGAGCATCCCAAATTTAAAAAAAAAATCGTCTGCAGCGCTAATCACGACAACTGCGGATTGCGTCCTTGTGATCCAGAAAATCTGTCCTCCCGGTCACCTAATTCTGCCCCCCCCTGCTCAAAATCCTGGCTACGCCCTTGTCTACAATACAAAAATCAATTTAAGTTAGTAAAATCTAACCTAACAATTTTCATAATAAAAGAACTCACCACAGTGGCAGTTAAACTAAAAACAGGAATCTCCATGCGAAAATGCAAGATCCGTCTCCATCCTCTATTACACAACTGCATTCCAAGCGACGTTATGAGGAAAACCGAAAGGAAAACTCCCGCGCTTTAGAAGGACAACCGCGACAGGAAACTGACCTTTGCGAGATAGGGCACGCGTGATGTCTTTATGTCTCTGTGACGCTGTAGCTTTCTATTGCTTGATTCTTACTATAATGGACAACTGAATACTACTCTTAAGGCAATTCGCTTCCCAAATCCCCTTCCGTGACTACGCTACGCCACTGTTTTTGCAATCACCTACCACAGTTACCCTACACATACAACATGTCATATACATAAATCAAGCTAACTACAAAACTAAGACAAGCCATTCTAGAGAAATCGTCGTCTTCTCCGTAGTTGAAACTTCGAAGACCTAGACCTTGGCAAAGTTTTGCGACGACGACGACGGAGACGATGTGGTAACTTTTAACAAATTGATTAATGATTAGTTACATTTCCCGGCCAACACGAAACGTCGCGTCGTGGCCATTTATCTATATAGAATGTATACAGATAAAAGAAGAAACTGACTTACTGACTGACATATTAACGCACAGCTCACATCGCTGGGTCTAGAAACTTGAAATTTTGCACAGCAGTTTCTTATATAACGTAGACATCCACTAAGGAAAGGTTTTTCAAAATTCAACCCCTAAGGGCGTGAAACAGGGATTCAAAGTTTGTATGGAGTAAATATATTAGATGGTCCTATTAACACGAAACTTCATAGAAGTACTCCAAACAATAACGTTCAGATTCACTAAGAAGGTTTAAGATTTAGTACTGGTTTAAATTAAGATCTTCTAGTTGATCAGTTATATTTTGACAGGTTTTTGTCCTGTCATTGTTAATAAGTCGTCATTAAAAACGTACGAATTATTCTGATATTTCAGCAATTTGCTTGGTACCCAAATGATTTTCATCTTGGAATGGGTTGCTAGAATGAATCTGGTTCTATAATTGTCGAAAGTACGTACTACAATTTCCCTTTTCTTTATAAATTTGCGAAAAACCTCAGAAACAAATTCATAGTATAAAACTTAGTTGTCTTATTCTTACACTTGTCAGTTTAAAACTTTTGGTTGTCAAATTAGACCGGACTAGCGTTGGAGAATCTGGCTGTAAATGTTTAAACCCGTGTTTTACAGTTTTTAATATATCAACTCCTAAGGGGGTGAAATGGGGGTTCAAAGTCTGCAATCGAGTAAAATTGTTATACCGCGGACAAAGTCGCAGGTGAAAGCTAGTTATTAGGTATACCTACCCCAAAAATTTTATTTTAAAACATTGATATTACTCCTCCGAATAAAAAATTTTACTTGTCAAAGAAAAGCTTTTATGTTATATAAAAATAACACAATCCCTCGTGGATATTCTTTGTCAAATGACTCAAAATGCAAAACCGTTGAAATAGTGGTGAAAAACAGGCTTCAATAGCAAGACAATTTAATCTCCATCGGTCTGTAGTTAGTAAAGTTATTTCGTCACATAAGCGTCGAGGTACTGTAAGAGTCCACCAGGAAGACCCAGAAAAACCAGTGCTGCTGAAGAGAGAAGAATGAAAAGGTTTGTTTCAGATAATCCTTTTGCATCTGCAAGTCATGTAAAGCATGAGTCTCCAGAAATATCACTCGCTATCCGCAGTATTCGTCGTCGTCGCTTAACAGAAATGGGACTGTATGGAAACCTTTTATTTCTGCTAAAAACAGAGCAGCAAGAAGTCAGTTTGCGAAATATCATCTTAACTGGCCATTCAAAAGTGGAAAACTGTTTTATTTTCGGACGAAAGTAAGTTCAACTTATTTGGATCAGACGGAATAAGATCGTTAAGACGCCCAAAGTCTGCCAGGCTAAATCCAAAGTATACCCTGGGAACGATCAAACATGGGGGTGGCAGTGTTATGGTGTGGGGGTGCTTTTCTGGCTTTGGTGTGGGACTATTCATATACAAGGAAAAATGGACCGTTTTGGTTATCTTAACATACTCGAACATCAAATGTTTCCTTATGCAGATGAGAATATGCCCTTGCTTTGGACATTTCAACATGATAACGATCCGAAGCACACGGCTGTCACAGTAAAACGCTGGTTAGAAAATAATAGGATTAAAGTAATGAAATGGCCGGCACAAAGTCCCGATCTAATTCCTATAGAGAACTTGTGGGAAGAATTGGATCGTCGGTTGCGTCAAAAGAATAAAGAAAAATTTAAAAATCAAGCGGAGCTGTTTTTGGCATTATCTGAAATTTGGAATTCTATTTCTCCTGAGTGCATAGAAAAACTAATGTCATCTATGAAGTCTAGATGTATAGAAGTAATAAAAAATAAGAGTTATGCTACTCGGTATTAGGTATTAAACATACTGTATACAACTTATTTAATAAAAAAATGCCTTATATCACACGCGTGTTGTAAAGTACTTGTCAACATGACGTTTGAACAGATGGGGCCAATTTAATTTTTTTTATTTTCAGCACACGTGTTGAAAAGTTTTTCAGCACACGTGTTGAAAAGTGGGGGTATAAAAAAGACAGGAATTGAAGTTTTTTGGTAAATATTTTTGTGGTCGTAGGAAAAATATTGTACATTACTCGTGTGAAAGTAATTTTCACACACTCGTGGGATCATCGCACTCGGTTATCGCCTCGTGCGACAACATTCCCACTCGTGTGAAAAATGTCACTTTGAACACTTATTATGTAATTTATACTATTTCAACACGCGTCTGATGCACTTTCTAGTATTTCTAACATTTCCTAATGAAATTTTCACTTTCCACTTCCGGTCAGCAGCATGCAATCTGTCCCAATTTACCGCAACATTCGTAAGTCGATTAGACGGAAAATGAAACGAAATGGCCCAACGACGCGACGCCGACGTCCGAATTCTTTAGGCATGTTCAACAGGTCCCTTAAACATAGATTTTTTAATGGGAAATTCGTAGGAAAACCGAAAAACTTTTCAATTATGGTTTTATGCTAGTCACAATTCACTATTATTGCGGTGTCAATAAATTTAATAGGTAAAAGGAAGCAAATTATCTATAAGATAAGAGGAAAAAGTTCTAGACCAGCGAAATACAATAAATATACAGTTCGCTTAGTGAAAGCTGTGCAAGGAGAGCAAAAAAGAGCCACTGCCTTGGTTACACAAAAGGATCCCACAGACCAACGCGAATTCGCTACCGCACAGGCTGCGTTATTTTTTTATCATTGTCAGCGTCAATGATAAACAAAATCGCAGCCGCTGCGACAGCGAATTCGCGTTGGTCTGTGGGATCTTTAGGGTCGAATTTAGTTTGTTCCTTGAGTATTCTTAGACATTGAGGAATGATTTCAGCACGGTGTCACACACAGTGAGGAACAACTATAAATAAGACCCTTAAAGCGTGTTACCCTTAAGGTGCGCCCTCACTAGCGTAGGCTTTGCCGGCCGGCAAGGACGCATGGTAAGTGAGGACATGTAAATACAGCTTTGCAGCACTTTTAGGTTTTCAGTTGAGCCATTTTCAGGGTTTAGGGAGAAAAAACAAAAAAAAATTGCCACTAAATACCATAAAAAACCTTGACTACACTTGTCGCTGATGCTTTTAAAAAATTAGGACTTCCGGAAATACGACAGATAAACGGAGACAATAATGTTTAATGAGACTGTGTCACTTTGCGGCGACATGGAACATCATTTGCCGCAACATCAGAAGGCGATTAGTCGGAAAATGAAACATTTAATGTTGCGACGCCGATCGACGCCGCCGTCCGAACGCTTGAAGCCTTGAAGTGTCCTGAATCTGGCTCTTCCTTCGAGCAATTTGCAAGAAACGACAAAAAATACTTAAATGAAGTTGATGCTACAAAGAAAATAAAAATAATTAATTTTTATATAGAGAATATACTTTAAAATCTACACACTTGTCGTGTGTGTGTAAAAAGTGCCTCTACCAGCTGAGTATTTTAAAAACTTATAGACAAGTTAGCCAAAGATGTTTCAGATAAAGGTTTTGGGACTTTCGAAAATTTACAATTTGAAAGTTAGTTAGAAAATACATACACAAAAAGCTGTGATGAATCAACATTGTATTTTCTTAAATGGAATGCCCTATTTTTCGCTTCAATTTCTGATTTATGTTTAGAAATTTAAAATATACAGGGTCGCCCAAAAAGTTTTTGCTGATCAATGTCCATGTATTTTATGAAGAACACATTTGTGTGTGTGTACTGCTCGTGTTTTTTTCAATTATTTTAACATATTGTTAAATGATTTCAAAATATTTTGTTTGGATTTGTTTAATGGAGAATTTACCATAGCTTTTGGGCGATTCATTTTTTATTAATTTGTTTAGTTTTCACAGCCAAGCCAGGACTTTTTACACCCAGTGTATAAATAGAGTGCGGAAAACTTAATTTACCGCGAGACTGGCAATGAAAAACCTGTTGATTCTAAGCGAGTTAGATCCAATGTGGTCGCTATTTATCATTTAGTGCATTTTTTAGCTTACGAACCTTGTAGTTATGGAAAGTTCAAGTTTTGATGACAAAATGTAGGTATCTGGGTGTTTTGGGATTTCCGGTAGTCATTCCGGTAGTCATTAGTTATTATCTAGGGGTGAGAAATTCATTATTTTTAAATTTGTTTTTTCCATAAGTTTGCTTTAGATCTTTAAAATATTTAATGCACGGGCAATCTGTGGACTCTAGGACACTGGCGTATAATAAAAATGGACCAAAAAGCGGGTCTCCCTTGAAACATTTTGGGGGTTTACTGGTTTATGGCTTAGGAATTTGTTTGTCCACCATTATATATCTATGGCTATATATGAACTATATAGATATATGGTGAACAAACAAATTCCTAAACCATAAACCAGTAAACCCACCCAAATGTTTCAAGGGAGACCCGCTTTCGGTCCCATTTCGGTGTATTCGAGAATGTGTCTATATTCTTTATAGTCTCTGCTTCTACTAATACATTTAAATATCAATTTGTCAATTTTGTCCTTGAGTCTTACCAAACCAAACAACCAAAAAACCATTTTGGTTGTTTCTCAATGGTCTCAAGAGCAGTAATCAGGGCCGTATTCATAGGCGTTTCTAGGTGGGGGCTTGGGGGGGCTAAGCCCCCCCAAATCTCGAATTAGCCCCCCCCCCAAATCCAACTGACTGGCCTAGCCGCCTATATATAAACCAGGGACTTAAGCCCCCCCCCCCCCCCCCAAATATGTAAACCGGGTCTCAAGCCCCCCAAAAATAGAGGTCTAGAACCGCCTATGGCCGTATTAGGGTTCCCATCACCTGGGGCTCCTAATATAAAAGCATTATGTTTAGGGGGGAGGGGAGCGTAGTAAAGCAATAAGATCTCAACCTCTTTTTTGGGACTCCATTCCCGGTTGTCGCCCGTTTTTGAAAATCCTCCCTGAACCAAATTGTCTACGTTTTTTTGTAAATGGTCGTGCGCCACTATTTGAAAAGAGCCCTGTGTCTTCAGTCCCACTGAGCCCTGTTATTAACACGGCCCTGAAAGTAGACGTTTAAAGCCATCCTTGTACATAATATATCAATATATGTATGTAACATATGTATATAAAAATATATCAAATATTTTTGAAACTATGAGAGGACAGACGTGAAATTTTGCAAAAAAGTTGTTTAATTTTTTTCACATACCTGTAATACGGGTTTCCGAACGGCGAACAATAAAACGGATCCCCAACAGCATGCAAGTGCGGAGGCACGTTAGTACCGCACGGCGGTGGTCCTGCCACCAATCGCTGTTGGTGGGGGCCCGCCGGGCCCGGTGCCCCCACCAGTGGTTGCCCACCGTTGCAAATCGTGACTTTCGCTTGGATCGCTAGCTTGTCGTCGATGATGCGCGATGGACTTACCAAAATCGGCATTGACTTACCGCGTACTGCGCAGCGTTTCGGATGTATTTTACAAGTTTAGGGAAGCACGTAACTTACATCTAACTGTTTTTAACACTGAAAGTTTATAATGATCATGTTCTTAGTTTAAGCTGTATTAATAAATTTTAAAAAACACTATTTGGACACTTTTGAAAATTCGACTGCCTACGCACCCAAGCAATCTATCGTACTGTACTACGTGAAACACTAAACTAAAATTATATCAGTTTCCTGGTATATATAACAGTAAGCCAGGTACTAGGTACCTGAGAAATATGGTAGAGCTTAATACCTGATACCTTAATTATACGGATTTCCCCTTATGCCTCACCGAGCTGACCAAAAGGGGCTTTTATTTTGTTTAGGCATATAAAATTTTCTTCAATAAATCTGGGTAAACTTGACTCTATTTATAGGTAATAAATTGACAAACAGGTCAAGTTTAAAAAAAAATTAACAGTAGGTATTTCGACAGTTTCTTTTTAAGATTTTTTTTTAAATATGAACTGATTTAAATTGAAACACTGCCTTGTAGTTGTTTTCTTATTTTTGGGTTTGATTGGGTTTGATTTGTAACAAATTGTTACAAGTAGAGGTACCTCTACTGTTACAGATAAACATTTACTAAATCACGAATTCTTTTCTCAAAAACGAAGATCCAAATAAAAAACTTCTTACATGATATAGTATATTTTTTAGATTTCTAATGATCTTGATTTTCTTCAATTTTTTTGCTCAAAAAACTATACACCCTCACAACATTTTAGCATACTTGGAAAAGAAGATATTTATATTATAAAGACAATAATTAGGTATTCAGGTACAGATTTTTGTTAAAAAAATCTCGCCAATGCTTAGACAAATTTTCTATCTTTATCATACATAATGAAGAGTTTGGGTATTTTCTATTTCAATTCATTTCCCTTATACATTTCACCTGAAAACACATCCACCAACTGTCATTTCATTATAAAAATAAAATAAAACTTTATTTTTATCTTTTATTTTTAAAAATATGGAGGAAAACAGATATTTGTATGTTGTAAATTGCTGCAGAGGTTCGGATGACTAATTAGTAATCAAAAACTGACACTTGCCTTGTAAGGGTTTTATGATAATCTTTATTTTTGAGAAAAGAATTGATAAAACATTATAAACAAACTATTAAAGTAAATATATCGAACCGGTTCACAGTGGTTCCGACATTTATTATAGAAAGTGCGGTCATAATTATTGCAATTACTATTTTTAGAAAATTAATAACTGAAACTGCATTTTTGTACTTAAAAATGGGTTATTGTAAACAAACCATACCAAGAAATGGTAAAGTGTGAGTCCAGCTAGCGTGATAAGTGTTTCATAATACAACTTTTTTTTCTACTGTGTGCGTCATTATACAAATCCTTGATTTTTGTCAGATTTGGTCTACTCTGATTTTACAAAGTGTAGGAAAGAGACCATAGATTTTATAACTTTGTTTGAAATTTTACTTAACAAGGGTTATATTAAATAAGCAAATTATATATACATATGTTTGTATTGTCCATTTTGTGGGCTTTTATTTGATACCCCAGACACTGAACTTGAAAATAACACAAAGCTGTCATTCGTTTAGCCCCAAAAAAACAACCCCTAAAATTTTGAATTCATTTTTTTGGATTTTAAATCTGCTTTTATTCTATGACCTATACAGTAGCCAGTAGCGCAACTAGAGGGGGATTAGATGGGTCCCCTCGCCCACCTATTTTAATTTTCGAAGGCAAGGCGCTTTTTTCAAACCAGATTTTTCGGACAACGACGCCTTTTTTCAATTATAACACCTGCCTATTCTGTTATGCTAGTTGCGCTACTGGACCCAACCTATACCTATGCTAAATTTCAGCTCTTAAAGTTTAACGGTCTTGGAGAAAGAGAACTGTGACAGGCAGACACCGAGTTGATTTTATGCCTTTGGTTTGTTTAACTTTTGTTACAAAATAGTAAAAATTAAAGGCCGTTAAAAAGTCAAACGCTTGAGTTATATTCATTTAACTATTATTTTCTATAAAACAAGCTTACTAAAAACATTTTTTTGAATTAATATATGTATAGCTACTAATAATACTTAAGAACACGATACAGGTTGTTGCGTTAGTGAATATATCTTAAAATTCACAGCTGTTTTTGAAAACAATTATGATAATTCTTGTTACAGGACTTATTAATTGTTCCTAGATATTAATCCAAGCTTCCGCTTAATGTAAAAATAAAATTTGGAACAAATATTTCGAGGCATGCCACGTGGTTAAAGTTTTTACCTTTTTACCTAGCGTTCTTTTCCACCCTGTATAACAAAATGTGGTTCTTATTAGGTTAAAGCGATCCTCGCAGCTACCGTTTAATAAATTAGGTCTTTAAAAACCAAAAATTTGTTTAATCAGTGGAGCCGTTTTCGATCCACAAAGCTGTAACTTGTTGACGAGCAATTTACTTAAACTATAAGCTGACAAATGGACAGAGCTGGATAAAAATTATACGTCCTTATAAAAAGGAGACTATGTAAAAGTAGGTTATGGACATTTTTCCGGAGGACAAGCCAGGATAAATAGTTGAAAGTTAAAATAAAATGATATCACAAACGCGGTCAATAAAAACATCCATTTGATTAATGTCCAAAAACATCTGCAAATAAACCCTTTCAAACAACAATATTTTACTAAAAAAAGATTCAAGAGGGATTTAAATATTAATTATTCTTTACGACATTACAAAATAAAAAACCCACTTTTAACACAATATTTATACTGTTTGACTTAAAATGCACAATCTTTGCCGGTCACAAATCGACTGAAATTAGTGCGTAAGTGCCAAAGTTTTATTGGTTCAAGTAAATTTGGTTCTTCTTGAACCCAAAGCAATGCCCACCTGACAGATCCCTGACAATAAATATTTTTAATTATGACCTATTGCCGGAACCACTGTGGGGTGTTGAAAAAATATTGATTTTTGCCGAATTGTATCGTTTAAAGTTCTTGAAAGGGGCGTATATTTATTTAGCTGCATTTACCATCGCTTCACATGTTGAAGAAAACTTGGTCAATTTAAAAAAAAAATCCTATTGATGAATTTTAAGAACATAATAGTGTCATAGATGTTACATGCAGTAACATCTATGACAAAACAAAATGTAGCAATTAATTCACTATTATTTATTTGATTGTAGTGTATTTAATCCCCCTTACTACCCAAATTCCTAACGTTTAAGTCAATTGCGTCTCTTCCCTGAACGACGACATCGGCTTCTCCGTCGACAACGTGGTGCGGCGTCTTCCTCGACGGGCGTCCCGACGAAACCGGCACCGTGAAACATCGCAAACTGAATCGAAATAGGAATGTCATATCATCCACGTGAGCGGCCGGCCTACATCCATCCTCGAAACGGTGCGCGCCTGTCCCGTGGCCGCACTTCCACCAGGATATACTGTGTGCCAGATTTTGGGCATGTTTTAGGGCCTCCGGAGGGCCAAAGGTCAACGTCACTTCCTCAATTATGTACTAACGGTAGTAGTGTATTAATAATATATTACTATTATAATACTTCTTGCCTCACCTCAGTTATGAGACGTCAATTTAATATTTGGCGTTTTTCATGGAGTAATTGTAGAGGCGGGAGTATATTAGGGACATTTTGCAAGCAGAAATTCCAGACACGCGTTCCCCTAGACGCAAAAATATAGTGATGTTTGAAATATGCGACTTATTAAAGTTAAAAGCCTTCCCCATTTGTGGTCAGTTTAAAAAGTCAATTAGTAAATGTTGCAAAAACTCTGATTAAAACACCACTCTAAAGTTTAGCGTTTATGGGTTAGAGTGTCTGGAATTTCTGATTGCAAAATCTCACTTTGTGATATAAAGGGTGTCCCAATAGGTAGGTACTTACTCATGGGCGGATTCAAGGGGGACACGGGGCGACCGAATTTAAGGGGAGCACGCTGCCGCCTCCACTGGTAGGCGGCAGCGCTATGTGTTGGGGATGTTTTTCAAGTTGGACCTCTATAGTTCGAATTGAAAGGACTATGGATCGATTCGTGTATGAGAACATTTTAAAGACCCATGTGCTGCCGTATGCTAAGGAGAACATTCCAACTGGGTGGTACTTTCAGCACGATAACGGTCGGAAGCATGCATCCAAGCATATAATTGGAATAAAGAAGCTTTATTTCAAGCTCTTAAGAAGGAGTGGGGAGAAATTCCTTTGAATGGGCTACAAACGTTAGTCGACTCAATGCCGACTCGTGGTGATGGTGTTATAAACACACACACAGTTCTAGACACAACCGAGGGGGACATTTGGAGAATACTATTTTTAGAACATTACCTACTACCATGTCTCTACTGATAAGATAAACAAACATGCCATTTTTCTAAAATTGTTGGTCTTATTTAAAAAGGAAATCCCGAAAAACCTCTTGGGATTCCCTTTATATACGCAAGCGGATCGGCAGGTTTGTTACAGTACAGCTTGACTTAAGAATAAAGTTATTAAACGAAGAAAATCAATGTGCTGTACGTGTGTATTGATCACGATCAGTTATTTTAGGATAATTTATTACCGGTATGCGTGTTTTAAAGTCGTAAATAATTCAAAAGCAAACCAGTAGTTTACCTGTCTAATTCATACGTAAAACAGTTACATACACAAATACTAAAATTAAATTTAAATGCTTTTTTACATAGCATACTTCTTTAGAAGGTTGCTTAAACTTTTTGGAGATAAAAAATTAAATTTTTATATATTAATAATGCATCATTTTTTACCATAATACCAAGATCAAAATAATCTTCCTCACTTATACGACGAAAATGATGAACTTAATGATTTTCTCTACGTCAAGGAATTCCCTACAACTAGTTTAAGACACATGTCGAGAGATCTGGATTTAAAAATCTACTTTATTAAAATGGCGATAAAAAAAACATAAAATTAAACCTTTTAAGCCCAAGTTTTACTCATACATTATTACCAGGGGACTCGGAATTAAGACTAGATTTTTCTGAGTGGTTATTAGGCTTTATGGAGGATAATCGCGGTTTACCTTTTAAAATATTTTTTCAAATGAATCTGTTTTTACGACCAACGGTAGCGTAAGCCCTTAAAACTCTGGGTTTTGGTGGATAGGAAGAGGTACGGATCAAGATTTGCGTTTTGGTCACTGGCCAGCGAGGTCCCCGGATTTCATCCCACTGGATTACTACAGTAGTACTAGGGCTGAACACTTCTTTAAAAAAAGGCAGTCAACAAAATTAGCAAATAATTTCTCCTCCACAAGACTCTTAAGTGCGTGATTTTTCGACTTGTCAAGTGATTACTTTTGATAATTTTTTAGTTTTCATACATTTTATTATTGACTGTACCGGCCTGCCGGCGAGAAAAACAGCCTTGGGGCCACAGCGGACGAAGAATGAAGAACGAAGCGTAAAGAAGCCTGTTCTAAACCGGTTTTTTCTTCGGGTTTATTTTTCTCGTCGTCCCGCGATGCCCAGAACTAGTCAAGATATGGAAGATATCTTAGAATATACACACAATCCGAATAATTGTTGTTTGTTCTTCGGTTGCTTAATTCTATTTTGAGAGAAGTGCGAAACATCTTAAAAGTGATGGAGAATATTTGCACTTGGTCAACGACCTTATAGAGAGCTATTAGAATGCTTTTTAGACAATTTAGATCGTAAATAATAAATTCTGTTACGTAAGATCCAAGTGTATTATACAGGGCGATTCATAAGATATTTAAAATATTAAATGGGATGATTTTTTTATCTTTTGACAGCCCACGAAGACCGAAGTATAATGTACCGTGGCTGTGCTGATTTTTAAACATAGCCAAGAAGTGCTTTTAAAGCAGTATTAAGGTTTGTTAAAAGAAACTGTGACTGTCCAGTGTAAACACCTAAACAGACATACAGGGTGGCCCACCGAAAACCTTCCACCCAGGTTTATTTTATTTTAAATAAATAAATCAAAAAATCGTACACTTTTGGTATTTTCACCCCCATGCTTGAACCCCTAAGCCACGGTGGCTTTCACCCTTAAACTTAAATGGGAATGGGTATCGAGTGATACCTTGTTTTAAAGGGAAATGAATTGCCTTTCCAATGGAAATTTGCTCGTTGAAATCGGGTGAGTAGTTTTCGAGAAATTAAAGTTAAAGAAATTTGGGTTTAAATGTAAACAAAATGCTAAATACGCATAAACATGGCAATACTGTAACAATAGGACTTTGGAATTCCACTTGTTCTGTCGAAAAATTGGCTACCATTAGTTGGTTGTTGATATGGGTTAAATCCTTGGTTAAATCATAATAATTTTGCTATAAATTTCGTTTCGTTCAATTGTTTTTAACATTTGTTTGTCAGATGAATGCTCTTTTTCCTTTATGGTATATACTGCCAATCAACATATATAGGTTTTGGTCGGATTCCAACCCTAGAATCTTTAGAGAAGTACATACTCAATTATGCGGATTCTAGCAACACAATACCCAAGCAAACCCAAACGGACCACACGTGTTAGAGATAGAGGTGAAGGGTAGCTTACAACGCGACCAGTAGAAGGGCAACAGCAAGAGTAAGTGTGATCTGTCTCAAAGCATGTATAGGACTCCCTTGCTTTTTCTTAAGAAAATAGGGGGTGAAACTTAAACGCGGTGACCCAGCATGTGGGAACACCCTCTTGCAGGTCAAATTTTTGTACCGTGCATCCTTTTTAAGGGCTTGGATGAAAGTTTGATTGTCTTGAACGATGAATCCGCCAAACGTTCTGAGAAGGTTAAGGGTTCTGCTTTCCCTTTTTTTAATAAAGAAATATTAAAGAAAGCAGAGACAAGTAACTTTCTAATTATTGGAAGTTTTCACAACACTCAACATCTAGAAAAATAAAATCTGAGCTGGAATTTTTGGGGACCGTATTATCGGGTTGTATTTTCTTCTTGGCAATTTTAACTGGTGAAATGTACCTAGAGTTGTTGGAAACCACTATTGACTCTGCTTTAACGAATGCTATTGAAGAAAATGACCGTCATCGGCCAGAAAATCAAATTTTCCAGCAAGATGGGGCACCCTCACACTATGAATTTCCTGTAAGGCAGTATCTGGATGACACTTTTCCAGGAAGATGGATTGGGAGAAGAGGTCCTATTGAATGGTCTGCAAGATCTCCTGATCTAACGCCACTGGACTTTTCTTTGTGGGGAGATTTAAAAACACAAATTTATGCAACCCAGCCCAATTCTTTAGAAGATTTGCGATAATGAATAGTGTACGAATGCCGACAAACATCGGGAGTTATGCTTCATAATGTTCCCAAACATTTTGAACAGTGCCTTTATAATTGCATGGCGGTTGAAGGTGGACATTTTCAGCATTTACTTGATTGAAATAACTGTTAAGAAATTTCGTTACTTTTAAATTAAAATTTTTTAATGTCTCATTTCTCAGAAACTACTTACCCGATTTCAACGAGCAAGGTTCCGTTGGAAAGGCAATTCAGTTTCCCCTTAAAATAATGTATTACTTAAGCCCCCCTTTGCTTTTAAGATTTTAAGGGTGAAAGGTTAGGCTTAGCTTAGGGGTTCAAACACGGTGGGTAAAAATACCAAAAAAATATGTCCCCCTGACAACTAAAGTATACGGGTCCAAACGTTTTTTGAATTATTTATTTAAACGAAAATAAACCTGGGTGGAAAATGGTCGATGGGCCACCCGTATAGGTATGTATATGTAATTCATTAAAGAATTCAGAATTTTTTTTGTACTTCCATTGTCTATTCAATTTTTTCGGCGCCCTGTTACACTGGCACCATCTAACGGTTATTTATTAAAATATATAGTTTTGAGATGTTTCCTAAAATGACTTTTAAAATGGAAAGAACTGTTTCGTCCTTAACCTCAAATGAAAATGTCACAGCTGAGAGCGTCTGTCATTGAAATTAGAAAACGCTAGCAGACGAATAATAGGACATTACCACAGTGTCAAAACACTTGAGAGCAGAAAAACAAGTTTTATCTGCAATGATAAGAGATTACAAGCCTCATAAACTGATGGGCGCCGGTTTTTGAGTATAGAAATTTATATTGAGTTTATTATTATGATAATTATGCAGACATTAAAACACTTTTCCAGCCGGCTAGGTATAGTTGTACATGAATTACAACAGATAGTATACTTACATAAAAATAAGGTTAGAACTGTCCAGCAAAAAATTACATAAATATCTGGGTAAAACAGAATTACTGCTCATGCAGAACGTGAACAATCTAACGGGCCGATAACGGTTCTTGAAAAAAATGAGAGAGCCGGCCACTCGTTCGTATATAGACGGTATATATATAGACAGACACATTTCGGTGACAACTGCTTATTTGCAGTTATAGAATAATTGAATTAAAGAAATGGTTTTTAAGGGGACATTATTTGTTCATTTGTTCCGGTCTATATATATACGTACATACCTACAAAATTGTCTCTAGAATTTTTGAAAATTAACTCACTATCGCTAGGACCTGTCTAATTTAATAATCAAGGTTTCAGGAATTTAATCAAGAATTAAACTAATTGGGCACTTGTAATGTGATAGCACTAATGTAAATATCATTGGTAAAGATGACTCTAAAAGTCAATTAAATGTAGTACTTTATTAAAAGTCTTGAACGACCAACTGTAATTATATCTTACACCAAAATAGGACTAAATTCATTTTAGAATATTAACACAAATTGTAAGATAAAAATCATTGGAAAATCAAAAAATTGCTGGATTGTTAGAATAACTCATGTTTTTAATGACGACTTATTACCAACTAGCTTCGGCCCGCGACTTCGTCTGCGTGGTATAGGTGGTATACTTTCACGTAGTTTCACGGTAATAGAACCGTATAATAATTGTACTCCATTACACACTTTGAACTACCATTTCATAGGGATTGATTTATTAAAAACTGTAAAATACGTGTTTAAACATTTACGGCCAGATTCACCAACGCTAGTCCGGTCTAATTTGACAACTAAAAGTTTTAAACTGACAAGTGTAAGAGCGAGTGTAAGAGTAAGGCAAATAAGTTTTATGCTATGAATTTGTTTCTCAGTTTTTTCGCAAATTTATAAAGAAAAGGGTAATTTTAGTACGTACTTTCGGCAATAATAGAACTAAATTACTTCTAGCAACCCGTTCCAAGATGAAAATCATTTGGAAACCAAACAAATCGCTGCTATATTAGAATAACTCATAAGTTTTTAATGACGACTTATTAACAATGACAGGACTGCGTCATTGACGAGTCAAATGGATAGAATTAAGGATGTTAAGTGTCGAAGGTGGTGCCGCTCCCCAGATGTGGGAGCAGTACTCTAGGTTAGGTCTTATTTGGGAAACATAGAGAGTGTATAAGTTGGAAGGGGAGAAGTATTTTTTGGCTCGAAAAAGAAAACCAAGCCCTTTAGCTGCAGATGTGTGAAGTAATGTGTTTGCACCAGCTGAGATCAAAGATTGCAAGCAGGGCAAAAAAGATTGCACAGATTGAAAAAGACTGTCATTACTACTCTCGTTACTACTATACGCAGGGTATTCGGAAAATGCATTAGGAAACATGGAGAGGTGATCTACACGAAAATATAACTGTAGTAGTTTCATAATAGAAATTTGGAAACAATGGACAATTTCTGGATTCAGTAGACAGCTTTCGTTTCGTCCTTATTCATGCTCATCCAGACTGCCACAGCGCCTGCAAAATTGCGCTGTTGCCATCTAGCAGGAATTTATTGTAATCCAAAAACAGGTCACACTAAACTTGTAGGTACAAAAATAAAAATTAAATAAGTACAATGCGTTTCGTTATTGCTCATTTTTTTTAACAAAAGACTTGTAAGAACTTTTTACAATATCCAACACCACATTAAGATAAAAGATTCGTGTACAAACACAAAGATTAACAAACTGTTAAAAGATGACACGCGTCATGATGCTCAGGGTTGCCAATACTTATCAAAGCAAAGCTACTACATCAAATCTACCAGAAATCTACCAACAGAATTTAATCAATTTCGATTGACAGATATTCGAGTAAAATGGTGTGGTTAAAAAAAACATTTGATGAACCACAAAAATACAAACAATTCTTGCCCTGAGAGCCATTTCAAAACAGTGGATTACAAAACGTAGTTAAGCCTTGCGATGGTCGTAAATAAAATCTTTGTTAGGTATGCACTGCCCATCAAGGAAAGTGATGGGAGATCACTGCCACTAAGCCAAGAGAAAAGGGCAACGCGTGCTAATATTTAGAAGGAGAAGAAATGGTTTATTTACGTTGATCTCATCCCTTCAATATCAAAAATTTAAAATTTTTATCCGTGTTTACAAAATACCAGATATTCTACTAAATCAAAATCTACCCGTGAAATAGGGACACCAATCTACCAGATTTAGTAGAAAATCTACTTCATTGGCAACCCTGGTCTCGCAATCAAAAGTTGACTTTATGGCGATTTAAAACTTCACGAAACCTGTTGCTGCCGTCCAATTAGAATGTCAAATTTTAAATATCGTTTATCAGATGTTTCGGAAGTCGCATATTGCATTATAAAACGGTAGAGATGCCAATGAGATATCGATTTTTTTACGGTGATTTATTTAGCAAATGCATCCGATTTTTTTTATGAAATAATTTTTTGATACGTTATGTTTTAAAATATCGATATATTTGTCAATATCGATATCCGATATTTTTTATATCGTCCACTACTAGTTTGAACCCTTGTCGTTACCCTTTTGAAAAACGTGTAAGGACAAAAGTTGTTCCTTACATCGGCATCGTGAGAAATATTTTTTGTAAAAAAACTTTTTCTCTAAAACCAATGGTTCAGCAGTTATAAGGAAATAAACAATTAAATTGTTTATAATAACAATTATTGATCGCGCAAGAATTTTTCAACCTGATAAGTATTTTGACTCAATCTACACCTAATTCCCAATGTTCATGATTTTTTCAGAGATTTCTGAGCGATCCTTTTGGTGATAAGGGTGGGGGACGGCAATTTTTAAGCGCTTTTCCCGAAAAATATTTTTAAAAATGCATAAAAAATATACAGGGTGGTCCAAAAGTAATTGTACACAGAGCAACAGTAGGTTCCTTATGTCGAAATAATGCGATTTATTGAAACTTGCCTAATTCCAAAGTTAATAATAACCAAACTTGTCAAAATTTTAATTTTGTTTTCGATTTTTTCCAATAATTTCCCAACAAAACGACATAGAGGCACGAAATTAGGGATTCGGAGGCTTCTTGGGGCAAGAAAGGCAAGTTCATCCATGGTTTTGGTCTCACTAGTAGAGGGCGCCACCTATGGCACATCGCGCTTCTTTAAAATGACAGAACTTTTTTGCGGCTTGGTATATTGATTTTAGTATAGAAAAATCGACTCTCCTACTTTTTATACGTAAAAAAGGTATACATTGTTGAAGTCGGCAAAAGTAACTCGTATTTAAAGTATGAAGTGCGCCGATTCAAATTAATCAAAAATTCAGCTTAAATTACCATTTTGAGACTGATTTTTCGTTTACTGAATGTCACCACTAGCAAACAAATAAGAAAACAAATAAGTTGAAAGTATTTATTAAAATGGAAAGAATCAATCAGAAATATCATCACAAAAACTAAAAATAATAATAGAAACAATAATAATAATTAAAGAATTATTTAAAAAAGACATCCGTTTTCGGTAACAATTGTTCCAAGTGATTTCGATTCACCTCGATGCATTTGGTGACACGTTTATTCACCGAACGCCTGATTTTAAGAAAACAAATGCTCATTTTGAAAAGATTCCGAGGCATTTCTGATTCGCTGTCATATTTCTTCGCGAGTATCTACTGTATCTTCATACACCAGCGATTTCATGTAAGCCCATTTTTAACCCCATACGAAAAAATCGAACGGGTTAAAGTCGGGACTCCTCGCAGGCCAAGGAATCTGACTTCGACGGCCTAGCCATCCAAAACAGTTATATTAATCCCAGCGACCCAAAAAAGTACACCTTTTTTACGTAAAAAAAGTAGGAGAAACGATTTTTTTCTATAGTAAAATCGATACAATAAGCCGCAAAAAAGTTCTGCCGTTTCAAAGAAGCGCGATGTGCCGCAGGTTGGACCCTCTACTGGTGAGATAGAAACTATGGATGAATTTGCATTTCTCGCTCCAAGAAGCCCTCGAATCCCTAATTTCGCGCCGTTATCTGGATTTATTCAAAAATTATTCGAAAAAATCGAAAACAACATCAAAATTTTGACACACTGTATCTTGTATCGAATTGTTTTGATCGGGGGAGTCTGCTGTTGCACTATGTACCATTACTTATGGACTATTTCTTGCATAGGAAATTTCAAATCCGATTATCTCGAAAACGGTTACTCCTAGTGACTTTAATAAAGGATGCCTTTTTGACGTCAAAGAAGTAGGATAATCGATTTTTTTATAGTCAGATCCAGTGGCGGGGCAAGAGTACCTTGGGCCCCTAAGCAAGCCCGGCCAACTCTCGATTTTTGAGATATACATATACAGGATACAGGACCGGGTTTACCGGCCCGGGCCCCTCTCAGTGGCGGGCCCCTATACATATCCCCGCCACTGGTCAGATCGATATACTAAGCTTAAAGAAAGTTATGTCATTTAAAAGAAACGAGGTATGCCTATTGGCATCGATACATTTACTTCGACCTATATCGATGCGACGACGTATCGATCCAAAAATTTAATTAGCCATCCCTATTTATCAGATCTTTCGGAAGTCGGATTGCATTATAAAAGAAGCGATAATACGCCTCGCGCCCGGAGTGCGTTTAATCGCTTTATTAGTCCTTTTACGGACTGCGCCGCACAAGACACGACCTCATCATCACTTCCAATATAATTTATTTTTAGCCGGGCTTCTGTTGCAAACAAGGCTCCCCTGGGGTTTCCTTTAAAGGAAGATTATATTACAATGTAGTGATAGAAAGTACGATATCTTATGTAATTCATATTTGAATGCTTTCATCGCTTCATTGAAATAAATAAATATAAAAAACCAATGACCTTCCAGTATTGACACATAAAGAAAAAGAAGACCGCATAATTCATTAAATAAATCAAAATATTGTAATCTTTTAAAACAGCGCCTCGTAATCGACAGACATATTGGTCTTGTCTGAGTTATAGAGCAAAATTTAAACTTTTTTCCCAAAAATATTTTTTTTCTTTAACAAAACATTCCTAGTAGGCCACTGCCAACAATCCTGACTTTGGCCTGGGTCCCGTAAGTAGCAACAGAGATATACAACTTTAAAATTTCATCCGGTGCCCATGTATACCAGACTAGGTTTTTATTTCAATAAAAAATTTGCGTTCGTCTTCTACTGACACTCGCGTCTATTTTATTTTCGGTCACACAAAACCGAAATCGCTTATTTTCACATCGATGAAAGAATGACCGGAACTTGACAAGTAACGGTGATAGCTGACCGATATAAATTAATTGACCGTAATTGAAATCAAACGGGCGCCGTGCTAATTGATTTAAAAGTACAGGTTGTCCCTCGTTCGTGCACTGACAAACATTATTTTTGTCTCTCTAAAAAATTGGATTCCTACAATAAACTTTTTAGTGTTCCGTGAAATCTATCACAGGCAATTTTCTCTAAAACTATTCGACGTAAAAATTTGAAATTTAGCACAGAGATAGAGTGTGGTGGCAAAATTATAGACGTGAAGTATAAAAAGTTGAATTTTGATTCCGGGGGCTAATTTCAGGGGGTAAATTGGGAAATGGCAAAAAAAATTGTTAGGGGCATGGTGTAGGGTGTCAAATGAAAGTTTATTAAAGCACGAATTCAACAATATATATGCTGTATTTTTTTACTCATTTTTCTAAACGTTTTTCGGGATAAACGCTTAAAATTGCTGTTTCCCACCCTTATCAACAAAAGGATCGCTCAGAAAAATCTGAAAAATAGCCACGAACATTGAGAAGCAGATATAGATTGAATAAAAATAATCAGGATTGAAAAATTCTAGCGCGATCAATTGGTATAAACAATTTAATTGTTGATTTCCTTATAACTGCTGAACCATTGGTTTTAGAGAAAAAGTTTTTCGACAAAAAATATTTCTCACGATGTAAGGAACTTTTGTCCTTACACGTTTTTCAAAATTTTTAATTTGGCTCAGTCGAAACGCTCCCCACTCAGATCCGCGCATACGCGATGTTGGTGCCGTCGGCGGCGGGTTGTGCTGGGCGTGGGTACTCAGGTTAAGTGGGGGGGCTGATGGCACAGAACACTAATTGTGTAAGTATAGCTTCAAATTTTAAAAAAGTTTCTCATATGGTGCAGACTTTTTGGCGGTCACTGGTATATTATTCAGATTAAAAATGTAGAATCAGGTTCGAAAACGGTAGGGCGGTAGGTCGAGGCCGAAAACTATAGATCTACCGGTAAACGGTAGACCTGGTACATTGCAAACAAATAATAAAACAATAAATCCCTTTACGTCGGCTTTTTTCAAAGGCGGTATCGGTCTTTCGGTGTACGTTACCAAAGGCAAACAATTTTACACAAATAAGATACTTATATAACGTTGATTTCGCCCGTAGCCCTATGCTCTATTTAGTTGTTTTGTGAAGTTACGAACCTTATGACTCCTCCCCCCCCTTGTCACACTTTGTGGACCCCCTCCCTCCCCCTTTACGCATGACGTAATTAATCGATGACCCCTAAGAAAAAAATCAAGATGATTTTTGATTTTTTTAATAAAAATAAAGTTTTGCCCAACCCTGGTAGAAAAGACCTAATGTAACAAACAATGGACAACCCGTTTTTTAAATGGTTAATACGACAGCTGACTGCTTTTCAAGGACACAAATTAGCAATCGAAAAACAATAGCATCGCTTTAATCCACATAAATTATTTAAAAAACCGATCAAGATGCAACAATTAATATAATATGCATATTTAAATCAGCATAATAATTATTCTACGTTCCAATTAATTTTTCATTAAAGATCTCAAGCCGTCTACACATACATTTTAATACCAAGAACTGCCTTGGTTCTCCCTAACCACGACCACAAAACACGAACGAAATCCAGTCTAAAGAAAAAAAAATCGGTGTGATCGACCGTTCTAGCAAGTAAACACGAAATAGCTCGGACTTTACGCAGTTGCCAAGTGATATTACCAGCGATATGAAAATAAAAATGGATAGTTTGAACCAAGAATGACTCTTCCTCTGACCAGGCGCATTGCAACAGCACCGCATGCGCAATTGAAATTTTAAAGCATTTTGTATTATTGAACAGGACCGGCATTAAAATTTGTGTATGGTGTTAAATTTTTAGTTTGAAAGGCCTAATATCCATGTAGAAATATGCAACTATTTTTACATATTTACATACATCTTATATATATATATATATATATATATATATATATATATATATATATATATATATATATATATATATATATATATATATATATATATATATACAATATACAAAATATTACATACATATATAACAAAAAATGTTTTCGTGGGCTTGTTGCATGAGCATCCCTACCCACGAAAAATCCAGTAAAACGGGGAGCTGATGTTGGCTCTAGGGGAGACCAGAATGACTGCAGGATGATTATTTAACCATTGTTCGGGAGTCCATTCAAGGTGTAAAAGAATTGCAATACATAGCTTAAAATTAGTTTGTTTTTTATTAGTTAAATTATTTCTATTTAGATTTCAGTGGAAAAAATGAGGAAAAAACCACCTAGATTTAAAGCAAAAATAAGTGTCAATCTACATGTAAACGTAAAGCTTAACCCAAAATCGAACAGGTTTGTTTTTCTCGGAAACAGTTAGAGGGGGGCAATCTAATTTTTTGGGTTGATAGAGGAATAGTGCAACTAACTTCGGTAAAAAATTCAGTTGTACAGGATGTTTCGTTTCGTAGCTATTAAGCGTCAAAGTCGAAATTTCCGCGATTTCCGTTGAAATCGGGTACAGGTCGCAAAAGTGAATTAAATCGATGTAAATTTTCGGAGGTTGTAAAGGACCCGGAGCTTCAGAACCCTACTGAAACTGGCGAGGATCGGAAAATGGCAAGTAATTCTTTTGAATTTTTTTAGGTCGAAAAATGTCATTTGCAGGCGCCTCGTTGGTACCTAAAACTCGAAATAAAACGTCGGATCGAAAAACGGATTCATAAGTGAAACTTTAAAATTTCAAATACTGTCTTTTTGCAATACTTTTACCTAAACCTAAAATCACTGGAAAATGGATATATTTGGGAAAAACTGGAAATTTCGATTTCGGACCCAAATATTTCACGGTTTTTAATTTTTTGTGGGGTCAAAACGATTCAAACTAAAATCCCATATACGCCATCGGAAAGGGTTCGTCGAAATACATGGTTTTCATATTTTTTAGCTTCTCAATTCTTTATAGGAAGGGAGCAATCGCCGATTAAATTTAGATTTTTTACTTTTGTTGCCCTCGAACGGTACATTTGAATCTCTGAATTTTTTCCTATCTAATATTTTCCTAATTTTTCAACACTATCTTATAAAGGGATAATCATACTTTAAAATGAATACCAAATGGGTTATCCAGGTGCGTATTTAAGGGGTAAAAACCGAATTCTCTTGATTTTTTCCGACAAATCCTATTTTTAACCGACATTATTCTACAATATTTTCCTTATTTAGTGTATTGTATCCATTAACTATGTAAGAATACCTCTCACTAATTTAAATCGGTTGTTTTTTCGTTAAAGTTATAAATAAATAGGTTTATTTGCATCGGGGACCTGCAAAATTTGAAAATTTTTGAATTTTCGAAGATTTCCATAAAACAAAGAATTGCGATTTATTTACTCCAAATTATTAAGATTTACGATGTGTCAAAATTTCGCAAAAATGCCAGTTTTGTTGCAAAATTGAAAGGTTGCTGGACCGATTTCGGCTTAAAATGTGCATGAATAAGATTTTAGGAACCTTCTACGTTAAGTACAGGGATATTTCATTGGATGAGTTGCATCGAAAAATCAACAAAAATTGATTTTTCGATGAGTCTATTGTCAATTGGTTACTAATCCAACCCCCGCCAAGAAATGTGTGTTGCCTAGATTAAAGATGTGTTGTTCAGAACTTACAGGCGGGGAAACCCGTTACTATGGTTAGCATGCTATCCTTTTTCTAGCTACGTTATATAAAAAAGGATTTGACGCTGATCGACTGGAACCGATTTGCCACTGGTGAATTCTGAAAAACGCCCGTTCCTGTGAGAGATTTTGCCCATACTGGAATTAAAATGTACTGCGCAACCTATGAAATTATTAATGGACCTAAAAATGCCGGCAGTCTACTTTTATTTTCATGTACTAATAAAAACAAATGAAGCACCATTTTCCAGCGCAGAAATTTTTTTTAACCTTTGTCATATTGATGATCTCTATTTACTGTTTACCTCTTTCTAATAACAATCGACAACATCGCTCCGTTCCGTGTCCTAGAACTTCGCCGATCTGACGACATCGCCAACCGCGTGTTTTTTTCACGATGTTCATTTTTTATTACTGGCGGTCGCCAGGGATTTGTTGCCTCGCCGGTCAGTTTATTAACGCTCCACGATCACGTACGCAGTAATAATCGTAGGAGAAAAATATTTTCCCGCCAAAAAAATAGTTTTTATAATTTCGCAAAGGTACCTATCAGCTTGTTACGCTACCAGTGACATTCTTCTCACTAAATTATGTCCCTTAATCAATGGAGCCTACTATTAACATCAAAACTTGTAAGGGCTGAGTATTAACAACTTTTCCTCAGATGTCCCAAATATCGCACCATTTTGTTGGAGAAGTTTTGGATCCTCTAATAGTATATGATTCTAAACACACAAACAAAAACAACAAATATATAATGAGGAAGCCATATTCCATTTATTTAATCAACTTGACGTATCTTCTAATTTAACGCCAGTTCCTGCAAATATTGGTTTATCCGACAGTACATTTGCTGGATCTTCCAAAAATATAAACTTTACTAATGTTTCATTAAAGATTCTGTCCAGAAATTAATAAAAACTGAATTAAAGTCGAAAATTAACATGGATTTATTAAGAATGGATACGGGATGATTTAACATTCTTTGAAGCCAAAACAAACCATTCTAAACGACACTGTAAACACAATTTGTAAACATTGGCCACATCTTATCTTACCTTGTATTTTTGTACAAAATATACGTTAGAAGCATCACAAGATTTACTAAAAATAATAAAAGCCCTAAAATATTTTATTTTTCTGCTAAATAATAATAAATTTAAGTTAAAAAGGTTTTATTATTTATATGTTATGTTATTTCTAAAGGTGTTTATTTAAAATCGCTCCGAGTCATTTATAAATCTATAAGTCGCACTTTTTCTTTTTTAGTTCATTAGACAAAGACGTACGTGTAACCGAGCGTTCGCAGACGTTTTTCCTAAGCTACCAGCAGACAGCAACACTTCTGAGCTCCAACACTCCAATGCTATTTTATCTCTTTCTACTACCATTCTTGATTCAATTACGTAGTGATTCGTAGTTCGTAAACTCTTCCCCTATGAGAACTGTTTTCATAACAAACAACAAATATAAGGCTTCACGTTCGATACGCTCACAGTATACGGACATCGAATCCTTTCTTAATAAATCCATGAAAATTAAACTTTTTATGGCTATTGTTTCACAATGTTTCTATTTGGTCAACTGCATCTTCTAAGCTAAAGCGATTTCCCGCGAATATTGATTATCCGACAGCAAATTCTGGAGATTCCAAAAATATACAGGGTGTCTAAAATAGGTGATACCACTATTGCTATCTCCGAAACGGTAAGAGATACAAGGTCGGTTAAATTGGAGAAAATGTGCCATTTTTACTCCACATTTATATTCCGTTTACGGAGTTGCCAAATTCTCTATACTTTCTTATCTACAGAGGATTTTTTAAAAATAGTCAAAAATTTATTTATAATATCTCGAAAACTATTATAGTTAGAAAAAAGTTGTTTTAACAAAAATCACAGGATGCTTTACCTTCTCTAAGGTAACTTTATTGTTTTGTTTGTACCATTTGTTTTTATTGAGTTACTGATACTGACTTGTTTTTTTCAAATACGGACCTGGACTTTTTGCTGCATTTGTTGAAAGAATACTTCATACCCTTTACAACTGTGTATCACTTGATTATGTTTTTCGACGTTTTGGTGAAGAATAGTATCATCATCAGGATATTCTACCAGTACGGACCTGGTATTTTTCAAGTTAATGCGCCATTTCACGATCTATTATGGCGACAATTAGGTCAGAATCAGTAACTATGGATTAAATTGTTTTAACTGGTAAATTGTAATTATAATCATGATTACTAGCCAGGACCCTCAAGTTTGTAAACGTGGTCCAACGCCTGAAAAAAGCATAAGCTTAGATCTAGTTATAACAAATCCTTATAATTAATTCTTAGAGGCGTTATAGGCTTCGTGTGGTCAGTCCAATCGCGTCCATCAACCTGTTCGTCCGCCCGTCCATGTTATACTTATAATTCAACGCAACGCAAAAAATAAAATAGAAAACGTATTTTAGATTCGAATTCCTTATAATCCAGTAAATATGACAATGGTTTTATGCTAGAATATAGTTAAAGGTCTTTAATTTGAGATAATATGGTTTGTTTTCAAAGCCAGTAAATAGTAATTCAACTATACCAGCAGAAGGAGTTGCAGCAGAAATGAAACTATTAGGTAAAATAGGATTATTTATTATTATTTTTTAAACTGAAAGGTGATTTTTGGATGCGAAAATATTAAAAACGTAAATAATGAAGACGTATCATCAAGGATGCCTTTTACAATATGTGGTAAACGTAACCACTAGTTAGGTGCTGTTAATAAAGGCCGCTAATTATATCTGATCTGAGTCTGCTAAACTTTTGCTCTCAATAGCTCACTGGCTTAAGTGCAATTTGACAAAATTTAATGACCAAAGGGTTCTGGTTAGTAATCATGAACATAGTTTAAAATTAATCAGTTGAATAATTTAAACCAGCGATAGGTTGTGAAATTGTGCCTTAACATGGAAAATCCCAGGTCCGTATCCTGATGTTGTTATTCCTGATCAAAACGTCGAAAACCATAATCAAGTGATACATAGTTGTAAAGGGTATGAAGTATTCTTTCAAAAAATGCAGCAAAAAATCCAGGTCCGTATTTGAAAAAACTAGTTAGTATCAGTAACTCAATAAAAACAAATGGTATAAACAAAACAATAACGTTACTTTAGAGAAAGTAAAAAATTGTGTGATTTCTGTAAAACCAACTTTTTCCTAACTATAATAGTTTTCGAGACATTTAAGAATTAAATTTTTGACTATTTTTGAAAAATCCCCTGTAGATAAGAAACTATAGAGAATTTGGCAACTCCGTAAACGGAATATGAATAGGGACTAAAAATGGCACATTTTCTCTAATTTAACCGACCTCGTATCTTTTACCATTTCGGAGATAGCAATAGTGGTATCACCTATTTTAGACACCCTGTATAACTTAAGGTTTAATGAAATGTTTTGTCCCGAAATTCACAAAAACTGATCTTCAAAAAATGTTCGTGTACCTAATAATAACCAACTAGGGAGACTAGGGATGTCGCGAATAGTAGTTTTTACTATCCGGCCAAACCGGATATTCGGCCAAACGCTAACCGCCGGATCCGGATATTCGGCCGAATATCCAACAGTTTAAAAGGACGAATTGAATTAAAGTTTGTAGCTATGTAAATCGAGTCGCCATGTGTGTAATGCAGACCGATGACCTGCAGCAACCGTGCGCCGACGCCGTCAAGCGTGCAAAGTTGAAAACATTCGCGGGAATCCCCGAAATGACGGGCGGGTGCCTAAGACTATAGAGGCCGAGGTTCAGTCTTATTTGAATTTGCCATTAATCGAAAGAACTGCTTCTCCATATACATGGTGGAAAGGCGAAAATAAAAATTTTCCCATCTTATCGGAGTATGCTTTCAAATACTTGTCAGCACCCGCATCCACAATTTTTAGCGAACGACTTTTTTCGGAGGCAGGCAATGTGTTTGAAGAAAAGCGGAATCGGCTTTCCTCCGAAAATGGCGAAATGTTAATTTACTTGCACCACAATCTTCCATTAGATAATTTAAAATATTAAAAATTTAAGTTCGTATTTTCGTTACATAAATTTACTAGTACTAGTACTAGTTTTCAGTATTATTAGGTTTTAGTTTTTATTTTTATCTAAACTTACCTAAGGTTTTCGTGTTGTATGTTGTTTATTTTAAAATAAAAAATCATTAGTTTTCCATGCAACATAATTATTTTTTATTATAATTTATAATAATAATAAACCGTCTCCATACAATAAAATACATCGGATATTCGGTCGAATATTTAATTATCCGGCCAAACCAGATATCCGGCCCAACCGGCCGGATATCCGGCTCCGGCCGGATAGACCGAATATTCGCGACATCCCTAAGGGAGACTCCAAAAATATATACATATAATTATTAATATTTCAGTCAAGCTTAAGCTATGATGGTAAAAATGTCAAATTCAGCACAGAAATAAGCCAACACGTGTCTGTGCGTTCTTTTTTTAAATTCAATCCCTGGGGGTACAAGTACTTATTTTTTGAAAAACAGTCTATTATCGCGGAGGATTGTATGGTATACTCAGCAGCATATTTCCTTGTATATCTGTGTTCCTACTTACAGGACCCGTACCGAATTTTACATCATTTTGTCGAGAATTTTTAAATTTTAAGAGAAAATGCATTAGTAGAAAGTTATAGTCATTTGAATTTTTTTCAACCTAAAATATAATAAAAAAAATTCAAATGCCTATAACTTTCTACTAACACATTTTACGAGAAAGCAACGTAGGTACCAAACCTAAGGAAACCTGATCAAACCAACAAACGTTCGTTTGGGTTTGTTTAGAATCTACCTGTTTCAAAAAGTATTTCTTTGGAGTCATTTTTGAAAAAATGTACGGGTTTTTGGAGAAAACATTTTCAAAATATTTCCTAAATCCGTTTTCTAAAAAGCATGTTTGAAATAGCGGTCAGGACATTTTTGAAAAAATGTACGGGTTTTTGGAGAAAACATTTTCAAAATATTTCCTAAATCCGTTTTCTAAAAAGCATGTTTGAAATAGCGGTCAGGACATTTTTGAAAAAATGTAAGTTCAAAATATGTTTTCGGGAAAATATTTTTGAAAAATTTCCATTTTCAAAAAAGCTGTTTTCCGAAAAAAATTACTTTCCGAACAAACGATTTTTGGAAAAAAAATTATTGGGTTATTTGTTTCGTTTAGAAGCCAAAACTATCCAGCGCAAATTTTGATGAGATCGCATTGAGATATGTAAGGAATGTTTCCAGAAACAATCTAAGAGCATGTAAATCATAAAGGCCAAAAAGGGCTTGCATTTTTTGTATTACATATTAGTATTGATCAATTATTCATATTTTTTTTTTGGTATAATTCATTTCAAATAGACATGGACTGCAAAATAAGGCGCGGAGATATGCAGTAGGGAATTCAGCAGATACCCTAAACTTCTTTAATCTATCAACATAAATTATTGTCTTCGGTTTGTCGCGGGTAAAGCCCCGAAGGGCTGGCTACGAACCTGGCTACACTATAGATAATATAATCCACACAATAATAATTTTTTGACAAAGTTCTGCAATAATTTGAATCTGAATTCAACGCACAATGGAGATTAAAGATATAAAAACAAGAGCAAAGTATGTATATAAAGCCCGCGGTGACTTCCGACCAAATTACCACGTATTACACGGGCGACAAAAAGGCAAACGCTCTAATTGGTCGCATTTTATTGCACATTATCGTTACGCGACGTGTGGACACGTTCGCCGTGAATGAAACCACTCTTTTAGCTTATTCAAGTGACATTACGATTATGAAAAAACTTCAATGATCCTTCTTAAAAGGAGTCATACGTGACGCGCCTGTATACTCTATACCCTGTACGATATTCACACCTTTTTTCAAGGATATTTTCTGTTAGAGTTTTATATTTTAATTTTCAGACTTTGTGTCTTTGTCAAAATAAAGTATTTTTGAAATCATAAAAATTAAGAGCAGTACTTAGTCAGTTTTACTATTACTATTTTGGTTTTTTTAATATTGTTGTTGCATGTAGCATGCTATAAAATACCAATGCCTTTTCTGAGAAGAGGCAAGAAAACATATACATACCTACAATATATAATTCATTAAAAAAAATCAAAATTTTATTTTGTGCTTTGCTCCTAAAATAGCGATTATTGCTTTATATCATCGTTTATTAACCTGGGGTCGCGGATCAGTATAGAAGGGGTCGCAATCTGTCAAAAACATACAAAAAATAATTTTATTAATAATGAATTTCATACGTTAGTAATGTAAAACTGTGATAAACGTTAAAAAATGTATACCTAGTGCGGGGGTCCTAAGATTTTTACTTAATTTTTTGGCTTTTTAGGAAATCGCGACACTAAAAAGGTTGAGAAACGATGCTTTATACGCCTATACAATTGTAAATTTTCTGGAGATTCCAACAATATATAACTTGTTAGGGTTTCGTTAAAGATTCAGTCCAGAAACTAATAAAAACTGAACTAAGATAGAAAATGTAAATTATTATGACCCCTTTTCGAAAATTTGTATTTAATCAACTGCATCTTCTGGTCTAAAGCAATTCCCGCGAATATTGCTTAATCCTACAGAAAATTTTCTGGAGATTCCAAAAATATATAACTTATTATTATTTCATTGAAGATTATGTCTAGATTTTCATAAAAACTGAAACTGGAACCTACAAAAAACCCACTCATTTTAGTAAATATCACCAGAACCAAATAACAATGTAAATCTGGAATAATTCCTGCTACGCCGCAACGTATACGAGGTGGTTTTCCGGGTTTCCCGCATGGCCACCAACCACCTGTCTTGCAAGCCTACAAAGAACAGCGGACAGTGGGTAAAAGTACGAAATTCCCAAGTAAAAAATCTAAAACAAGGATGAAATCCGAAACGTTGTGTTAAATCGGATTTGTGCATTTCTGTTTTACAATACCTATTTCGCTATTGAAATAAAAATAAATGCTCTGTGTCCCACTACTTTCCGAGGCTTTAAATCCCACAGTTTTCGGAATTTAAATTTTTTCTAAAAACTCAAAATTTGTTCACACGAAAATTTTTATAATTGAAGGGAAAAAAATCAATAAGATTTTGGCAAGTTTTGTCCTGTCATTTTTAATACGTCGTCATTAAAAACGTAACTGTCAAATTAGACTGGTTTTAGCACGAGTGAATCCGACAGTATTAGGACTTTTCACAGGTCCGTAGCTAGGGGGGCCAGAGTGGGCAATGCAGTGCATTTTGAAATTAGCTGTCCTATATAAAGTTAATCTTTCTTTGGCTTTCTGGCATCTAGGTATAGGGTTGCAAACTCCTCATTTGCGTTTAGCGGGATTTGCTAATAAAAAAAGCGGGACATTGAATAAAAAAGCGGGACACTGAATAAAAATGCGGGACACTTATAACATATTAAACAATAAATAAATATTTTTTATATGAACAGTATAGTTTAAATTGAAACTATAAAAACAAAATAAAATATTACAATTAAAAACAAAAAAAGAGTTTTTTGTTTTTATTTTTTTTGTTACGACCTAAAGTCCTAAGAGGTTATTGGGACAGTACCCTAAATTAGACCAAAAACCATATAGGTACTTATAAATAATTATGTCCTATCCTGAAAAAGCGGGACAAAAACCGTCCCGCAGGTCGTAGCCGCGGGACGCGGGACATGAGGTATTAAAAGCGGGCAATCCCGCTAAAAACGGGACGGTTGGCAACCCTATCTAGGTAGGTAGGTACCCTATTTTTTTTTAATTAGAAATGTTGCAATAATTTCGGTTAAAATATTTGCTTGAAAATCCACATAGCTACCAAACCACTGTGGGTGGCAGCGATGGGGAACAAGGGAACGCTCCTCCATAGCTACCCCCTTTCGAGCTGAGCCAGCAAAGCTAGAGCTCCCGCTCCGGCTTTGCTCTGCCGCCGGTCCAGCAAAGCACACACACACACAGCGGTGCGAGATGCGACGATGCCGGCTCAACGCGTCTATACTCCGAGCGACGCGTCAGGGGTCACGGTATGGGAAAATAAAACTGCAGAGGCTCGGCGTTGCCGGTTCTAATATTTGGCAACTTTTTATTGACTTTTTCGAAATGAACGAGGGACCATTTTACTTTTATCGAAGAGGCCTTTAGACAAGATCCAAGTTCAAAACATTCGACAATTATTAGGGATTTTAAAAATGGACAACTTAGAAACCATGTTAAGTGAGGATTTTTCTCCAAGTGAGCTCTAAATTGTACAAAATGTCACCAGATTTTAAGTACATATTTCAGACGATATTTAAGTACCTATACAAAGGATATGTTTTTATAAAGTGGTAAAAACTGACCCAGAAAAACCATGCAGGGTGTTCTAACTTAAAAAGATAAGTTTATGTTGCATAGCCAGTCGCCTATGTTGCCTATATTTTTGGGTCATCCTGTATACTTATAAGTATTGTAAATATGTTTCTGCCTATCTTAACCAAAATAACCACAAGCAAACTTCCATGAACCATGTACGAGAAAATTTGATGTACTACACTTTTTGAGGGTCCTCTAGACTTTTGCTGAAACTCTTCTCTACTTAATGCCAAAATTTTATTATCTACGCGTATGTTGAGGTTCTAGCGTTAAATTGTTATGCCAAATTTCACGTCTTTAGTCCCTGTAGGTTTGGTTTTGTTCTTTCTTAGAGATGGATGCTGTACCGAGAGTAATATGTGTTAGGACATAATTGTTCCGAATCTACATCAGACGCTTATAGTCATAAATTGAAGGCATAGTGGTGACCTGTCAGCCAAGTGCGAGACGAATGTTTACTTTTGGGGATGCACAGGTTCAAGTGGAAATGAAGTTTAGTTCTGTGTGAAAGCTCTTTTATGTAACATTCTTTGAATATACTTTTATTTTAAAAGTATTGGCTTTTATTGGTCATACCTGACATATGTCTTCGGTTGACCCTCTGCTGTCAAACCCAAACTAGTCACAATCAACTAGAAGGAGAAAATGTAAGACTATACCTATTAAATTTAGAAATTTGGCGGGAAATTCTAAAATATACTGATAATAATGGCACCTTCTGTAAATTACATAAAAAACATGTTAACAAATTTCAGATCCCCAAACTTGGCAACAGCGCAATAAAGCGGGCTGCAGGAATAGGCAAAAGCACCAGCAGGAGTAGCGCGGAGCGGAGAGGTCGCACTTTAAAGGCTCGGGTGGTATAAGATACGAGGGTAATGTGTATAATTTCGTACTTTTTAGAATATTTTTTAATTTTAAAAATACCTGGTTAGAATAGTAATGAATGGAATATAAGTATTAATTTTATAGGAGGTAATTGAAGATGCTGTAATGGAGATATTGATAAAAAAACAATATGGACATCACCAACAAACAGTAGCGTATTAAATAAAGACGTTTGGGGGTCCTAGGCACAACTGGTGAGATGGAGCCTCCTTTCTCTAAATATTTTCCTGTTTTCTTTATTATTTTTTCCAAAAAAATCCTAATTTTTACATAGATTTAATATATGGTAAAAACATAAAGAACAAGAGTTATGTAGGTATATTTTAAGTATATTTTCTCAGGTCCAGGTTCTGTTTCTAATACGCACTGTATCTACGGGGTGCCACTAAAAGGTCTGTACAAATTGTTACCACAGATTCTTGAGGCCCAAATAGGACGATTTAACTTAGGACACTTTTTATTAAAACCAACAAATCAACGCCCATTTATTACATTCTGACTGCAGTTCTTAGCATCCACCAAAGAAAATAGAACTTTCTGCTGTCTAAACGCGGATAGATAGCAAAATTGAAGACAAAAATGTTTTAAAAAAGAATATCAATCTTTCGCAAGCAGACACCCAAGCAGACCCAGAAAATACTTCTCTCCTTCCAACTCACACACTATGTATCCCAAATAAGACCAAACCTAGAATACTGTTCCCACATCTGGGGAGCGGCATCACCTTCGGCTCCTAACATCCTTGATTCTATCCATTCGACTCATCAATGACCCAGTCCTCACAAGAAAACTCCCTTCTCTTGCTCGTCAACGCGGTCATGGGGACTTATCCCTTTTCTACCGATACATCCACGGATTTTGCCGCTAAAATTCCCTCCTTGACTGAACAACAAGAGGCGCGTTACGTATGCATCCCTTTACTGTCAGCTACAAAAACCTAGAACATCCCACTTTTCTCGCTCATTCATACTTAAGGGTCTCTAGGTTATGGAACAAATTGCCTGCAGATGTTTTCCCTTTTCCTCCTAACCTCCAATCTTTTAAATTCCGTGTCAATAGATTACATTTCCCTTCTCTTTAGACGGCCACGGCACGTGGGCTTGAAATCTACGGACTGCCCCAGAAAAAAAAGTGTTAAAGGTATTGATCAAATCGTTAAAAAATTAGCTGTTTTGCATGCGGATGATCACTTACGTCACACCGAGGAGCAAAAAAATTACGTCAAAAAGCCTTTTTGTAGTACCTACCTACTTACTCACATACCAAAGTTCGTCACAATCAAGAAAAAAAAACTTTTTTTTATTCAGAAATAATTTTCAACAAATCTTAGACGCTCAATAGCACGCTAACGAAGCCCTTTTGGACCAAGGTATGTTGGGTTAAATCGTCCTATTTTGGCCTCAAGAATATATAGTAGCATTTTATTATTCAGACCTTTTCGAGACACACTGTAGTATATTATCTACTATTATGATAACAAGTATCCTGTCCTATGTGAAAATTAAAAACAATACTTTTGTAAATGTCTTTACATTCAAAATTATATAACTTTTTCATATATTTAATTTATTGTTACTTATTTAACACAAAATATATACTAATTGTTATGTTATGTATATGAAGGTGGAATACGCAGGACTTGAAAATTGTTTTATGTCATCAACTATCAAAACAAATACCTTCCCGTGACCTCGTTCCGAGATAAGATATTAATATTATTAAAGGAATTATGAGTTATAATTTAAATATTTGTTTTTCGGTTTTTAATCTTTCATTTCAATGACCATTTGTAAAAAGAATACCATGTTTAAAACAAACAAAATAGTAGCATTGGGCGCTGCATACGGCTCTTAACACGAGATGTACCAGTAGGTAGGTACTTAAGGATTTACATTTGGCGCCATTTTTCAACAACATAACCTAAAAATTTTATATTTTGCATGTGCCATGTAGAGATCAGGCAATTTAAATATGGACCACGAGCACTCCGGTGCGTTAACTAATTTTATCTTAGAAGAATAACAGTATCTTTTCCGACGAAGCTCATCTCCACCTCGAGGTTATATGAACAAGCAAAATTGTAGGATCTCGAATAGATACGCTTGACCTACCAACCAAAAGATGAAATTTTGAGTAAACTGTTATCATACTCTAAAAAAACTCGGTCAAGTGCAAGCTATACTTGCACAATTAGTGTTCCGTGCTATCAGCCGCCCGATCTCCGCTCATCTGCGGCGCTACCCGCCGCCGACGGCACCAACGCCGTATCACATCGCGTATACGCGGAACTGAGTGGGGCGCATTTCGATTGAGCCAAATTAAAAATTTTGAAAAACGTGTAAGGACAAAAGTTGTTCCTTACAAATTTTACTTTACGTAATTTTTTTGGTCGAAAAACTTTTTCTCTAAAACCAATGGGCCAGCAGTTATAAGGAAATAAACAATTTAATTGTTTATAACAATTGATCGTGCTAGAATTTTTCAGTCCTGATAATTTTGGCTCAATCTACTTACATCTAATTCTCAATGTTCATGAATTTTTCAGATTTATCTAAGCCATCCTTTTGGTGATAGGGGTGGGGGACAGCAATTTTGCAAATACACAAAAAAATACATAATATCGAGGGCATCATATCAGAAGGGCGTAAGCGACACTATGGTCGGCTTTGGGTTACTCCGGCATATCCGCTTGATATATCAGAAGGGCGTATAGATTCATAAACATCAACACTCTATACTAACTAATTTTACTGAGGCGTATGAACCAACTTTGTAAAACTTTAAAATACGAAAGGCGCCCTTCTAATACTCATATATTTGTTTTTACGCCTCTCAGCTGTTTTTGGAAATTTCACATAACCTTAAATTGTGGTTAAACTTATGAATGTTGGTAGCTAAAGTTTGTGTTGTTTTTGGTGTGTTGTATGTGTCCAGTGGTGTTTGTTTATAACATGGGTAATATACACCTTTTATTTCAATCAGTTTAATAAACATTCCTCGACCATCCTAATATCAGAAGGGCGTATGAACTATAAATCATTTACATATTGGTATTGAATTAGATGTTAAATTTTCAATAAACTGTAAAGTTTTGGTCTTATTATATTGGCAACAACAACAATTTCATAAATGACATAAAAGAAACTGATAACGCCATTTTGTAGAGAAGAAAAAATTACGAAGTTTTTATTTAAAGCACGTTTTTCTAAAATTAAAACCTTTTGAGTTATTAAAGAAATCAATTTTAGACGTTTTTAACAAATCACCCTGTATCTCATGAATCAAAAATAATTCGGCAACGCAGTTACTGGATCTTAAAAAAGCTTTAAAAAATGGCACATTTTCTCTAATCTAATCAACTTCACAGAAATTACCGTTTACAAGATACCAGTAGTGATCAATCTAATAGTTGCCACCTTGTATATCTAATAGCAATGTAGGCCAGTGAGATATCAAATAGTCAAATCGCAATATTTCGATGTCACAGATCCATTGTTGTTCTATCCATCATAACTTTTGGAGTACCCTGTATTCAGAATACAGGTTGCTAATTAAAATAAGCATTCAAAAAAAGTTGCCAAAAAATCTGCCACCCTGTCACCTTTCCTAAAAACTCATCCCACCTCTTATTTCTCAAGCCAGATCATCATTTAATTTATTACTACACTTCCTGGTTACAACGTGTTCAAAACATACCGGGGAATTGTACGGCTCTCTGTGCAGTCAGGAAAGGGTTGTTTGTTCTTGTGCATGTTTAAGAGTTAAAGGGGTTAAACACATAGAATCACACGGACGAAACACGACAGCTTTCAAAAACCTCTATTTGGTGACCAAAAACCTAACCGTGAGATCTCAAAATGCAAAATCGCAATAGATTGATGTCAAAAAGCACTGTTATTTAATGTATTATCTTTTGTACTACCCTGTACACTGTATACCCTATGTACTGTATACACACAACTACAAACTATACATCACGTGAGGTCTTAAAATGCTAAATTGTAGTATTTCTGTGCCAGAAATCCACCGTTGTTCTATGGACCCTATATTTTGGACTACCTTGTATACTCAATTAAAATAAAGGCTTGAAAAAAGTTGCCCAAAAATGTGTCACCCTGTCACCTTTCGTTTAGCCACCTGCCATTTCTCAAGCCAGATCATCATCTAATTGATTATTCTCTCTTGTGTACAAAACACACAGGGGAATTGTACTCATTGTGCACCGCTAATCCATTCGGAAGTTCTTGGCTTGGCCCTCAGTGAAGCCAGCGCACATGTTTAAGGGTTAAAGCAATGTTAAAGGGATGCATGTAAAAGGGGTTAAACACATAGAAGCACACGTACGAAAGAAGATATCTCTCCCTTGGGCGGCGATCGGGATCAAGACGCGACAGCCAGTAGTAGTAACGTTTTCAACACACTTATCCCTCTCCGGGTCCGAGAGATGGAAGGGACTATCCCCTTTAGAGGCCGGGGGCGATTTATTTCATATATTATGCGGATAATTGTGTTAGTGGTGGAATAGACACAGACACATGTTGAAATTATTGCTGTTTATATCTAGGAAGAAGGTCTTAGGGATATTTCTTATACTTTCCTACTTAATTTACTTGGTAAAGAGGAGAGAACCAGCTTACTACTCTTTCTTTTGCTCAGTTACTTGCTATAAAAAAAACCGATAACTTTCCAGTGTAGACACATAAAAAAAAAGACATACAGGGTGCTTAAAAAGTCCCGCACCGACTGATTTATTTTAAAAACTATAGTCTGTTCTCTGTTCAAAGGGAACTGGCATAAGAATAATCACGCAAAAATGTATTCATTGTTATTCATAAATACCTTCATTCATAATGTGTCTGTTGTATTATGCTGCTGTATTATGATAAAGGGTTTTTGTCACATTTTTTCTGTAGCAGGTATATTTGATATACTTAGTACATAGATCTGGTCCAGGTGTCCTCCTGCAATCGGAATTTCTGGGACCTTACCCTTCATCAGGCAGATTTCCACCCAGTGGCGCACCCGGGGGCGGCTGTGGGGCTGCAGCCCCCGCCCAACCAGACCCTCATCTTAGGCACACAAAAATTAAAAAAAACTGCACTACTAATTGAAGAAATTCACCGAATTGCACCATTCAGACCCACCCCCCCCCCCCCCCCAAGACAAATCAGCTCCCCCGAAGACAAAATCCTGGGTGCACCCATGCTTCTACCCAGCCCAGGATGTTTGAAGAACAGACTGTTCTTCCACGGCTTTCAATAATCTTTAATTGTAAAAACTGGTTGGAACATACAGATTTGCTCAAAAATTGTGACGGATCAAAGTTATATTTTCCTAAATGGAATACCGTATTTTTTGCTTTAATTTTTGATTCTGCTTAAAACTATAGGCTAAAGAAAACTCAAAATCTTTATCCGGAAATAATTTTAAATATATGGTCGCCTAAAAAAAGTTATGGCTGACCGATGTCCATTTCATTTTTTTTAAACACGTTTGATTGGGTTGAAATGAAAATTTAAAGATTGTTCAACATTTTACAAACAGCAATAAACTATGACAAAAAATTCAGTCAAGAGCAAGCTATACTTGCACAATTAGTATTCCGGGCCATCAGCCCCCCACTTAACCTGGGCAAACCTCGGCCGACCGATCTTCGCCCATTTCCCGCGCTACCCGCCGCCGATGGCACCAATGCCGCATCACATCGCGAATGCGCGGAGCTGAGTGGGGAGCGTTTCGACTGAAATTCTGAACAAATGTTTTGTCGAAAAACTTTTTCTCTAGAACCAATGGTTCAGCACTCGGTTCAGCAGTTATAAATAAATAAGCAATTTAATTGTTTATAACAATTGATTGCGTTAGAATTTTTCAATCCTCATAATTTTGGTTTAATCTACACCGAATTCTCAATGTTTGATGATTTTTTTCAGATTTTTCTGAGCGATCCCTTTGGTGATAAGGGTGGGGACAGCAATTTTTAAGCGTTCTTTTCCGAAAAATGTTTTAAAAAATGCATAAAAAAATAAGGTTTTATTTTACACCCTACACGATGCACTTAAAGTTTTTTTCATTTCTCAATTTACCCCGTGAAATTAAGCCCGAGAATCAAAATTTAACTTTTTATACTTCACGTCTACAATTGGGCCACCATACACCTCTGTGATAAATTTCAAATTTTTACGTCGAATAGCTTCAGAGAAAATCGCCTGTGAGAGACACACAGATGGACGGATGGACGGACGGACACCGAAGTGATTCCATAAAAAAAGTGTTCTTTATAAAAGAAATACGACATTGGTCCAGCCTTTTGGGCGATTCCGTATAGTCCAAATATATTTCAGGATAAAAAGGTTGAATTTCCTTTTACTTTTTCCCGAAACATTTTCTCCAACAGCTATTTTTTGTGGAATATAAGCGTATTTAATTTTATACCAACAACGCAATATCTCCGGAGAATTGGGAGTAGGGAATGTTACATGAACTTATTCAAACTAATTTTTAAATAATAGATTTTCAAAAGCCCTTGAGCTTTTATCTGAAACATTGTTCGCTAACTTATCTGGTTTTGAAAATGATCAGCCGGTCTGGGACATATTGCGCACAGTGTAGAGAAAATGACTTGTATAGAAAAAATTGCTTATCTCTATACAGGGTGTTAATAAAGTACGTGGCCAAACTTCAGGGTATTATAGGGTATTATTTCTTACTCAATTTTAAGACAAAAATTTCATAATCATAGGTCCTAAACGGCTTTGTTTTTAATACACAGGGTGTTGAATTTTTTTAAAAGGTAAATAATGTAGAAATTATTTTTAAAATATTTTTTTGACTCTGTTAGGGATTTGCGATTTTATTTAGAGAATTACAAACGAATAGAATAGTCTATTTAGAAAGTTCCACAATCGTTCCGATGGCGCGCGCATCGTCAATACAACGTAAACAAACGTAACCTCAAAAATATAAGTATATTCTTGTAACTTGTAACATGTTTACCGGTTTCCGTGCATCGGCAACGTGGTCCAGAGGTAAAGTATCCGCTTATGGATCGAGAAGTAGTGGGTTCGAGGCCGTGCTCGGGGGGACTATTTTACATTTTTGTCGTTTAAAAAATTGAGAAATCGGCCCTAAAAGGTTTGTCCCTCGGTTTGTCCTTAACTTTTTATTATTGTTAGTGTTTTAAATATACATGTCTTGTTTTAATTCGCCATATTTAAGTAACGTAATGACAATTTTTTCTTATATTTTCTTTAGTTTTACCGATAATCTGCATTGTAAAAGAGAATTTTGTTCTAAAAAAAAATATTTTTTGACTTTGACTTTGAATTCAACAATATATGATGTATTTTTTATGCATTTTTTAAAACATTTTTCCGGAAAAACGCTTAAAAATCGTCACCAAAAGGATCGCTCAGAAAAATCTGAAAAAAACCATGAACATTGAGAATTAGGTGTAGATTGAGCCAAAATTATCAGGATTGAAAAATTCTAGAGCGATCATTTGTTATAAACTATTTAATTGTTTATTTCCTTATAACTGCCGAACCATTGGTTTTAGAGAAAAAGTTTTTTGACCAAAATATTTTTCACGATGTAAGGAACAACTTTTGTACACGTTTTTCAACATTTTTAATTTGGCTCAGTCGAAACGTTCCCCACTCAGGTACGCGCATACGCGATGTTATACGGCGTTGGTGCCGTCGGCGACGGATACCGCGGCGAGGGGTAGCGCGGCAGATAAGCGGAGATCGGGCGGCCGAGGTTTGCTCAGGTTAAGTGGGGGCCGATGGCACGGAACACTAATTGTGCAAGTATAGCTTGCTCTTGACCGAATTTTTTTTGTTTATAAAAATAATAGTATTCCGTTTTTATAATCTTTAATCAAAGAATTTAGTACCTACTGTACAGTCAAAAAAAGAGGGGGCTACTGATGTTGTAAAGCCAGTAGCAACAGGAACAAGTCTTCAATGCAGAAATATTTCGTATAACTAACCTTCACTGTGCAATTTTGCATGGATAATATTCACTACAAAACGAGGTGTTTTTTTACTATTATCAAAGGTCTAGTACAGTTTTTAGTATTATCATCATTACAGACTGGAAAAATTGATAACAATTAGTAATTGCTATGCTATACCTATAACTTTATTGTTTTATATTTACAATTATTCATTAACTATTTAGGTCAAGGGAAGTACTCAGTAGCGTAACATATTGTAGAGCTGGTATAAAAAAGAAACGCGTATTTTTCCAATGGGGAATATGCATATAACCCAAATAAATCTGAAATCTTTTTTTATTTTCATTACATAAATTAAATGTTTATAGCGGTTGCTGTTATCCATTTATTTTGGCCTTTATAATTTCGAATTTCGAAACTTGTTAAACATGATCCCATTGGCTGTGTCGTCAAAAGTGTTTTTATGGCTCATAATGAGAACATGGCGAATTCCAGTGCTGTAGGGTCATCGAAAAATCAATAAAAATGGCATTTAATGCGTAACTATTCCAATCAAATATCCCTGCACTTAAAGCAAAAGGTTCCTAAAATCTTATTCATGTATATTTCAAGCCGAAATCGGCCAGGAACCTTTCAATTTTGCAACAAAAACTGGCATTTTTGCGAAATTTTGACACATCATATCTTAATAATTTCAAGTAAGTAAATAAACTGCAATTCTTTGATTTCATGGCAATCTTCGAAAATTCAAAAATTTTCAAATTTTGCATGTCCCCGATGCAAATAAACCTATTTATAACTTTAATAGTGGGAGGTATTCTTAGATAACGAATAAAATAAATCCAAAAAGAATCACTAGATAAGGAAACTACGTGTGGAATAATGTCGGTTCAAAACAGGATTTGTCGGAAAAAAATCAAGAAAATTCAGTTTTTCCCCTTAAGTACGCTCCTGGATGACCCATTCGGTATTCATTTTAAAGTGTGATTATCCCTTTATACGATAGTGTTGAATTGGGAAAAAATAGATAGGAAAAAAATACAGAGTGATTCAAATGTTCCGATGACGAGGGCAAAAAATCGAAATTTAATCGGCGATTGCTCCTTTCCTATAACGAACAAAGAAAAAAAATTGGATATCATGTATTTCGGCGAGCTCTTACCGATGACGTAGGTATATGGGATTTTAATTGGAGCCATTTTCACCCCACAAAAAATTAAAAACCGTGAAATATTTGGGTCAAAAATCGAAATTTCCAGTAGCAAATCATCTGCAAGGAAAACAGTTTGCTGCTCGAAACCGGGCACTCTCATTGGCTCCGTTTGATTTTAAACTGCTGTAGAAACAAACCCATAATGGTACTAATCCCAAATTTGCACAATAGCCTGCTCGCCCATTACTAATCGACCCTCCCCCGTACTACCGTGGCGAATCTGCCATCCGAGTCTATCGGGCACCTCGTAACAGTTACTCTTTATGGGGCCCCGACGCGCCGACCCGAGTGTAGACAGCAGGGGGATGGTTACGGCCCGGCGGGGCGCCGGCGGCCACGGCGCAGGAGGCGCGGGAGGGGGAAGAAGCAGAAGCGACGTTGCCGATGTGACGAGCGACGGTGCGACGATTGTTTTTTTATTTTTCGGATCGGTTTGTTTGGATAGTTTTGTTGTTTTCGATTTTGTAACAGGAAATAGAATTTTCGATTTTTTTTATGCTGGAGCATGAATGCTATTACATATTTCTTGATTTGACATTTAAAGGTTTATACTTATAGACAGTGGGTGGAATTTTCCTGATTTTTTTCGGAAATTTTGTCATGCCGAAATTTTTTTACCCATTTTAAATAAAAAAATTTCTAATTTGACACTTATGGTTAGAGTTGGTATCTAGCTAATCAGGATAAATAAACATGTGCAGATGTGAGAATAAGGAATTTGCAAGTATTTTTTTTATTGCATAAGGAAGGAAGTCATTACACACCCAAAAAAATTATTTAAAAGAACATTACTAGGACAATTTAGCTAGACATTTTTTTTATTTTTCGGCACCTATAGGTAATTTATTATAATTTAAAACACAGCCATTTGCCCTCAGTGAAAAGTGACGTCAGGCAGGAACAGTGGCGTGAGGCAGTGAACAGTGACGTCATGAGATTAGAAAAAATACCGTAAAACTTAACCCAAAGTCGAACAGGTTTGTTTTTCTGGGAGTCAGAGGGGGATCGAATTTTCTGGGTTAATACAGGAATAGTTCATCTGGCTTCGGTAAAAAATTAAATTATACAGGATGTTTCGTTTCGGAGCTATTAAACGTCAAATTCGAAATTTCTCGCAAAAGTGAATTAAATCGATTTCAATTTTCGAAGGTTGTAGAGGACCCGGAGCTCCAGAACCCTACTGAAACTGGCGAGGACCGGAAAATGGCAAGTAATTTTTTGAATTTTTTAGGTCGAAAAATGCCATTTTGGTACCTAATAACTGGAAAACGAAATGTCGGATCGAAAAATGGATTGATAAGTAAAATTTTAAAATCTCTAATAGGTACTTTCTTTTCACAATCCATTTACCAAAAAAAAACACTGGAGAATGGATATATTTGGGAAAACTGGAAATTTCGATTTTTGGTCCAAATCTTTCCCGTTTTTTATTTTTTTTTTGGGTCAAAATGGATGCAAATTAAAATCCAATATACGTCATCGGAAAGAGTTCGTCGAAATACATGATGTCCATATTTTTTAGTTTCTTATTTTCTATGGGAAGGGAGGAATCGCCGATTAAATTTCAATTTTTTTTTACTTCTTTGGCACTCGACATCGGTACCTTTAAATCACTCTGTATTTTATCCTATCTAATTTTTCTCCAATTTTTCAACGCTAACTTAGAGGGATAATCACACTTTTAAATGAATACAGAATGGGTCATCGAGGAGGGTATTTAAGGGACAAAAACCGAATTTTCTTGGTTTTTCCAACAAATCCTATTTTAACTGACATAATTCTACACTATTTTTCCTATTTATTGATTCTTTTTGGGTTTATTTCATCCGTTAATTATCTAAGAATACCTCCCACTAATTTAAATCGCTTATTTTTTCGTTTAAGTTATAAATAAATAGGTTTATTTGCATCGGAGCCAAGCAAAATTTGAAACTTTTCAATGTTCGAATTTCGACCATTGCCATGATAACAAAGAATTGCAGTATATTGACGGCGAAATTATTAAAATATGATGTGTCAAAAATTTTGCAAAAATGACAGTTTTTGTTGCAAGATTGGAAGGTTCCTGGATCGATTTCGGCTTGAAATATACATGAATAAGATTTTAAGAACCTTGTACTTTAAGTGCAGGGATATTTCATTGGATGAGTTACGCATTAAATGCCATTTTTACTGATTTCTCGATGATCCTACAACACTGGAAATCGCCATGTACTTGTTATAACACTGTTGACGTCACAGCCAATGGGATCACGCTTTACAAATTTCGAAATTCGCCCGAAAATTTTTAGTAGAAATTTTTTAGAAAAAAAAAAATAGATTACTTTTTATCCCGATAAGTAGTATGTAAGATCAGAATCAGCAATCAGCTGATCATTGGATAAACATTAACGGAGCAGGTAGAAATGATTTACCTATTCAAATCGGTAAACCGAATTTTTTCAAGGTAGATTTTCGAGTGGAATGTGCAATACTACTAGGGATCCTCTAGTTTTCGTATCACACTTTTACCGGAAGCATTTTGAGACCCTAAAAATATCTACTACCTACATTCATAAACTGGAGGATAGTTAAGACACACAAGATTGTGTGCACTTTGAAAATTATTCGTTGTACGATACACGGTGTCAAAAAAATATTTTTTTGGACACATCGATTTTTTTTACAATAATTTCAAAATCACTTGGAATAATTAAGTGACATGACGGCGAGACTACACGAGGCGGTGCGAATACGAGACTATAGTCTCGTTTTCGAGACTGTGAGTCGGCGTTTCGTCGCGAGTCAACGGAGACGAGGCGCGATACGGGCTATAACGACTACACTATCGCGCATATCAAATTTTTGACAAAAATTGTTACATTTTTTACAATTTTCAGGTAAGTTACAATAAAAGGTTGGGCTTACACAATTTCTACCAAACACGGTTAATATAATTTTATTTCTGTCAATATATTTACTCAAATTAAAGACCTGCATTGGGTCAAAATATGATTATTTGGCGATTCCCCGACGTATCTTCTAAGCTTTCACACCACGAGCTCAATAAATGATTTGTCAGATCGAAAAAAAAAAATATTTAAGTCCACCAAGGCTACGAAATATTCCGTTTCAATTTTTATTTTTTAAATAACTAATTATAATTTACTTTGAGCAGTTAGGTACATGTTTAAAAACATGTACCTAACATGAAAAAAATTGCACTGCTACATTTATTGCCACTGAATTTTACCCCTTGGTACTGATTTAAATTTAGATTTTCTGGTAGATTAGGTAGGTTTTGAAAAGTTTTTAACCCGTTATTGTTAATAAGATAAGTTGCCAAACTTACAAGATATTATTTTTAAATGTTTTTTAATTTCTATGAAAGTATTCGACGTAAAAATTTGAAAGTTAGCACAGAGATAGAGCGTGGTGGCCCAATTATAGACGTGAAGTATAAAAAGTTGAATTTTAATTCTGGGGGTTAATTTCGGGGGGTAAATTGTGAAATGGAAAAAAAATTCAAAGGTGTCAAATGAAAGCTTATCGAAGCACGAATTCAACATTCAACAATGATGTATTTTTTATGCATTTTTTTAAACGTTTTTCGGGAATAACGCTTAAAAATTGCTGTCTCCCATCTGTATCACTAAAAGGAAAAGGATCATTCAGAAAAATCTGAAAAAATCATTGAGAATTATGTGTAGATTAAGAAAAAATTAGGATTAGAAAATCCCAGCGCGATCAAAATTATTATAAACAATTTAGTTGTTTATTTCCTTATAACTGCTGAACCATTGGTTTTAGAGAGAAAATTATTTGACAAAAAATATTTCTCACGATGTAAGAAACAACTTTTGCCCTTACACGTTTTTCAAAATTTTTAATTTGGCTCAGTCAAAACGCTCGCCCACTCAGCTCCGCGCATACGCGATGTGATACGGCGTTGGTGCCATCGGCGGCGGGTAGCGCGGCAGATGGGCTGAGATCGGGCGGCCGAGGTTTGATCAGGTTAAATGGAGGGCTGATGGCACGGAACCCCAGATAAAACCAGACCAGATGCGAAAGCTACAATGTCGCCTACTTCATGCGACGGCGAGCCAAGGATTGACGAGACGATCGGTCGGCGGTCCGGCATCTAGTACGGAGACCGAGGTTATAAATTTAAATCACAGCCACTGCCGTGTCTTCTTCAAATGTAACGTAACTGCCATATAGTACAGACGCCTGCACTATCGCACAGCGATGGTGCAGGCAGCCCTCAAGGTCATTGAGACTGAACACGATATTTGACAGTTTTACGCATCTGGTCTGGTTTTATCTGGGCCTTGCCAACCACATATTATATCGCGTCTCTGGTTATACATATATTTCCTGTGCTGAATACTGAATACCGAGAAATAGCAGTGATGATGGGTTTATAAAGCCGAAAGTAAAATTTGCATGATATACGAATTTTCATCCCTTATTAGTATTCTGACACCTGCACATAGCCTTAACCCCACAACCGTCCTCCCCCTTTCTCTGTGTTAGCAATAGTGAATCCGGTCATTTTCCTCAATTCCTCAATAAAAGTATTTGCACAGAAAAAATCACAAACAAATAGTAAAAATAGTTTCAACAACATTAATTTCCTCATTCTTCTAGTCTTACGATCATTAGAAAGACCTCCGCAAACCAAGATAATACATTAGAATCTAAATCTTTAGTTCTTTTGCAGGCGAATTAAAATTTTATATTCATTTTTGCTATAATTTTTTTTTAAATCATGGAAAAATCTGTCAACATTGCGCGGCAACCATCAGCCCGTTTGTGCCCTTCTCTCGTGCGTTCCTATTCGCTGCCGCCACTATCATGGAGAGTTCTTCACAAGGCAATACTTTGAACCGATTCTTTGGAAAACGAACCAATGTGTGTCTGTTTTAACACATAATAAATATATTCTGTTTGTAGGTAAGGTAAAACCACCAAAGGTTGACACGTTAAGAGCCTTTTTACACAATTGTGGTCATTTTTGATTCTAAGCTTTGATGAAACTTTGAACTGTATCAAATTATGTATAGATGGGACCCTTTACTAATAATTCTGGCAAATAAAATAAGGTTTTTTAAATAAATAACTAAAATTTTAATAAAAAAAATACTGCCCTGCAATACACCTAAAGGTTGACACCCAAAAATTTAAAAATACTTAAAGGTTGACATAGACTTTGACCCAAAAGTTGACATTTGCTTAATAAATATTTTGAAATGTCTGCCAAGATCTTAAGTTATATACCATAGACTATTTATATAATTTAGGAAATCAAAAACACTAAAAATAATGTTTTAAAATGTATTACAAAATATGTAACAAATGTTTAATTATAAAAGTACATAAAAACCAAATATTGACATGTTTATATCCAAAGCTTGACATTTTTGCTATAATAAATATTTTTGTTGTAAAATATATCTAAAGTAAGTAGGTACTTAAGTACTTAAATACCAAAAACAAGTAACAACCTCGGTAACCATGATACAATAAGGAAGATATGATACCAAACCCTGTCAAATTCGTCCGGGTTCGCGCATGACGACAAGCTGTTTGAAACTTTTAGAATCGTCACATTTTTTCATGGCAACGACTTCGGCCTCACCATTGGGAAGTATTTCTTGGATGACACAAATAAATTTATGTTGTTTCTTTTTTCCTGGGAATGCTACTACAACATAATCATTTTCTTTCACCATTCATTGATTTGAAACTGTTTCTAATTCTGGTTCGTCATTTTGGTTATGGGGAAGCCAGCTTTTGCAGATTTTAGTATCCATGAAATCAAAAAACCTTCTTCTTCAGACAAATATGACTGAAGACCCATTTGACATTTTCTGGGCGTTTCCCCCTAACTTTGTACAGAAGTGTTATCCTAGGCACTCCATGCTTTTTCGCAGCCGTCGCCACTGGCATACCTCTATCACAGTCTTCTATAGCTGCAGCCATGATCTCGGCCTTATAATTAAGAATTTTGCAAATTGTCGCCATGTTTCATAGGAAAAATCTGTAAAAACAACAACCAATTCAAAAGTTGACACACTTAAAGTCAAAAGTTGACAGGGGTGTCATCCTTTGGATACTGATTATCTTTTGACCTGAAACCTATATTGTAAAGTAATTTAAAAAAATGCTTGTATAAAGGAGACAGGAAACCTTAAAAATACAAATAACGGTATTTCATCCAAAGGTTGACACATCTGTCAACATTTGGAGGCTGGTTCATATTTTTCAACCAAAGGTTGACACCCCTTTATAAAAGACGAATTTAAGCAGTAAACGAATCTTTTTATCTATCAAAGTATACTATCACAACCCTAGTTTTTCACTAATAATATAATACTAATTGATAACAACACTTACCTTAAAATCACGATGTTAAAAAATTTTGAAATCTTATCTTATTGGTTAACAAAACTTAAAAATTTATAGAATGACATGCACACGTCTAGTTATTTTGCCGCCATATTGGAAAAACAGAAGCTAGGCCGGTTTAGTTGCGCAATCTACTCACAGATGGCACTAGCTATATATCCGACCCAACATAAACCAGTTGTAGGGAGAAACAAGCTTATTTTAGGGGTTTTTTCGGAAAAGTGTCAATCTTTAGCACCATGTCAACGTTTGGTGGTTTTACCTTATACCTATAACCTACAACGTTTTTACAAAAGAACATAATGGAAAAACCTGAGCAAGAAGCCCAGTGATGAGCAACTTGAAAAAGTGACGATAAAAGAAAAACATACCAACAAGGAGTTACTAAAAACACGAAAAAGAGGACCTTTTACAAGAACTTCCCTCAAGTCTATCCCAAGGTCAAAAAAACATTTAGCATTTATTACCTTAGAGATCCCCCCCCCCCCCCCGGGGGACTCTCTTTTGTTGCAGATAAAACATCACCTAACATACATATTATACCTCTTTAAAGTTGTAAACTTTTTCCAAATTTCATTTAGTAGTTCTACCGTTTTAAGGTAATTTTTCATTTTAGGGATGCCAAGTTATACTAAATTTTGAAAAATCGGTCAAGTGCAACATTAGTGTTCCGTGCCATCAGTTAAAATTAACCTGAGCAAACCTCGGCCGCCCATTTTCGCCGCCGACGGCACCAACGCCGTATCACATCGCGTATGCGCGGATCTGAGTGGGGAGCGTTTCGACTGAGCCAAATTAAAAATTTTGAATAACGTGTAAGGACAAAAGTTGGTCCTTACATCGTGAGAAATAAAACCAGTGGTTCAGCAGTTATAAGGAAATAAACAATTAACTTGTTATTGTTTATAACAATTGATCGCGCTAGAATTTTTTAATCCTGATAATAATCGGCACCTAATTCTCAATGTTCATGATTTTTTAAAGATTTTTCTAAGCAATCCTTTTGGTGATAAGGTTGGGGGATAGCAATTTGTAAGCGTTTTTCCTGAAAAATGTTTTAAAAAAATGCATAAAAAATACTCCAAATTATATTGTTAAATTCGTGCTTCAATAAACGTTCATTTGACACCCTACACGATGCCCTTGAACATTTTCCATTTCTCAATTTACCCCTTGAAATTAATCCCCAGAATTAAAATTCAACTTTTTATACTTCACATCTATAATTGGGCCACCACACTCTATCTAGTTTCAGAGAAAATAGCCTGTGGCAGACGGACAAACGCCGAAGTGATTCCATAAGTGTTTCGCTTTGCTTATTAACCCAGAACACTAAAACTTTGAATGGTGTCGGCCTTTACTTGATGGAAATCCATTATACACATAATGATAGGCATTTTTAGCCAAATTTCAGGGTTGGTTTGATTTAAATCATGATTTAAATCGTGATTTAAATCAGGTGATTTTTTTGAAAAAAATCAATGATTTAAATCATTTTTCTTCATAATGATATTTTATTATTACATAATAATTACGAGAATGATTATTTTATTTTAACTCGACTTGATTTTATTATCTACCATTATAATAGGTATAGGGCAGTGGTTCCCAAATGTCTCGAAATTCTGGAATTCTGGACCCCCAAAATTAGAAATTAGTAACATGCGGACCCACATTAACAGTTTAGCTTCAAAAATAATAAAAGAAACAACCTGTTTTAAACAAATATTTATTTGAAAAGTGCCGATTTATTCAATGCCTTTAATATGGCTTGGCAATTTGCACCAAAAGGCATCATGCTATTTATGAATAAAAACGGCATCCTATAAAAGTAACTTAAAAACTGAACTAAACTGAACAAAATATATTCTCTTTTCTAGCAGAAAAAATCATCAGTTTTGGATTTTAATGAGAAGAATGAGATACTGTTTTTTGTGTCATAGTTCTTTCTAAATCTGGTCTAAGATTCGAACAGCCAGATTCTCCAACGTAGTGCGGTCTAATTTGACAACCAAAAGTTTTAAACTGACAAGTGTAAGAATAAGATAATTAAGTTTTATGCTATGAACTTATTTTTGAGCTGTCTCACAAATTTGTAAAGAAAAGGGCAATTTTAGTAAGTACTTTTGACAAAAATAGAACTAACTTCATTACAGCAACTCGTTCCAAGATGAAAATGATTTGGAAACCAAGCAAATCGGTGAAATATCAGAATAATTCATAAGTTTTTAATAAGGACTTATTAACAATGACAGGACAAAAACCTGTCAAAACATAACTGACCAACTAGATTTCAATTTAAACCAGTACTAAATCTTAAACCTTCTTAGTAAATCTGCACGGAAATTTTTAATCTTAGATCTGAAGCAACATCCAGCCGATTTCTTTTTTTGGATTTTAGCAGAATGTATTCAGAGAAAGTTTGTGCACACATACGTCGTGCAAAAGGGCATCAAGTGTTTCAAAGCAAAGGTTGTCGGACCCCCGCAAAATAACCTGCGGACCCCTAGGGGTCCGCGGACCACCATCTGGGAACCACTGGTATAGGTTATAGGTAGCTATATAATATGTACCTATTGTTTTTTGTTTGTGTTTTTAAAATTACCGTTTTCTGTTTCGTTTGCTGAAGTTTCAATTAATATTATTAAATTTATATTTTCTACTCCATTATTTTAATATTTACTGCATTTTAATTATTTACTATTGTAACTGTGTTACATCTGAACAAACAATAATGAAATAATACAAACCTAAAAAAACCAAAAAATCTGATTTAAATCAAAAAAATCTGATTTAAATCAAAAAAATCTGATTTTTTTGATTTTTTTTAAAAAATCATGATTTTTGCCAACCCTGCCAAATTTCCACTTTTATTTAATGCTTTATAATATGACGCGTTTCGCTACACTATAGCTTCATCGGATGTTTGTTACAGACTGTAACAAACACCCGATTACCCGATGAATCTATAGTGTAGCGAAACGCATCACGTTATAAAGTATTAAAAATAAAAGTGGAAATTTGGCTAAAATTGTCAATCATTATGCAGAACACTAAATAAAATTGTCAATCATTATGCGGAACACTAAAAATAACTCAAACATTCATTTAACAAAATGTACATACAATTTCCTAATCATTATTTAACCGACTAATGGGTAAAAAGAGAACCGAGGCTCGAAACTATTCCTCCCACAATCACCATTATTCATTCTAGTAAATACACCTTTTTTGGAGAATCACCCTTGGTGCCTCGAAAAACCGGCAACTGTGCACCCACCTACCACGTGGTCGCCCCGAGATAATCATGCCGGTTGCGACGTTGCCGCATTTTTAATCCGAAACTTTATTTTATACTTTATTATGGGTTTTCTTGCGAATTGTACCTACATACTTATTGATGCATGTAAGAAAAACAATTTTTAGATATGTATACATTTTTAGGTAATATATAAACCATATTTACAACAAAAAATGTGCAAGGAATTTTATATAAGCGTCTTCACAATTTTAAATGGAAAGAAACTCAGCTCCATAACACTATTTACAAGAAGGAAAAAACAAAACACTTACCCTTGTTCCACCGGTATTGGTCCTCCAATTCCTCGTCCCATCATCCCGTGACCCGGTTCCATGGGTCCCGACATCGGATGTCCGGGTCCAGGACCGAACGGAGACCCAGGTGGAATCCCAAAACCACCCGGGCCAAAGTTATGGAAGTGGGGGTTACCGCCCGGCCCCACGAATGGAGGTCCCGAGGAGCCTGGGCGACCGAACGGAGGTGGACCTCCGGCCGAAGGGGAACCGAACGGGCCGCCGGGTCCATTGTAGGGGGGTCCGGCGCTGTTCGGAGGTGGGGGGAAGCCTGAAAGGATAATTTAACTTTTTGTGCTTCTCTGGATGGCTTAGTAATATGGTTTTTAAAAAAAACTAGTGAATTTTAAAGGCGTTATGCTACTAATATACTAACCTCCAGCATTCTGAGGCGGTCCAGGCGGCCCTGGTGTCGAGCTGCCTGACGGTGCAGGTGAAGCCGTATATTGCGGCGTAGAAGCTCCAGGTGGGGGCCCACCGCCCCCCTGGTAAGGCGGTGCACTGGCAGCGGCCGGGGATCCCGCACCAGCCGGCGGGCCCGCCTGGAACGGTTGGGGCCCCTGGAAGCCGGACGGCGGACCCGAGCCGAAGGCCCCGGCGCCCCCTGCGAAGCCCTGTGGCTCCGGACCGGGCGGCGGACCCTTCCAGGGCGCGGCGGGGTCCTCCAGGGTGACGGGCAGCGTGCTGAGGGCGGTCACGCGACGGCTAGGGCCTGAAAAATTAAAGAAGAAAAAGCGTGGACAAAAAGAAATTTTAATAAAAAAAAAAAATTTCTGATTACCAGACATGAAAAAAAGATAAATTATTCAAGTGGGTTAATTTAGTGCAATTATCGCATTCAAACCATTTTTATCGCCTAATAGAAACTAACAAAAAATTCGCGTGGGTCGCGGGTTCTCCATTTAACGAACGCTAAAATCGCTAATTAGGGTTTAATATTTTAAAGACCCGTTATACCGGATTTTTTGCTAATTGCCTGTTTTCTATTAGAAATAATATGATTTAGTATTGTTTTCTAAATTGGTTGTCATTTATTTTCATATTATTAAAATTAACTGTTTGGTCCGACTTGTTATCCGTTATTGCTAACTTTTGAATTTTGTAAGATTTACTTCAATGATACTTAGGGAATGTAGAGAATTGTTTGGGTCCCGAATTTCTAGTACTTTTATAAGTTCCAAGATGCTTAGGGATTCGGAGCAACTAGAAAACAGATCGGTTAAAAATCGTGACTAGAAACCCGACCTCTAAAGCCAACTAAAATACCTACATATAATTATTAAGATCTACGGGTACATTATTAAAATCAGAAGTGGGATAACAAAGATCTTGGCAACATAAAATAGGCGGTACCTATATAAAAGCGGGCTAGTGTAGAAAAACAAGTTTCTGATTACAATAACTGAATTAATATTGGACGGTCGGTGTGTAAAATGCTCGGTAACATGTTTTTGAGTAAGGTACAATAAAAATCATTTAATTTATGTCTTTATTTTCCTGAAGACATTTCACTTTATTAACTAACTTAAAATCAGAAGTGGGACTGCAAATAGGTACAATTTAAGCCAGACTGTATAAAATATTATGCAGGTATAGATATTTTTAGACGTAAACGTGCTAGCATAGAAATAAAACCAGTTGAAGTATGTAACTGAGTTATCTAATAATTAGGTGGAATATTGTTTCAGTTATTATATAAACTCTTATTTACATCTTGATTTTCTTGAGGATCCTCGGTCATGTCTCATAGTCCCACTACTTTGAGAGCACTAAAAATGTATTTTTAACTCTAGGGAGCAAGAAAAATCGTAGTGTTTCTAAAAAGGACACACGTATGTTTAGAAGTTCTGACACCACTGTCATTCATGCATTCGACTTGCCGACTGTTTTGCCGGTACGCAGTCGAATGTACCGCTACGGGACAGGTAAATTTTTCCAATAATTCTTTTGTTCGTCGGAAATTAGTCAAACTGGGGCCATAAAAGAAAGGGCATCTCAAGATTCTCAAGGTGCAAATAGTAGGTAGCCATACTACACCAGTTGTAGGTAATTTTCTGATTTAGTTACAAAAATTAAAATTGGAGACTTGAAGTGTACTTATGTATGTTACTACAGATGTAATTATTTGAGGAAAAATGTATTTAGGGCTATTTTTTCCTAGTATGCTAATAAGAAAGGAACTAAAAACCAAATTTAAATATTGATTAAAACAAAATTGCTTACAGTGGATAGGTACATCTGGATATCTGAAAGCTAATTTAAAGAATGGGGTTTGGCTCTCGATTTTTATCAGTGTCGTTTGATTTTTTTTCTGATAAACATATAGGTACTTAAGTAATTCAAATATGTATTCCACAAATATTGTCATTGAATGATGATGATGATGATGATGATATGCAAGAAAATTGTATACGGCACATAAAACGACTGCTTTATGTTATTTTTTTTTACGCTATTTTTTTGTGATTTGCACTAGGTATTTGAACAATTTCTAATTACAGTAATTACTGATTACTGATTAGAAGTATAAATTATTGATAGGTTTTGCTTGGTTTATTTTATCGGGGAAGAAAAGAGAAACATTGTTATGCCCAATTAATGTCCAAATGAGCCAGAGACCAACCCAACTTTTACTTTATGTCGCATAATCTCAGCAGGCCAGTATCCAGTTTTTGATTTCAGAGGGGGCAACTAAAGTTTTAGTGGTGGGGGGAGGGGGGCTATTTTAGTTTACGAGACTTAAATAGCCTTTTTAGCTACGAAGTCCAAAAAATAGTTTTTTCTGTGATTTTATGTAGGTTCTTATTTTTTATGTATATTAAAAAATGGTAAGTATATTTGTATGATGTAACATTTTTCTAGTGGACAAGACAATGATTTTAGTGATTTTCTATAATGGGCAACTTTTTCTTTCAGAGTGGGCATTGCCCACTCTGCCCCAGACCCCCCCCCCCCCCCCCAGCTACGTGCCTGAATCTCAGACTACGTTTTTCCATCAAAAATGGGTTTTAAATTTTTAATTTAAGTATTGTAAAGTCCCTGTAAGAGCTGTAATATTTGACGTGGTTTAGTTTTAACAAAAAAGCTAGGAGGTATTATAAATTTGAAATGGGGGATAAGTTAGGTTATGGCGGAGATTGTTTGGTTATGTAAAGTTGTTTTGATATTGCTTTGTTAGTACCTACGATTTATATTAGACTTTGGGGGCGTTGTTATAGAACATTGAGGGGGCCGGTTTTACAGTTTTTCCGATATTTACGTTAGAGGTTAGTTAAATAGCAGAGAGTGGAAGCCCACCTTGGTCGGCTGTGCCGCTGGCCTTTTCAAGTAGGGGAGCAATGGCAGCAACGTTAATCAACTAGTTTTCTTCTTAGGCCTCCGACAGAAATGCTCTTGCGAGAAGCTGTCTGCTTCTGCTGCCATTATAATAACTGCGTCGCCGGGTTGTTCTTGTTCGGTGTTGCCGAGGCGTGAACATCCGACAGCGCCGTTTTCGAGCGACGACACAACATTCCACCGGTTTCAAATTCAAACACAAAACACACCAAAACACACACGCGTCAAACTGGGCTCAAAAGCGGATAGTAAACGTACGGCCTTTATCAATCCCCGATGCACGCGAACTAGGCCACTAGATTTCACACGGGTGTCGATTTTTTTCACACTCACGCTGCCGCGTTTTTGTTGTTTTTTTCGAAGTCTTCCATCGCGGCGGTAGTTGACAGTGTCACCCTCGGAAATCAATAAAGTTAACCAACCCCTTAGCCTTTCCCCACCCTCTGCTCATTCAAAAACATTACGATTATCATTACACCACCACCGGTCGGCGTTCGGCGTCAACAGAGCACGGTTTTTCGACACTTTGCCGCTAAACGAACAACGAACTAACTTTGCCGGGCTGTGTTATACGGCCTTGCTTGACTCACGCTTGGACGTCACTGTCGTCATCGCCGTTGCCGTGCCGTGCCACGTCTCTCCTCGACGAAAGTAAGTAGAGCAGCCATGAAAGTCATCCGATTCCAGCAAACCCGCCGCTTATCAGATACATGGTACGCTGCTGTTGCAGCGCGGCCAAACTGCTGCCGCGACTTTCTGCTGTCCTAGCAGGTTCATTCGTATAGAAAAAACTACGCTACGTATTGTCAAAGAAAATTATAGCTACGCAATAATTTTCTTTTGTATTATAGATAAACTAGACACCGGCACGTGGTCGCCACTTCAAAAAATAGAGGGGATGATATCTGCTTCGAAACAATTATTGCAGTATCGTTATTTATTTTTAGAGGTAAATATTAAATGCGTAACACTAGTCCCTGAATTATTTTACAAGCATTTTATAGAGGCTTGTTTTTCGCAAGTTGCATAGGTACTTTCTTGCGATTTTAAATTTTCTTCTACAATATATTGCATTGTTACGTATAAGCACAAAAATTTTACAGGATTTAATTTAATTCCCCTTAACTCACTTCATCAAAACACAAGGAATCACGAATTGGTAATTTTAGGTATACTTTTTTATTCCAGAACTATCAATAAATAACAATATAACAGGCTGTGTTTCTTGCTTTTTTAACCGTACCTCTACCTATTTAGAAATAAAACAGTTACCACAACTGATTTGTTATAAAATCAGCTAAGAAATAAAAAATAATACTTCCAATTTGTGATTTTATTTTTCAAATCATTTTCTTTTTATGAGCTACAGTATTTTTGAATAAAATTGTCGGCGGTAATGCTGCATTATAGGATAGGCAACCATTAGTGGCTGTATAGTTTCGCTGGTTTTATTATGCCAAAAGAGGCGGCAAAGATGGCAATTCAAATTAAGTCAAACAGCATTGTCACAGCTGGGAACAGCTGATTTTTACTGGTGAAAATGGCTCACCAGACGACAAAATTGATATAGATGCCAAATAGCACAATAATAAAGACAAAGACTAAATGAAAACGTTGCCCACCATTGCCCACTATGTAAATTAGCAAATCGGTCGATGAGGGCGCGGTGTTCAGGTGTTCTCCATTTGAATCGCCAATCTGCTCACTGGACTGGGATATGTGTTCTTGTTATAGCAAGTATAAATATAAACCTATTATATTTTCTTTGATTTCTATAATTGGGTTTAACCACAAATGAAAATGTAGGCGCGATATCCGATACCCTCTAACGCCCCAGAAACTTGGTTTCCTATTTACAGAGCCAAGAGACAAGTAGCCAAGTAGCGCAGAGCTCAGTGCCAAATATTGGGATTTACAAGTATTGGCTACCTAGCATGATACAAATAAAAGAAGATATGACACCGCGCAGGTAGGCGTGGCCATGAACGTCACGCTGTGAGTAATTCCGCCATATTTTGTAACGAAGCACGTCTTTGTTAAGATCGTGTATCGTGTTGTGTATGGTTGTCATGTGGACAATCAATGCTAGGGCTTTATGTCCGATATTAAAGTTTTTAGCTCCCCCAAAGACCAAGTGTTTGGAAGCGTCTGAGCAAACGAGAAGATAAGTTTAATGTGACAAATGCTAGAACCTGTTCTAGACATTTTAACGAAAGTGATTATGAAGGTAATTTAAAGCATGAATTGTGTCATGTCATAAATGTCAAATGTGTTTAATGCTTTTACAAACCCGCTTCAATAAAAAAGTTTACTGTGACAAAACAATAAAATCGCTAAAAATCTCCACGGTAACGAATCAACAGACTTTAATCGAGAAAATACGACGAAGAGACTGAAAAAAGGTCATTTTCTTAAAAAGTAATGTCTTGTTTTACCTAATTTCATAAATTTAGATGTTTTTGTCTTGTTTAGAAAAATTTTTGGCATTTTAAGATTTTTTAAATTTGAAAAATTAAAGAATACAGAAATACAATAATTTTTAATAATTTATTACTATTTAAAGTGTAAAAAACAAAAAAAACTACCCTAAAAACATGTTTCCGTCACAAACATACAGATCTTATTCACCGCAAAAAATATTTGACAATTTATACAAATTATAGGAACAAACAAAATTCTTATTTATAACATATTTTCGGAAGACCCTGTAGGTAAGTATACATATTTTATTAAGAATATGCTTCTAAATAAAAATTATTATCTTAATTATTAGGCATAGTTTTATTTAATAAAATTATTTACATTTTCTTTTCACATAAATAAATACATATAGAACGCAATTGGCAGGCAATTTACCAATATCTATTATTTTAAATTAATTTATCCCTTTATTTACATGATTATTTTAAGTCATATACTTTAAAATTTGTATTATGAGCAGGAGGCAAAGTATATTGCCAATAGAATTTATATAAAATCGCGTATAACTAACTTAAACTCTATATCGCGCGTTATAAATTTCAAAAATAACTCACAGCCTGACATCATGCGCGAACCCGGACGAATTTGACACGGTTTGGTACCATATATTCCTTTTTTTCATGGCTACCTAGGCTGCTGTAGGCCGTAGGCACAGATTAATCTGTGATCTATGTAGGTACCTCATGCATGAGTGAACAGTAATTATGAGTGTGTTTCATAAAATAGTACTCCTAATAATAATAATGGTTGATTTATTATTTTGCATCGGTTCATAATAGAGTAAATAAAATGTTTACCCTTTTAACAAAGCTATCCACTTTCCTCTGGCGACGCCATTCACCATTACGTCAACATATATTTGTTGATAAGACGCGTCTTGTGATTTTTCCGATATAATTAATCTGGTCTCGTTTCATTTTATTTATTATTTCTTCTAGAATACACTATAATAATTCCTTTTCCTCAAAAACTAAATTATCTTACACCGCATTTTATCTTTACAAAAATATATAGTAGACTATTTCACGCGTCTAAACGCAATAACGCGCAGACTATGTTTAGCTGTTTTGCATAGGTCATTTGGTGTAAATGAAAAAAGATTGGTCATGTGCAAGCTGCACGATTAGTGTTCCGTGCCATCAGCCTCCCCAGTTAACCTGAGCAATCCTCGGCCGCCCGATCTTCACCCATCTGCCCCGCTACCCGCCGCCGCCGGCACCAACGCCGTATCAAATCGCGTATGCGCGGAGCTGAGTTTAAGCCAAATCAAAAATTTTAAGAAACGTGTTAGGCGAAAAGTTGTTCTTTACATAGTAAGAAATATTTTTTGTCGAAATTTTTTTTCCCTAATAATGGTTCAGCAGTTATGAGGAAATAAACAATTAAATTGTTTATAACAATTGTTCGCGCTAAAATTTCTTAATCCTGATAATTTTCGTTCAATCTACACCTAATTCTCAATGTTAATGATTTTTTTCAGATTTTTCTCAGCGATCCTTTTGGTGATAAGGGTGGGAGACAGCAATTTTTAGGCGTTTTCCCGAAATTTTTTTAAAAAAAGCATAAAAAAATTAGTGATATATATTGCTGAATTCGTGCTTTAATAAGCTTTCATTTGACACCCTACAAAATGCGTCCTTAAAAAAAAATTCTGGGTCCCACTTTACCCCCTGAAATTAACCCCCAGAATCAAAATTCAACTTTTTATTCTTCACGTCTATAAGTGGGCCACCACACTCTATCTCTGTGCTAAATTTCAAATTTTTATGTCGAATAGTTTCAGAGAAAATCGCCTGTGACAGACGGACGGACACAGAAGTGTTCTGTTTTGCTAATTTTATCACGGTAATATATACTGCTTACAGAGAACAGAGAATGGCGTGAAACAATAAGTAGGAAAATCAAGAAGACACTATACTAGCATACTTCAACAGTACTGTACAGTACTAACACTACTAACTAGTACAATTATGAATGAGCCACTGTATGGCCGCAGAACTGTATTATAAACTACTTTATAATGAAATCATCCAAATAATTTGAATATTCCCTAATATTGCCAAGGATAAAAACGGAAGCAACGAAAACTTTGTTAAAAATAAATAATTATAACTTTATTAAATCGGTGGTTTTATGGCAAAAGGTGCTATGTCGACATTTTTTTGGCCAAATCACGGTTTTTGTGTTACATATAATATGGCAATAAGTTCTATGTTCTCTAAAAACCATATGGCTCTATTTGCTTTAAAAATATTACTATTTTAAATTGTCAAGATGAGCTAAATTTGTTTCTATTACATATTTTTATGGCAGAATGCTTCTTTTTGCTCTCCTGTAAAATTTTACTTTTCTCACATATCACCTTTTGCAATAAAACCACCGAAATTTAAAACAAAATGTATAACATATCTCAATAAATTAAGTACAATAATTTACTTAATAATTAAGGTAAGACGGCACAATTATTTGCAGGTATAACTAAATAAAATATAAATGTATGCCACGAATTTCTGTTGTAATAATAACTCTGCTGGCTTCTGAACACCTTTTTTACTTAGTACAATAAATACCCTTATTTGTACCAATTTTGTACAACTATTTCCTAGTGACGAAAGGCCCTTGGTTAAGATTTACTTAATTTTTTTGCACTACTTAATCCTAAATAAAATTGTGAGCAATTTTTCACATTGCTTTAAAATTATATTTTGAAGATCTGTATAGTATAACAACCTATTGCTTTCCTTTCTTGCCCCAATAGTCTTCACTCTGCATCTCACTCAATCGAGACAAAGTCCGATCGAAAGCAAATATTTCCTCATCTCCAGTAAAAATGTTGGCTGTCAAATCATTATCATCAATTTTTAAATCGTCCATTAACATCCTGTGCTCGTCGCTGATACCCTCTGCTGATGCTTTTTCAAAGAAAAATAACTGTTTAATCGGGACGTCCGCCGATATAATTAATTTGGTTTTTTGGTCATAAAAAGCATCAATCAATGTAATAAATCGCCTTGCTTGGGACCGCATTTTTATAAGGTCGATTTGAGGAATGTCTTTGATAATAATTGTGTGAAAAAACTGTGTTAAGTGAAGGTAGTCATTGGCTCCTAAAGGTCGATCGCAGAGCTCTTGAAATGAACTTTCCAAAAGCCCTCCACACACTTTTTTAAAGGTCACATTTCTGCCTAAGATAGTAAAAGTTTTTGCTTTGATAATATCATTTTCTTTGGAACAAAGGAATTTAAAAATAGGCTCTATGGGGTCAAGTTTATACTCGGATTTAATAAAATAATTAGTTTTATCCCCTATCACCTTCTGCCTATAATCAATACCAGAATCTAAATTCCCTATCTCACAATGACTCTTTAGGACGTCTATAAAAGGCAAGAAATTAGATCTTTGCAAACCATTTTTATATAAATCCTCTGGCGGTCTGTTGCTGGTAGCAATCATAACAATTCCACTATTAAACAATTCTGTAAATAATCGTTTTAGGATCATAGCATCGGCAACATCAGTAACTTGAAATTCATCAAAACATATAAGCCACGATTTTTCAATAATTGACTTTGCTACAGGGGGAATGGGATCAAAAGGTTTGGCTTTTCTATCAGAAAAATCTTGCACTACCTCCTGCTTTAATTCATGCATTCTTTGGTGTACATCTATCATAAATTCGTTAAAATGCACTCTTTGTTTAGATTCGATGTGGCAAGTATTAAAAAACAAATCCATAAGCATTGTTTTACCTCCACCGACAGCCCCGTAAATGTATAAGCCTTTGGGTGCACTTTGCTTGCTACTGGATAAAAATCTACTAAAAAAATTTCCTTGTGATGGTTGGTAATGTTGCACATCTTCATAAACTCTCTGTAGTTGGTCGGCAATCTCCAGTTGAACACTGTCTCCTTGTAATTCATTGGCAGCTATTTTTTTCTGAAGTACTGCGATAGGCCCCTCTTCTAAAATCTTATGTCTTGCCCTCAACGAGTAATTTAGCTTAAATATCACACTTACGTTAGGTTGCCTGTTTAAAATTTTGAAGAGTATTCCTCGATCCATATTGGCTGTATTTCGTCTTATAGAAATGCATATCCAAAACTTTTTACTTAATGGGCTTTATAACTGCCCTTCAATAAAACCATAATTTTTTCATAATAAGCCTAATTAGTTTTAAATTACGTAATTTTACAGCAATTTCACATAATCACATATTATTTTTAAATTTATGAAAGGTGCGGGTGCGACCTTGGATTTTTTAAATGTTTTTGCGACCAGGAAATTATTAATCCAGTAGCAACAGTAAATGAATACTACAAGTATTTTCTATTGGAAGAACTAATGAACTAATGCGATGTGAGTGTATCTGCATCTTATTTTATTCTATGTTGTTAATAAAGGATAGGAATAATATACATTTAGTGCTAATTGATCAGTGGAAATCTTTTTTTAAGAGACCATGGTCACGAAATCGACAGAGAATAGAAATCGCTAATTTGCGTTTTCCATTGGTCACAAGCAGTCACAAGTCACAGCTCTCACTTACGGTAAATTTAACCGTGTAAATTTTTGCGTGTAACGGTAAACAAGTTTGTAGGGAGCGCCTGGTGTGCACATCAGTCTGTGCTTTACCAGATTGGGCGCTTTATCACAATTTGGGCGTTTTTTGAGCAAGGACTTTGCTCCTTGTTTTTGGGAAAATTCGCAAACCGCATTTTTGGGCGATTTTGCGTTTTGCCGTTTACGAACTGACAATAATTTTCTTTCATTATCATTATCATATTTAATATTATTATTCATTTTTTTAGAAAGTTCCAACAGAAAAAAAGATAGCGACCTCGATGTTAATGGGCTAAAATATTATGGTCAGTGGACGGCCACAATAAGTGTCTCAAGACACTAAAATACATGTTAATTTATATAAAACTCATAATGAACAAAGACACAACACAATAAGTTTTGAAACATTTTCAAAATATACTATTACAGTAAACTTTTCCTTAGATCTCGCAATTATGGACCTGAACTGTGTAAGTTTTGAAGAAAGCGATAGATAGGTATAAGGAGAGGATTGCCATCTCTCTCTATCTTATAAGGAGAGGATTGCCATCTCTCTATAAAATTAGAAAGCGATCAAAATCTTTATCGCTTTTTTTGTTATAGAGTTCGGCTGATGGCATCCTGTTGAAGTCTGGTCTATTGTACGTTTAGAGGTTGGCTAAAAAGACAGGATCGGACTTGTACTCACCGTTCTACTTCAATGTTAAACACCAAGAAGATCTTGTTTCTGAAATATATAAAGTTCAAAAGTAAAATGTTTAAAACACACACTGTACAAAAAACACCCACAGAAACACCAACATCACAAACACAAAACACCAAAATAAAATGACGCGACCTGTCGTGTCACCTTGATACGGTCCAACACTGATCTAGGGACTTTTTGAAGGAACCATATCAGCTTTTGATGTCATCTGTGATTGTCAACTGTCGAAACGCTGAGTTATATCATAAATTGAACTATTCGTGAACTGGGTAGTGCCCGAGAAGAGCAAATGTGGTCTACTGACACTTTTCACATTGGTGACGTGTCCTTCATGCTGTTCGTTTGGACTAGAGCAGGTGCACCTAAGTGCAAAAAGGGTACTTTTTTTGTACTTTTTACACCTTCCCTGAAGGAGTTGGAAAAAGTGTAGCTCAGTTTCTTGTTAGTGCATACTGCATCCTAACCTTTATTTTCATAAAATAAGTATTAAATTTTGTAGAGCAGCACTAGAATTGCGAGAACTAGGCACGGTAAACTAACCTCTATAGAGCTGGTAGGCTTCTGTTTTTTAGATCATTAAAATAGCAAGTTTTAAGACGAGAAGTAAGCCACCCTGACAAATAGTAGAGTTCAATTTATAATAAATAAACCATGGAGTTCAATGAATAAAACTCAGCGTTTCGACATTTGACAATCACAGATACACAGATGCCATCAACAGCTGATATTGGTTTCTTCAAGAAGTCCCTAGATCAGTAGTGGGTTGAGAGTGGGCCGTATCAAGCTGACATGACAGGTCGCGTCGTGTTATTTTCGTTTGATTTTGGTGTTTGTGTTTGTGATGGTGTTTTTAGTATAGTGTGTATTTTAAACACTTTACTTTTGGACTTTATAGATTTTCAGAGACAAGATTTTCTTGGTGTTTATTATTTAAGTTGAACGGTGAGTACAAGTCCGGTCCTGTCATTTAGCCAACCCATAAACGTAAAATAGACCAAACGTCAACAGGGTGCCATAAATGACAAATGGCTTGGCCACCATATTGTGAGATCTAAGAAAAAGTTTACAATATCAACAATTTTAATGGAAGTACCCCAAAGACTGAGGATTAAAAGAATATACCGAAAAAGTTGTTGAGGTTATGTTTAAACATTTTACACGTTGTTTGTGCACGAACTAGATAAGCAAGGCTTAAAAATAAGCTAACATATGGCCGTGAAGAGACCGTATTAAGTATAAAACAGAAAGATCACATCATATGACGGCTTAAACTTAAGCCCCGCTGCGACGGTTCGTGCAAACCGCCATGAGTACAATTTTCATACACTTATATTGCATGGTATGCCACCCAGTGCACCTAGTGTAACTAGTAATTGTAAACGAACAAAGCTTATTTTTTAAACATATGTGTAACAGTGTAACCTCAATGTTTTGTTGGTGTGAGAAAAACTGTAAATTTTGAAGAAGTGCTGTAATAAAACGATTATTCTGTTCATTTTGATGTAAAAATGGCCCTTTTCAAATTTTCCAACAATTGGGAAACTAACGAGAGGGGGGACGAATTGTGTGAAACTTTTATAAAGGTAAGTAAGACAGCTTGTAGGATATAGGTATTCAAAATATAAACGTAGCCTGCCGAGTTTCTTCTCAAATGTAGAACTAAAAATGTGTAAAAATACTTGGTTAAAATACCTCAGAGTTTCGAAAGTTTACATAATCTTGCATTTGTTTCAAAAATTGTCAAAGTTTGTCACTTGTGGCAGTTAACATAAAATTCATGTCAACATCCGTTTGTAGTGTTCCTCATATTCATTTTTTAAATACAAAATAAGTCTAAACTACAACTTCTTAAAATGTCTTGGAGAAAGATCAGATTCTTAAGCAAATTTTTTACTGGGCGGAAATTAAACTCTTTGAAGGTCAGTAACATAATGTCTGCTGCTCAAGTACCAAACGTCCTGTTTTTGCGCCGGTACGTTTCTGACGGTAATATTGGTAGTTCCACTTCAGTTATAACAAATGTCGAAAAGAAATTTCAGGAGAAAACATTTGATATGTCCGGTGATACAGAAAACAACGAAAAAGCAAATTCAATACGAAACATGAAGTATACTTTTATACTTTTGGGGATTTCCTTTGCTGCTGTTGGTTCCTACATAATATTTACATTTGGTGGACCTCAAGTTAATGAAAGAGGTGAAATAATTGTCGATGAGTTTTCCTCTATGCCTCTATGGAAACAGTATATTTTAAGAGGGTGTAAACAAATAGAAGAGTTTGCAGTGCTAATACAAGAACCATCTAGAGAAAAACTGTTACCTGATACCTTAGTTTATCCATATTATCAGCCTCCATACACGTTGGTTTTAGAATTTACTGATGTCTTGGCTCATCCCGAGTGGACATATCAGACAGGTTGGAGGTTTAAAAAACGGCCGGGCATAGATTACTTGTTGGAGAACCTCGTGGGATTATATGAAATTGTCGTTTTTACAGCTGAGCCTGGAATAACTATATTTCCTGTAATAGAGGCATTGGATCAGAAGAATCTAATCTCGTACAAACTTGTTCGAGACTCCACACACTTTGTGGAAGGAATTCATGTTAAAAACTTAGAACGACTTAACCGTGACTTGAAAAAAGTTATCGTCGTGGATTGGAGTAGCCAATCAGTCAAATTCCACCCAGACAATCACTTTGTAGTTGATAGATGGCAAGGAAACGATGAAGATAATACCTTGGTGGAATTGACTTCATTTCTTAAAACAATAGCTCAGACGGAGATAGAAGATGTAAGAGAAGTTATAAAATTTTACAAGCAGTTTGACGATCCCCTGGCGACGTTTAAACAAAAACAAATAGAATTTTACGAAATGCAGAAGCAAAGTTCAGAGAAACCATCAGCTCAGCCCAAAGAGTCAATGAAGAGATTGTTCAGTACATTGTTGTAAATCATATCTTTTCTGTACAAGACCAGTGTAAATGTAATAAAGTTTTTTAGAGTTTCTCTTTGTTGTATTCATTGGTGTGATAAAATTACTCTCCTTATGGTTTCTATATTATTTTTGATGGTCTTCTAATATTCATGAACTAAACTGATTGAAATAAATTAAGCATATTGTGGTTTCTCCAAGAAAAAGTATCCCAGAGAAAAAAAGTTTTTTTATGTTCTCTAATCTTCTTTTCTGAAAAATAGTGTTTATACACATTTAAAATTGTACCAAAGAAAACTTTTTCCTGTAATAATTGTGATTATTCTATGTTTCACAATATGAATAAGCGTCATTTAACTGAAGACAAAGCAAATCAAGCCACTGGGTTGCTACTTGGAGGTGCGCGACAGATTGATGTAGCTAATCAGTTTAAGGTTTCTCAGAGTGTGATTTCCCGTCTCAGCAACCGATTGAATGAGACTGGAACTGTTAGGGAAAGGTCAAGAGAAGGCAGGCCAAGGTCAACGAATGACAGAGAAGACAGATTAATAGTCAGAGGAGCTAAGATGGAGCCTTCAACTGCACGTTTTTGAGTCAGGACCTTTTTGCTGCCAGCAACTGTCTTAACTCGTTTAAATGAGGCAGGTCTACATTGCTTTAGGCCTATAAGGTGTCCTCCTTTGATTGCACATCACAGACCTCAATGTTTGCTTTGGTGCAATGAACTGGTAAACTGGCGTGATGAGTGGAAGATCGTGCTGTTTACAGATGAGAGCCGCTTTTGTCTTCGTGATGATAGACTCAAACTCAAACAAACTTTATTGTCCAAGACTCATCTTATTGACAAAGCAAAAGGCTAAGTCTAAAATAATCAAACAAATATATAAACGGTACAGAAACTAGATACAGATAACAAAATTACATGTCCTAAGCATAATTCATAAAAAATATTAACAAATGACCCTTAAATGTAAAAACATAATATATAAAACTTATTTGCTAAGGTCAAAAAATAAAAGCAGCAAAGAGAGAATTATACATAATATACATACACATACATTCATACATGCACATTAGGGTGGGCCGAAAATCCGCTTTTTTTGAAATTCTTTTATTAATACCGAAAATATTGTTCATCATGCTAAGACAAAATCTGTGCAAAAGGAAAAAATTTTTAGTTGACATCTTAGGCACGCCAAAGTTAGTCAAAGTTCAAAGTGTAAAAAAAAATTCTGCACTGACCCAACCGGGCTGGGCCGTATTTTAAATTGTCCTAATAGGTTTAAGTGGACGATATAAATTCATTAAAACTAAGAGAGAAACAGACGTACGCGCTTTAGGAAGTTTCTTACATTACCAGCGTAGTCCAGAGGTAGAATCTCAGCGAGTTGACCTAAGAGGTCGTGGGTTCGACGCTGTGTTAGGGTCGACTTTTTTCTTTTAATTTTTGTTAGTTAAAAAATTAGATCGGCTCTAAAAGGTGTATTGGCAACAAGTTGTTCCTCGATAAAATATTTTTAAAATTATTGGCAGTCATTTGAATTTTTTGAAACCTAAAATATAACTTCAAAAAACATTCAAATGACTATAACTTTCTACAAACACATTTTTTCTCTTAAAATTTAAAAATTAATTGTCGACAAAATGATGTAAAATGTGTTTAGAAAAAATAATAAATAAAATACCTAAACGTGTTCATTTTTTTCCCGGTGGAAGCTATGCAAAAATTCAACTTCTTTCGCAAATTACAAAATGTTTTTTTTTCTTTACCAAAACATTCCCAGTGGGCTCACTATTAAAACCCCTAAATTTGGTACGGTTCCTGTAAGTAGGAACAGAGATATACATCTTTGAAATTTCACCGCACGCCCCTGATGCCAACCCTGGTTTTTATAACGTCGAATATAAAAAAAAATACAAAATACGGTTCTGAACCTCCAATTCGCTAAATCCTGTACGTGTTCCGTATCAATTTCCGTTTTTCGTTCATGCGTTTTCTGTTTGGGCGAAAACGAAAATCGGGGAAGTCCCGGTTTATCATTATAACATAACGTTTCTGATTGGTGAAGTTTCGGGGAAGTCCCTGTTTAATGTTTTCAGTATTGCTTTGTGAAATTCTGAATTTATTTCTCCGGAAAAAGGCCTCAGTTATACTCCAGTTATATTATAAATGATTAGATAATATTATTAGTGACATTAGAAGAGGCACAAAAATGTATTTTATTTTATTATATTTACGAGTACATATTACCTTTCGTAGGTATATGCAGTAAGAATCCAAAATTCTTCGTTTTATATATGCCGATATATCGGCAAGTTTCCTGCCGATACGATACGATACCGATAATCGGCAACAACCGCCGATATGCCGATATAACGATATCAATATCGGTGTCGTGCGATCTCTAACAATTTGTCCCACCAAAAATATCGCGCCACACCCACTATGGAAATACACTCAAACCTCAAACCGCCCCGTAAAATATACTCTTTCAAAACATTTGGTTTGGAAAAAGAAAAACTAATTAGGTAGCTAATGCGCATTGTATTTGCATTGTATTAATGCATTATTAATTAGCGGTTAAACATACAAATTTATAAATACGATCTCAGTCACGCCAGCGCTAGTCATCAAATATAACGGCATCGAACCGCTTTTCTTACATTACCAGCGTAGTCCAGAGGTAGAATCTCAGCGAGTTGACCAAGAGGTCGTGGGTTCGAGGCTGTGTTAGGGTCGACTTTTTTTTAAATTTTTGTTATTTCAAAAAATTAGATCGGCTCCAAAAGGGGTATTGGCAACAAGTTAGCACTTGTACCTCGATAAAATATTTTTAAAATTATTGGCGATCTCATATCTACTACAACTGGCAGCCTGCACATGCGTAGACAAAGATCGTATTACTATGTCTAGTCGCCAGTATTGTATTTATTAAAGAAAACAGAGTTTCGGCAGCGTTCCTAATTTTATTTTACGAATAATCATACTTTTAGCTCAGGATAAACACCATCCATTTATTCTGGACTTTTAGTGCAAGGCGCGACCTCTACTGAGGAGCCGCTAAACGTATCAAAACGGGAAGCCGCTAACAATCTAGAGCAGCGGTTCTCAACCTGTGGTACATGTACCACCGGTGGTACATTCAATTATTCCCGGTGGTACGCTAAACAAGACAAAATAAACACCAACCAAAAAAAGGCAAACTGAAATAATCCAAAAAAAAGGCGACTAATCTTATAAATATGTTGAAGAAAAAAGGAAAGATGGCAACAATAGCAACACTGATTGTGAAAACTAGATATAATAAAAAATATTTTTAATACTTATTGTTAAAATTTTATTTTATCCCTTGGTAAAAATTTTAATTTTACTTAAAACTGTAATTAGTCAGAATTACCTAGAATGACCTAGATACGTATTCTAATTAGGTGGTATCTAAAATTACAAAACGTTTTTGGTGGTACGGCATTATAAAAGGTTGCGAACCGCTGATCTAGAGTATTAAAACATAGAAAAAAGTCATAAACATCTAGAGTAGCAATGTTCAATATACATAGTACAACAGTACCTATTTTATGATTTTTGCGGTGTTTATTTGTAGGTAAATAATTTCTTGGCAAAACTAGGCACATTATTAAAAAAACCTTTTAGTTAATATCACTAGTTGCAGAAAAAAATTTTGACCCACCTGTAAAAAAACTCACGGACCGCGCCTGATGGCTAGTCGCCAGTATTGTATTTATTAAAGAAAACGGAGTTTCGGCAGCGTTCCTAATTTCATTTTGCGAATAATCATACTTTCAGTTTAGAATTTTGTTCTGTTTATTCTGGTTTTTTAGTCAAGGCGCGACCTCTATTGAGGAGATGCTAAACGTATCAAAACGGGAAGCCGCTAACAATCTACTAATATAGAGTATTAAAACACATAGAAAAAAGCCACAAACATCTAGAGTAGTGATGTTAAATATACTGTAGTACCTATTTTATGATTTTTGCGGTGTTTATTTGTAGGTAACTAATTTCTTGGCACATTATTAATAAACCTTCCAAAGTGTATTTTGCTTGTTGCATTGATATCACTAGTTGCCCACAAAATTTTGACCCACCTGTAAAAAAACTCACGGACCGCGCCTGTTGAGGAGTACATCATGATCAATTCCTCTAGACTCTAGGAGGAAAGACTCCATCGGATTTAAACCAAAGAAATTTTACAAATTTACGTTGAACATTTTCAAGTTGTGTTATGTATATTTGTTATAAATGGGATGCCATATAATCGCGCCGTACTCAAGTTTAAGTCGTACATAACTATAATATAATATTTTCAATGTTTGTGTATTCGATAAGCCTTTGGAATTCCGCTTAATGAACCCCACCGACCTACTTGCACTATTACAAACATGGATCTATTATAATATACAAACCTGATTTACATGTGTTGAAAACGATGTTCTAACATATGTAGGTCCTAAACGACTTTGTTTTTAATACACAGGTTTAATTTAAAAAATATATATAAGTACGCCACTTTTTTCAATTTGATAGGATTTATGATTTAGCAAATAAAACTACGCAAAAATCATATCTTGAATTTTTTCGCTCAGATAAGCCGTTTTCGATAAAAACGAAAAAATGTAAAGTTATACATATTTATTAGTGTAATTTGTTGAAAATAGCAAAAAAGTAAGAGAGCCATGGAAACAAAAACACTTGTTTAATCAAATTTGACAACTAGCAAGACTCCTCTTTATGCATTAAAAATTGTCACCAAGTTTCAAATTGATACTAATTTGCGTCTTCTAGATATTTAAAAAAAAAAACTTTTAAAAAAATTTCAACACCCTTTGTATTAAAAACAAAGTCGTTAAGGACCTATGTTCATATGAACATTTCGTCTTAAAATTGAATAAGGAATGATATCCTGAAGTTCGGCCACATATTTTATTAATACCCTATATGCCCATTATGTCCTAAATGTTTGTTATTTAAAATATTCTTACCGGTAATTTACCACTGAGAAAAAAAAAACAAATAAAAATTACCGGTAAAGTTCAATTATTAATAACTGTTAAATTCCGATACTAAAATCAGTTTTTATACGAATATGAATTATGTATAGTTGATGGAGACTATAATATTATATTAACTTTTTCCTTGATTTTTTTTCTCAGAGAAACCACAATATTCTTAACTTATTTCGATCAGTTTAAATAATCAATACCTATAAAATACCTAGTACCTAGTTAAAATTTAATTTATTGCATTTTATATTTTTAGGATGGAACAGACTACAAAAAGAAAAAGAAAAATAAGAATAATCCTAAATCTAAACAAAAACATATATACAATTCAGATGATGAACCAATATCTGTAGTTATTGAAATTAGTTCAGATGATGAATCATTACAGAATCACAGCAGTAAAAACAGTCGGAAAACATTAAAAAGAAAAAAGCATAAGAAGAAGAAAGAGAATAAAAGAGAAGAGATAAAAAAGAAAATTCATTCAACAACTGATGATGAAGGAGATGATAAAATCCCTTTATACAGTTTTGAATCTAGTGAACTGAAAAAAGCAGAAAAATATGACAACAAAAAACGATCTAAAAGAAAAAGATCTTTATCTGAAACAGGCGATGAGAACGACAACGAGCCTTTGTTGAAAAAAGTGAAAACTGAAAAGAAAGTTAAAAATTATGACGTTATAGTCATAAATCGGGATAGTCCTACTTCTTCTAAAACTAAAAAAGTAAAAAAGAAGCTACGAAATGGAGAGACTGCTCAAGAACCAATCCCAGTGCTCGACAAAATAAACCACTTAAAGAAAATACAAAGGTTGATTAAAAATGTTGAAACAGAAAAAATTATTAAAAAAATTCCCAAAAAGAAAGAGAAACCTGACGCTCCAACGGTTGAAAAGCATTTAGAAGAGACAAAAATTGACCCCGTACAGTTAAAAAAGCGAAAAATGCAAATCGAAAAACTGCAGAAATTACTTTTAGAGAAAAAAGAAAAACAGCAATCTTTGGTGACTAAAAAAGAAGAACCAATTTTAACTTTGCGGCAAAAAATGATGGAAAAACTGAAAGCTGCAAGGTTTAGGTTTTTGAATGAGCAGATATATACCACAACAAGTAGGGAGACTGAAAAAATATTTAAAAGGGATCCTGATGCGTTTAAGGCTTATCACGAAGGGTATAGGCAGCAAGTGAAAAGGTGGCCTCTAAATCCATTGGATAAAATTATTAAATTTATAAATAAAATGTAAGTTTACCATAGTGTTATTTATAATATTGCACCAGGTTTGCTGGGGTTGTAAGGTTAATTCTTACCTATATTGTAAATGCGAAAATTTGTTGATTTGTTACTAAGTCACGTCTGAACGGAGCAACGGATCGCGATTAGCTTTGAAGCTTACGTCACGAAAAAGAATATAGGCTACTTTTTATCCTGACTAGGTAGGTAGTTCCTTCCGTATGCACAATTAAATATATTTGTACATCACCTGTCAATGGAGTTTAATATCGTGGAGTAAAAATGGCCAAATGGGGAGTGCGCCAGGCCAAGTTCTCGCAAAACCGACAAAACTCTTTATTGCTTCTGATGTCTCTTCAGATAAATGTCCAATAGGAATATAAGAAAAGTTCTCGCAAATTCCGGCCCATGTATTAATAATATATGAATACTTGATGGCATATATAATGATACATACAGCTTTGCACTACCTGTCAAATATTCTCGAAGAGAATCAACATTTAAGTTTTGACTCGAAGAAGGCGCTTGAAGAATCAGAGCAAATTTTTGAATTAAATTTTTGTTCAATCTAGTGATTGCTGCTGATTTTTCGTAATGTCGAAAAAAAGATCTTGCAGTATTGCCGTTGTTTGTCGTGCTCTCACCCTGTTTTACAACGTCTAGTAGTATGCCAGGCGCATTTCGAAAATCATTTTGTATTTTCTTTTCTTTTATTACTTTTTCACCTTTAGCAGCCCAGGTTTTAAACTCCTTAATTATTATCTACTTCTTAAAATAATATAATGTTTAATAAAATACCAATTTAAAACTGGGTGTAATGCATTTTTAAAACTATGTAGGTAGGTACTTAGATTCATGAATATTTTATTTAATATTATTTTAGCCACTTTTCTTAGTAAAAGTTAAATTAGTTATAATTTACTTCTAACTTCTTAGAAAATTTAATATAATCAATATCATACCTGGAAAATCTCCAAAGTGACATTAAAAAGCAAGCAACTTTGTATCGAGGGGTTAACCACTAGGGTAAAAATTGTGACAGTATTGCACAAATCAGTGATTTCGCGCGATTTCCAAGGATTTCGCATGATTGCACGGGATTTCGCGTGATTGCGCAAGATTTCGCGCGATTTCCAATGATTTCGCATGATTGCACGGGATTTCGCGTGATTGCGTAAGATTTCGCGGGTATTTCTCATGATTGCCTGGAGAACTTACCAGTAGGTTTAATAATTTTTTTTTAGTAATATTTATTGCTAGTATCATTATTTTACCTGATATTTTATTTGGGTTTTTCTTTGTTAATTTTATATTATTATTTGTATGAGCCACAAAAAATAAGATTTAAATCATTTTAACAAGCCTATGAAAGACCCCTGAGGTTTTCCAAATTAGGAACACTTGTATGGGGGAATAATAATGAGATATAATTATTAGAAATAATTAATAAAAATTATGATCATTAACACTTTTATAGGGAGTCATTGGATTAACAGACTTTTAATTTTATACAGAAAAATATCAAAATATTTATTTAGCAAAAAAAAATATATGTTTACAAAAATCAAACATAGAGTAGGTAAGTCAAATATCAAAAATAACACTGGTATTTTATAATTAAAAAAAATTCTAAAGAAGGTCCTTCAAGTCCTTTTTATAATTTTAAATTTTGCTTCTATTTTAATTTTGTCGCTTCTGTTTAGCTGAAAAGGTTCATTACCTAGTAGTGATATGGGACCATAAAATATAAACTTATTTTGAACTATTTGTTTCTCCTCCTCTCTAGCAGGGGCGTGCGGTGAAATTTGGGAGAAGGGAAGCAATTTTTAAAAACTTACCTATTTATAGTGTAATTGGATTCTTCTATCATTTTGTGTGAAAACTTTTTCTTTGATAACGGCCTACAAGTGGGTTTTAGACATAATATGCCGTTTCACTACTTTATGCAAATTATTTAAATTCCCAAAACCACTTTTAGTCCAAACACCGTTTTCCTCATTCACAAAAAGTAAACAAAGCCAAAAAAAAGTTTATTTTTGATCTTACAACCTTTTAGGAACTCATACTGCTCAAAGATTTATTAGCATTGAAATGTCGCGTGCAAGTGTTAATTTTGGTAGTCATATTTTTCATTGCAGGCATTGCTTTTAATTTTTCAATAAAACTCTGCGAAGAAAACTGTTTGTCCAACAAATATCATACCAACCATCTACACAACTGAACAGTTTGAACACTTTCAACCGCCGAAACATGATTTTCCTGGAAATCAGCTGATCGAGACGGAATCGCCACCTAAAAAATGGATTTAATCAATCGGAGTAACTGCTTATTCGGTAGCAAACCGCCCGCAACTTGAACTCTCCACGTTTGCATTTGACCCCGAAATTTGTTTATCTACGGCAATAAGCAACAGCAATTCAAGATTCAAATACACGCATATGGAAGGCGGCGAGATCACGGTGCAGTGCGCGATAGCGCGATCATCTCTGATGAGGGGAGAAAGACGGGAGACGTATGAAGAAGACACTGGCTCACTGGCTGCACTGTTGTTAGTACGACAAAGACAGAGTAATGTGTTATTGTCTTTTCTCAACTTTTCTGCCGCATATTTAACTTGGTGGGTGACGCTCAAGGCCCACTGTTTTTTGGAGGCTTGCTTGACCTCTATTTATTTAGGATGAGATGAATTTATTATGAAATCAAAAATTAAAGAAATTATGACGATTTTATTTGACTTTTATTCCTCTATATTTTAGGGGAAGCAATGCTTCCATGGACCGCACGCCCCTGCTCTCTAGGCCAAACATACTTATCTAAATCACATTTTAAAAATTTTATTTCGCAAGTTTCTTCATCTATTTTTTTTACAACCCGCCCAATATACCAGGTCTTGTAACAAACTGCATAATAGGCTTCGGGATTTATAGGAATTTTACTAATATGATCCTTTGTTTCTTCTCCTTCGGAGAAGCTTTCATTTTCGAACTCACTGTGAACAGAATAGTCATCGCTTGAGTTACCACTACTTAAAGAGTTGTCTGAATTTAAAGATTTTTTGTCCAAAGTTTTATTTTTTCCTCGATTTTTTCGTAAAGAATTCAAATTTAGTTTCTTAGTGGCCTCACTAGTTTTTAGGTTTTTAGGTGCACCCATACTTTTGCATCTTAGTAATCGATCACTAGAAAGGCGACCTTTTTTCTTGTTTGTTGCTAGGCATATTTATTTTTATTCTGTTTGAGGGTCTTATTTATTTAAAAACCAGAGTAGTATAATAACTCATATGTTACACTTACCTGCTAATATCTATAACTAAATCCAATATTTAAAGAACACTAATTTATTCAGTATAACAGGCGAGTTTTGCTGCCGTCCGTCTCCGTCAATTAAACCGCGCTGATGTCGTAGTCGTATACGTTAGAAAATTCTCGAAAAACCTTGAGCTTTGTAACGCACTGTGATTGGTTAACGCCATGATGACGTCATCCGTCGCGTTATATCGGCTCCGATTTCGCGGGATTGCACGATGATTGCGCGGGATTGCGCAGTGATTTCGCAGATTTCGCGGGATTGCGCATTGATTTCGCAGATTTTTGGGATTTCCACGGATTGCGCTGAGATTTCGCAGGATTGCGGCTGATTTGTGACAGTATTGCGCGAAGTGGTTAACCCCTCGCTTTGTATTCCTGCATGGGCGACATTACTAAAGAAAACATTTTTTTCTCAATAATCGAACAAAGTTGGATGAGATTTTTGGATATTCCTAATGTATAAGAGTTGTGTAATCCTCTAATGTATGTGACAACTTAGGCATTTTTTTAAAAGTCACACCAAACTTTGTTTTTTCTTCGACTAGGACCACGGTTCTTCAAAATTTCATATGCAAGTAAACTTTACAAATATTTTCACTAAAATTTAAAAATATTAAGTAGCATACCATAGCTACAACAAAAATTACCTACTTTAAATTTTTTTATAAAACACATGAATTTTTTAAAGTTGTACTTTTCGCATCATTTTTATTGCTCTTAGAAAAGTTAAGTTTCTGCTTAAAAATATACATTTTGAAAAAACTGGTAACTGACTAAACTCCAGACATTTTACGAATAATCTAGAGACAAAGGAAAATTAAAATTCGATAGGCGCTGTTTCGCCCTATGTCCACGAAATATCAAATTCGTTACGCTATGCGCCGCCGACGGCACCAACGCCGTATCACATCGCGTATGCGCGGAGCTGACTGAGGAGCGTTTCGACTGAGCCAAATTAAAAATTTTGAAAAACGTGTAAGGACCATAGTTGTTCCTTACATCGGGAGAAATATTTTTTGTCGAAAAACTTTTTCTCTAAAACCCATGATTCAGCAGTTATAGGGAAATAAACAATTAAATTGTTTACAACAATTGATCGCGCTAGAATTTTTCAATTCTGATAATTTTGCCTCGATCTACACCTAATTCTCAATGTTCATGATTTTTTTCAGATTTTTGTGATAAAAGTGGGGGACAGCAATTTTTAAGCGTTTTTCCCGATTTTTTTTAATGCATAAAGAAATACATCATATATATTGTTGAATTCGTGCTTTAATAAGCTTTCATTTGAAACCCTACATGACGCCCTTGAAATTTTTTTTTCATTTCCCAATTTGCCCCCTGAAATTAGCCCCCAAAATCAACAGATGTACAGGCGGACACCGAAGTGATTCCATAAGTGTTCCATTTAGGGAAAGTATTAAAAAAAATTTAATCTCTTAATGAATATGAAAATGGTGACCTAATATTCGACAATTAGCAGCAAATGTTGGATATTTAAATTTTGTGTGATTTTAATGTGTTCAGTCCTTGAAATGTTTTTATATTTTAAGTATTTTAATCATTTTTAAATAGTTATTTTAAATTGTGACATTGCATTAATTATATTTTATTTCCCTCTGACGTGTGTACAAATATTAACATCAATAAATAGTCTGAATCTGGATAATCAGTAGAACAAATTAAAAAATTATTTCTGGTTTTGTCGACTTTTCTTAACAGTATTTTATACAGGATGTGCCACGATAAAGACTATCAGCCATAAATGTGTGCGACACTGGTGTAACAATTATTGTTTCGTGACGATTTGTTCCCTGTATAAAAAGTGTAACAGTTTTCACTGTCTTCCCCTTCATTTTTGACTTCACCTTAATCCATGATACAAATAAAAGAAGATATGATACCGCGCAGGTAGGCTTGGCCATTTACGTCACGCCGTGATCAATTCTGCGATATTTTGTGAACGAAACACGTCGTTTTTAAGATCGCGCTGTGTTTTCAACTATTTTTTGGTGTTTTGATATTACTTTTAGGAGTTTAAAAGTAAAAATGAAATGTGCTGTGTATGGTTGTGATGTGGACAATCCATCAATCAATGCAATCAATGTATGTATTTATCCCTTTATTTATATGATTATTTTAAATCATATACTATAAAATTTGTATTATAAGCAGGAGGCAAAGTATATTGCCAATAAAATTTATATAAAATCGCCTTTAACTGTAAACTCTATATTGGGCGTTATAAATTTCAAAAATAAATCACGCCGTGACGTCATGCGCGAACCCGGACGAATTTGACACGGTTTGGTATCATACCTTCTTTTATTTGTATCATGCTTAATCAAGTGAAAATTCTACTACTAGTAGTATTGTTTTTAGGCCAAAGTCATATGTAGTAGCAGATTTCGGTTGTGGAGAAGCAAAGCTGGCAAGTTCAGTAGAACAGAAAGTTTATTCTTTTGACTTAGTCGCTGCAAGTGACAAAGTGACAGCCTGTGATATGGCACACGTGCCTCTGCAGGATTCGAGCGTAGAGGTCGCAGTGTTTTGTCTTTCATTGATGGGAACTAACTTGAATGATTACTTGCTGGAGGCCAATAGGGTTCTTAAAAAAGGGTAAGAAAAATCATATTGTGTGAAAAATCCTGGACCGACCGATTATTTAAACAATTAGACGAATTAGCGAAACACGTGTCAGATAAAAGTTCTGTATAAATTCAAACTAATTTTTAAATTATAGATTTCCTGCAACCTCTTCTCTGAAACATTTTCCGGTTTGTTGCCTTTATTATTTTTATTTATTTTACCAAAAATTTCACTCAAATCTATCTTTTAGAGGTTTTCTTAAAATTGCCGAAGTCGAAAGTCGTTTTGAAGACATCAACGTGTTCACCAAGGACTGTGAGCATTTCGGTTTCAAGAAGATTTGGATGGACTTATCCCATAATTTGTTTTACTTTATCGACTTTAGAAAAGAAGGCAGTGTTAAAGGAAAGAAAAAGTTGCCATCAATATCTTTACAACCTTGTCTTTATAAGAAAAGATAATAAAGCACTGTTACATGATCGTAGTAGTTTTATTCCTAAAAATACTTTCTAACATACATGTGCATGGGCGCCCATAGGGGAGGGGGAAGGGGCACTTGCCCCCCCCCCTGGATTCTTAACCTACATACCTAGGTATACACTATTACATATTTTTTGCTTTGTCCCCCTGAAAAATTCTCTGGGCGCTCTTGTACATATGGGACTAGACTAAATAGTTCGGGCGCGTTCTTTTTTACACCAGGATTTTTTGGTGGATTGCACCAGATTTCGTCTGATGGATTTATGGTAGAAACCTGATTTGTATGACGTCACTGTTTGGTTTATTTACGGTGTACTCATCGTAGGAGTAATTTAAGAACGAGTTTTTGGTTGTAAACATAACCTGTACTTTTCCCATAGTCCATAGTCTATAGACTTGTTCTGTTTCAGCTGGGCTCATTTTTACTGTATGTAACATTGTTATAAACAGAATTTAGATCAACAGACTGACAGATCCATTTTGGCTGTGTACCGTTGTCAAACCTGGTTAACCGCTCGGTTTCTTCGGTGACATTAATGACAGATATTGCGTTTCCAATCTGCCAACTTTTCAGATTACCGATACTTACGGGACACAAAACCATAACCGAAGTTGACAAGTTGACAACGGTACACGCCCTTTATTTTCTTTCTTTCTTTCTTCACCTGTTATTGGCCCTCGTCCATGGGACAGGTTGGCCAGCTCTCCACCCGGTCCGGCGCTTAACCAGAGCCCTAGCTACCCTTAGGGATGGCTTACACGTTACCCAGTTTGGGTGGTAATTCCCTTAGAATCTCCGATTTGTCGGGTATGTACCCTCGGAGATTCCGAATACAAACAATAACAATGATAAAAAATGACAAAACGTCAATGTTTTCGGTTTGGCACAGTTGAGGTTATCGAGTTTCCCGCCTCTGGTAGAGTCTATTGCGCATGACCTTTTCTTTAAGCCACACTTCCGCCCTACGCTCCTCCCACAACAAGACATGGCCGTCACATGTCCACCTTGTGTGGATGAAAAAACGCAGCAAGAACAGGGATTTTAGGCCTCATCGCTCACCCCCCTTGGATTTGGTAAAGACTCCCCTCAACAGGCCGTGGAGCTTCCCTTCGTATTCCGTCACAAAACACTCTACTCACCGCTTCTAGGCGATCTAACCCGAAATCTAACTATGTAGTCGACCGAGAGATGTTAGCCCAACGGAAGCCAAAGGCAAACTCATTCATTTTATTTAATGAATTTTTAAGATTATGTTGTCTATCAAAAGCATAAACCAGAAAAACCACATTCTCTTAATGGTGAAAGGCTGGTTGCATCAGGTGTAATCAATCGGAAATCCACCAGTCATTTTAAGAACGCGTTTTGATGGGGCATCATACCTCCATCACAAATAAAAGAACGGTTTGTTGAAAGTTTGGTTCATCGAGAGTCTGCAGTGGCACTCTGTAAGAAAAATAGCGATAGCGACCGGCGTCTCTTTGCAGATTCTTCCTATGTATCACCGTTCGATATGTTTCGAAGAGACACCTGTCGCTATCGCTATTTTTCTTACAGAGTGCCACTGCTGGTTGTTGCATCACGGTTCCACCAGCAGTGGCACTCTGTATGGAAAATAGCGATAGCGATCGGGCTCTCTTCGAAACATACCGAACGGTGATACAAAGTAAAAATTTGCAAAGAGTCCGATCGCTATCGCTATTTTTCATACAAAGTTCCACTGCAGGTGAATAGTGGCACTCTGTATCAAAAATAGCGATAGCGATCTTTGCGTCTTTGCAAATTTTGTATCACCGTTCGGTATGTTTCGAAGAGAGCCCGATTGCTATCGCTATTTTTCATACAGAGTGCCACTAGTGTAAAAAAGAACACGCCCTTCCTTTACGCCGTCGACGTAGTCAGATTTGGCGTTTTATCCAAGAAAATAAAACGGTTTCATTAGTTTTATAGTTTTATGGTTGTTTGTTAGGTTGGATTAGGTACCTTTCCTCAAATAGCTAGCTATAGTAAGATAGGTATGTAATAATCGCAGTGATCTTTTCCTCTCGCATACGTAGATACTTCTGTCAGGAAAAAGCAATAAAGATATTTTTTTGAATGTCTTTTATTTATCATCATACAAGTTTCAAACAAAAATGTTAAGACCGCTCTTAAAAAATCAATATTTTCATTTTTTTACCAGGGCCTCGGCATTGATGTAAACCATTTATTTTTCTGTGATTTATTCACATGAAGTATGTTCTGCTAAAAATTGTAAATTCATTTATGTGTATTGCCGTCAAATTCCGTACGAGACGCCTTCTGACGAATTCGCACTGTCGCGAGTACATGAACGTAGATAACAATAATTTGCCACACCCTGCGTTCAATGTTTAACGCTAGCTGCACGCTGTTCACGTGATCTATTAGTCAAAAATTTGTTTATATCACGATTACCAGTCATTAAAATACTGCACAGGAAATAATGACGGAACGTAAGGACGATACAATAGGTTTGTTCTTTTGTGCTGCACCACTGTACTAACCTGCACTTTTTTTTATTCATGGGAAAACCCCATAATACAAATAAAAGAAGATATGATACCGCGCAGGTAGGCGTGGCCATTTACGTCACGCCGTGACCAATTCCGCAATATTTTGTAAACGAAGCACGTCTTTTTTAAGATCGCGTTGTGTGTTCAACTATTTTCTGGTGTTTTTATATTACTTTTAGGAGTTTAAAAGTAAAAATGAGATGTGCTGTGTATGGTTGTGATGTGGACAATCAATCAATGTAATCAATGTATGAATTTATCGCTTTATTTATATGATTATTTTAAATCATATACAATAAAATTTGTATTATAAGCAGGAGGTAAAGTATATTGCCAATAGAATTTATATAAAATCGCTTTTAACTAACATAAACTGTATATTGCGCGTTATAAATTTCAAAAATAAATCACGGCGTGACGTCATGCGCGAACCCGGACGAATTTGACACGGTTTGGTATCATACCTTCTTTTATTTGTATCATGGGAAAACCCTTAGACAAGGAAAGCCTAAGGGAAATCCCATAAAAAAAATCAGTGCAGTTTCGTGCAACACAAAAGAACAAGCATTATATCAATGCATTGCTGGTTGTCTATCTCACGCACTTTTTTGTTTACATTCCTATCCTAACCTTAAAAGCGACAACGGTTACTTACAAAATTTTGTATTAGTTTTTGTGCGTTTTTTAAACTTATTCGGAATCCGGAGACTTTCTCCTAATAATTAAGGGTAACAGCCCTACCACACATATTATATTTAATAATAATTACAAGTTTACTTTAGAATAAGATTAACCTCGGAATAATAGGTTTGTGATTTTAACCCTTACCGTTTAGGAGGCCTATTTATGGGGTTTTGAAGTTTTAAATTAGTTTTAATATAGTAATAACTATTTTTGAAATCATACAAAATCACAATATTTATTTTTTATGATACATCACAAAAATTGCTGGAATACAATTGCTACATTTCAGGATTTCTCGTAAGGAACTGTATTCTATTGGCGACTTAAATTAAGGAAGCCACCTCTAATCAGCTGATTTTTACCGGGGAAGGACTCACTAGACGACAAAATTGACAAAGAAGATGCCAAATAACATGATAATAAAGACAAAGACAAAACGAAAACATTCCCCATTATAATAGTTAGCAAATCGGATGAAGATGACGCTACGTTCTTAATTGGAGTCACCAATAGATTTCTTCAGGGAACTCTATCTGTCTTACCTTGGCAATGTCTCAGGTCTCTCAAGATGTAGAATCCAACCCCCAGAGTCTCTAGCAAGCGAAATTAAAAGCAAATTTTAAAATATATTTTATAACAAAGTTACCTAGAGTTTCTTTGGTAAAATTTGAGAGTAGAGAATATTCTTGTCAATAAAATACAAATTATTTTCATATTTATGTTTATGTGCAAGTTTTTTAAATATTTTAAATAGTTATGTGGACCAAACATGCACTGGATGTACGTATAATTTTTTCATTTCCGGTTAGAGATCTGTCTGATTCATAGGGTACAGCTTTCACAAAATGGCAGGATGGCGACCACCTTATACTTTGGAAGAGGATCGAACAATTATTCGTTACATTGTCGATGGTGATTTGGCAGCTTATGTGGGAGGGAATCGTCTGTGGAAACAAATGGAGGAGGAAAAGATCGGTAATATCATATATTTTTTTGCATTTCACATAGAGTGTTGGTTTTTCAAAACTAACTGAAGTTGAGAAATGTTTCTTTATTTACTAGTTTAGAAATAGTGGTATTTCACAACCATAAAGTTTGAATTAGTAAATTGACTAATCTAAAGGGAGTATTGCTTCATCTGAAAGCAAAATTTTTGAGGGATTCCTAAAATATAAATATCTCATTCAGGTGTCTGTAAAAATTAAAAACTAATAAAAACTGAATAAGGATAGAAAAACTAAATTTTTATGACTTTTGTTTTAAAATTTTTTTATTTAAGTTGCTTTGGGAGAGGGTGAGAAAATTTGATATTCATAAACCAACTGAGCACTTTGTTTTGCCGGACTGTTTGCTTGATGCGAACAGAGTGAATAATTATTTTGTTGAATCAGCCAAGTGTAGAACAAGTAATGCCACATACATACGTGCATGCATTTCTTAATTCTAGCTTCTCTGATGCACTTTTAAAATACAGGGCGGTCACATTGGAGATTGAGCCAGATTGTTGCAATTTTCTATCCCTCATGTTGTCACTTTCCTCACACATATCAATTGCTCATTGGAACAGAAAATAGGTCTAATACTGTGGAGCTAGGATTTAGTTAAACCCATAGAAAGCTCATAGAAAATAGATTTATATACATTGTATGTTTTATTAAGCAAATTTTCGCTAACAAGCCACCTAAATATCCATACAACAAAACTCTAAGACGATGTATTCATCTGAGAGACATAATGAAAAGATGTGAGGTGCCTAAGTCTCGTGCCAGCTCTTTTAGGTCCAAGTTTTCGTATCTTACGCCACCATAGCCAATAGCCTTCTTGCTAAATATCCTGACTCGCGCGTTAATCTCAAAAATAAAACAAGTCTTGCAATGTTAGATGATACTTTTTCTCTTTTCGCCAGGGGCATTGATTTAGGGCTTTTTTAGTACCTTTTTTCTTTAAATATGTAATTTGGTTTAGAGTTAGCTTAGTGTATTTATACTTATTTATACTTTATAATTAATTTTGTTTATACTATTTTTTAAAACAACTGTATTAACTATTTTTAGGGCAACATTTTTGATAACACGCGAATGTATTTTGTCCTTTTGTGAATTTGGACACAATAAAATTATTATTATTAATCTGTATCTTCTAAGTGAATTCCCGCGAGTAAAATTCTGTCCGGAAATTCATAAAAATCGAATTAAGGAGAATTCAAATTTTTGTGGCCCTCATTTCAAAAAGTTTTTAATGAATCAACTGTATCTTCTAAGTTCTAATCCAAAGTATGTTCTGCAAATACTGCTTTATCTGATAGCAAATTTTCTGTAGCAATGACGGTATCTTACAACAGTAAATTAGGAAGGTGGTAGAGGAATTCTTCCTCGACCGAGGCGGTACCACCCCACACATCCTCTTAAAAGGGCTGGTGAAATCCCTACGGATGTTTCCAGCTCTGGATGTGAGTCGATTCCCCAGTACACCCACGGTACATAGTACTTAGACTTCGGTCTTCGTGGGCTGTCAGAAGATAAAAAAAAATGATATTGTTTTATCCTTTAATAGTAATTTTGGTCAAGATTTCATTCATAAATTAATTTCTTATCTTTCACCCTTTCAGTCAGTGGTCGCACGTGGCAAAGTCTGAAAAATAGATGGAAGAAGACTCTAGTGTTGGACTTGGGCCGGCCGGAGTATAACCTCACTCAAGTAGAAAGGGCTATAATAAAGGAGGAAATGGCCTCCACTGTAAGGAAACAGGTAGGGACAGGGACTTATTTATTTCTTTTTTTTAATAAAATATAATTAGAAACAGTCAATTTTAAAGCATTCAAAAAATAAATTTTAGCTAGACTTTATTATTATAATCACTGGTAGTTTCCTAAACAAGATAATATGTAAATAAAATTTTAAGAAAAATAGTTTAGCATTTTTTGACGATGACAATGTTGCCGAATCTTGTTTAATTTCCAAGTTTCTGGTATCAAGTGTTGATTTTTAAATACTTCACCGTGTATATTTTTGCCTATTGTACACCTTGAAATTTGCCTTTTTTAAGTATTTTTAAAAATTTTTATTTTTAATCTAGGACTCTGTGGATTACATGAAATGCATATTTTGTGGATTTATGAGCCTGGGAAGAGTAAAATTTTACTTTTTCTTCGACACAGTTCAGAAATAAAAAAATCATGTTCCCTAAAAAGTTGCTTTTTCAAATACAAAAAGTGCGGTTTTTTTTGGATTAAAGAGAATTTTTTTAAGAGTAGTTTAATACCATACAATTATTAAAAAAATTCAGCCACGTGCAAGCTATACTTGCACAATTAGTGTTCCGTGTCAAGTAAAAATATACAGGGTGTTAGATTTAAAAATTAAAACTTAATAGCAGAAGCCTGGAAATAAAACAAGATTTGGCAACACTGTAATACCTTGGATAGGAAAAAAGTAAGTTACTATTTTGTGGCGCCCGGTATATTGATATACATATATCCATCAGAGTACATCTAGAAGTATACCCTCTACATATAATTGAGTAAACTTAACTATAACCCGTTGCAGTCGGATTACAGCTCTAAATAATTTATCGCAGATAAGAATCCCACAACGGGAAGAATATTCGCCAGAACCTCCTGAAGAAGACCATCAGGAAGAACGTCCTGAAGAACGCCCAAAAGAACATTTAACACAACGTACAAAAGAACATCCAAAAGATGGCCAGAGCGAACATTCGACACAACGTCCAAAAGAACCACTAAAAAAGCGCCAACCAGAAGATTCGTCACAACGCCGAACAACAAAAGAAGTAACGAAAAAACCTGAAGAACTAACGCATACAGAAAAATGTTTTTACTCCCTGGACATGGACTGGAGTGATGACTCATCAGACTAAATACTTTACGTGTTCCATAAAATTTATTTTTTGCGTTGTTAAAATGTTATCTTTTGTAAAATTCTCTTTTCTGGTTTAAGAATAAAATAACACATTTTTTTATTTTTATTAAAAAAACTTTATTAAAAAAAACTTTATTTTTATCCTTCCTGTGAAATATTGCTATGTCCAATAATTTCTAACACGTAAAAAAATACAAACTTAGCTAAAAGGAACCACCGACAAATTCAGAAGTTGATTCGGATTTTCCACGCCGTCCAACACGTCTTCTGCCTCTTCGCGCAAGTTCTCCACTTTTTCAAGTAATAACATCTAAAATTAATTCAAATATTGCTTTATCTGACAGAAAATTTTGTGAACATTAGCAATAATATATACGGTACAGCTCACGTCTCTAGACGTAGTGTACCCATATCAACATTGCGACGGGCAACAGTTATTCCTTGTTGTAACTCCAAAACAGAGTTCTGTTGTGTTACATACACTTTGTTTTAGATAGCACCATAAAAAACAGTCCAAGGGTGTTAAATCGGACGACCTGGCAGGCCATTCGGTAGAATTTCGACGACCAATCCAACGATCGTGTAAACAGTATCCAAATATTGCCTTACATTTCTGCTAAAATGGAGGGCGCACCATCCTGTTAGAAAACTGGTTCCATGTGAAATTTATACGATTGCCTTCAAATATTTCAAGAATTAGAGGCTCTATTATAGTTTCCTGCATGTTTAAATACAGGTCTCCTGTCAAATTTTCACGTAAAAAAGGGCAAAACATATTTGGACATTTTATCCCGACCAATGGATCGAGGTTTCACCGAATGGCCAGCCAAGTCGCTCGATTTTACACCCCTGGAATTTTTTTCATGGCGCTATGATAGCCCTACAAAAAAAGTCCAGGGGTGTAAAATCGGGCGACCTGACGGGCCATCCGGTAGGACATGCAAATTTAACAGAAGACCTGTATTTAAACATGAACAGTAAGCCCTCTAATTCTGGAAGAGAATCATGGTAAATTTGAGTCAGTTTTCCAACAGATGGTGCCCCCCCCCCCATTTTAGCAGAAACATTTACATCGATCGTTGGATTGGTTTGGAGTCCTACCGAATGGCCTGCTAGATCGCCCAATTTAACACCATTGCACTTTTTTCATGGAGCTACCTAAGCCAAAAAGTGTATAAAACACAGCCGAACTCTCTTTTGGAGTTACAACAAAGAATAACTGCTGCCTGTCGCAGTATTTAATTAATTAATATGGGTCCATTTAAAAATGTTAGTAAGGAGTTCTCAAATAGATTATTTTATTGTTTGGAAGTAACCGAGAACACTTTCAACACATTTTGCAGTAAAAATGTAAGTTTAGTTTCTTCTTAAATTATTTATGCTTATCCAAAAGCTAAAACTTTGACACGCCGGCATTTCTCTATTAATCCTATTAATGCTCTAAAATGTTTACACAATAATCTACTCGATAAGACCAGTAGAGTGTTTGTGCCGGTTGTCCATCAATCCCCCCACTCTTCACCCCACCAAATCCCCCCACTCTTCACCCCACCAAATCCCCCCACTCTTCACCCCACCAAATCCCCCCACTCTTCACCCCACCAAATCCCCCCACTCTTCACCCCACCAAATCCCCCCACTCTTCACCCCACCAAATCCCCCCACTCTTCACCCCACCAAATCCCCCCACTCCTCCCCCCACTCCCCCCCCCCCCCCCCACTCCCCACTTAAGCCCCGCCTCCAAGAACCGGATTGGCCGGCGCAAACTTAAGCCCCGCCTCCAAGAACCGGATTGGCCGGCGCAAACTTAAGCCCCGCCTCCAAGAACTTAAAAAAAAAAAAAAAAAAAAAAAAAAAAAAAAAATCCCAGACGAAAAAAAAAAAAAAAAAAAAAAATCCCAGACGAAAAAAAAAAAAATCCCAGACGAAAAAAAAAAAAAAAAAAAAAAAAAGTTTTTTATATTTTTCGTTTTTTACAACTGCGCAATAGAGATGCGCATGGGCATGCGTATGCTCCGCCCAGACGGATTCTCTTTATATTCTCTCTTCGCTTCTCGTTCTTAAGTGTTCGCAGTCGTATCTTCAGCTGGATATAATACAGTTGTGTCTTCTCCTTGTTACCTATATATCCTCAGCGGTTAGTTGACTTAGCGTTGATATTATATTAATTGTTTAGTATTGTGCAAAGTGTTGTGAGAGCAGTTAAAATATCCCAAGAACTGTTGAATAAATATCAACCTTTTCTACTTTTTGTTCAGTTCTCAAGATGTATCAGTGCGGTGAATGCAACAAGAGTTTTACTCATCAATCGAACGTGTATAGACATAAAAGAGAATCATGTGCCATGAGACCATCTTGTTCGGGAGAAAAAAGGAAGGCTAATACCCAGGTATGTGATGTATCCATGAAAAAAGCTAAAATAGAAGATATTAAAGAAGACAGACCTCCAATACCTAAACTTACTTTATCGCGATGTAAAGATTGTGTTACTTGGTACGTGAAAAATAAACTTTCTGCCCATTTACGATCAAACCTACATAAAAGTGCACTTAAAAGTGACGATGATGTGAAAATTTTAACTTCTGCTTTTAAAAACAGGATTGTGTCTTACATGTTGCTGCCATCGAAAAAGTGTGTGGACATTGAAGAATTTTTTGATGAAGTACAACAAAAATTTGTAAGTTTACTTTCCGAACAATTAGTTAAGCATAGAAGTGTTAAGATTAATGTAGAACTATTTGGACAATATATTTTACAAACAAAAGAGAGAATCGAAATTAAATCATTTAACACAAAAAATAAGGTCATAACTTCGACAACAAGTTTAAGTGATATTTATAAACAGTTTTTGTCTGAAATTAAAGAAAAGGTGTCAATATTTGCGGAAAATGGATCAGGTTGGACATTGGAAAAAATCTTACATTTGGAGCTTAATATAAACAAGTATAATCCAATTAGAGCTTCATCGTATATACCATTACCAAAACAAATTTCAAATAAAAAAGCTGTTATTAATATCAAAAATAATGATTCATATTGTTTTGCATGGAGTGTGATAAGTGCACTGTTTCCTGCTAATATTAATTTTGATAGAACAAGTTCATACCCTAATTTTTTTGAGTATTTAAGTTTTGAAGGAATAGATTTTCCTGTGAAATTAAAGGATATACAGAAGTTTGAAACGCTTAATCAAATATCTATAAATGTGTATGGTTTAGAGAGTGTTTATGAAGATAGTAAATTCAAGTATGAAGTAGTAGGTCCTCTTCATTACACTAGTAAAAAACTTCCAGTACACATAAATTTGTTGTTAATAAGTGAAGGTGAAAACAACCATTATTGTTGGATTAAGAACATGTCAAGATTAGTGTCATCTCAGATTAATAAAAGAGACCATAAAAAATATTTTTGTGATGGATGTTTAATTTATTTTACATCAATGGAAAAATTAAAATTACACCAATCACATGATTGTAATCATTTGTTTACAAAAGTTCCTACCAATGACATTAAAATAAATAAGTACGGTCAAAATATACCAGAAAATATTCTACAGTTTGAAAATTTTCAAAAACAACTAAAAGTTCCGTTTGTCATATATGCAGACTTTGAATGCTTTTTAAAACCTTTACAGCATCAAGAACCGGGAAACGAACAGAATTCTTATACTTTAAATACATTTAAACACGAACCGTACGCTTTTTGCTATTTTATTAAGTGCTCATATGATGATTCTTTGTCGATACTAGATTTCTATTTTGGTTTGGATGCAGCTGATGAATTTTGTAAACGAATTGAAGGTCATGCACATAGAATTTATAATGACCATCTTAAACCTGTAGTGAAAATGCTTCCTTTAACAGATGAGGAAGAACTATCTTATAAAAATAGCAAAATTTGTCATATTTGTAATAAAACAATTGAAGAAAATGAAAAAGTCAGGGATCATGATCATTTAACTGGTAAATTTCGAAATGCAGCTCACAGTATCTGCAACTTAAACTTTCAAATTCCAAATTTTATACCCATCTTTTTTCATAATTTAACTGGTTATGATAGTCATTTATTTGTGAAACAATTGTGCTGTGAAGAAGATAATATTGATGTACTTGCACAAACTAAGGAAAAATATATTTCATTTTCAAAATCCATATTGGTTGACAAAGTAAAAGGCAAGGATAATAGCGAAAAAAGTATTTTTATAAAAATGAGATTTTTGGATTCATTCCGTTTCGTTGGTTCCTCTTTGGAAAAGCTTGGTGAAAGCTTGGAATCAAATCAGTGCATTGAGATTAAAAAATATTTTGAAGATCCTAACCAGTTCAACGAAATTCGTAAAAAAGGTGTTTATCCTTATTCTTACGTTGATTCTTTCGAAAAATTACATGAAAATGAACTCCCAGCTATTGAACATTTTTATGATAAACTTAAAGATGAACCTATGTGTCCATCGGATTACAATAGAGCTTTTAATATTTGGAATTTATTTAATTGTCAAAATCTTATGGATTATACCAAAATTTATTTATTGTCAGATGTTCTCATATTAACAGATTTTTTTGAAGCGTTTCGAAATGTATCTTTAAATAATTTTAAGCTAGATCCTGCACAGTATTATACATTACCAGGTTTAAGCTGGGATTCAATGTTAAAAATGACTGATGTTAAATTAGAATTATTAACGGATATAGATATGATACATTTTTTTAAAAATAATATAAGAGGTGGTGTCTGTCATTGCAGCGTTCGAAAAGCAGAAGCTAATAATCCATTCTTGGAAAATTATGATCCAAGCAAACCAAATTCATTTATAATGTATTTGGATGCCACTAACTTGTATGGACATAGTATGAGTCAATGTCTCCCCGTAAGTGATTTTTCTTGGTTGAACGATGAAGAAATTGAAGACCTTGTTGTGATGTCTCTTCCTGACGATGCTGAATTCGGGTTCGTTTTGGAAGTAGATTTAAAGTATCCTCAAGGTTTACATCAAGAGCACAACGAATTACCTTTTTTGGCTGAAAATATTTGTGCACCTGGTTCAAAACAAAAGAAATTAATATGTAATTTAAACCATAAAGAAACATATGTTATTCATTACCGAAATCTGAAACAGGTGCTTCAAAATGGATTAAAATTAACTAAAATTCATAGAGTTATTAAATTTAAACAGGTTGCATTTCTTAAACAGTATATCGATTTAAATACCGAAATGAGGAACAAATCTAAAAATAAGTTGGAAAAGGATACTTATAAATTATTTAATAATGCCATTTATGGTAAATCTTTAGAAAACATTGATAAGCGAGTTGACATTAGATTAATCACACACTGGGAGAATATTGGTAAAAAACAAGGAGCGCAGACATTGATTGCTAAACCAAATTTTAAAAATCGATTAGTCTTTAATGAAAATTTGGTTGCGATACAAATGGAAAGAGTAAAAGTGACTTACAATAAACCTGTTTATATTGGCTTCACAGTCTTGGAATTATCAAAAACCGTTTTATATGATTTTTATTATGATTATATTAAAAGCAAGTATGGAGACGAAGCAATTTTGTTATACACGGATACAGATAGTTTGATCTTGCAAGTAGAGACTGAAAATTTTTATAAAGATATGCAAGACAATTTAGACAAATTTGACACTTCTAATTTCAATGAAAACAATATTCATAATATTACTAAGAATAAATCAGTATTAGGGCGAATGAAAGATGAATTTGCGGGCAAACCAATTTCAAGTTTTTATGGGACGGGAGCTAAAGCTTACTGTGTAAATTTAGAAGAGAAATCTGAAAAAAAGGCAAAGGGTGTTAAAAAATATGTTATAGAAAATTCCATTACTAAACAAGATTATAAAGATGTAGTTGAAAATTCTGAGATCAAATTTAGAAAAATGAATATTTTTCATTCAATTTTACATGAAATGTTCACACAATTAAAAAATAAAGTTGCTTTATCTCCAAAAGATGATAAACGCTATATAATTCCAGATTCTTTTAGAACTTTAGCTTGGGGACACAAACATATAAGTATTTTGGAAGAGAAATCCAAGACTAATGATGACCAAGTTAATAATGTAATTGACATTCTAAAAAATTTAGTTCATGACGAATATAAAACATAAGATCCCTGGGAAAATATTTTATTTTGAAAATGGCTCTGCTACCAGTAGGAGTTCTATTTCTATCAGCATTCGTTAACAATACTTTGTTCACACAAGTTGATCCTAATGTTCGAGAAGCATTTATTTGTCTATCTGTTAATAATGTAAATAATGATAGTTGGCCTTCAACATGGAAAAGAATGAATATAAATAATGGTTTATTTACCCACAAAATAGATGATAATATTATAAATGATTCTACCGTTGTGCAGTATAAGTTAAGATTATATTATGTCAATAAAACTTCAATAGTGACACAGGAATGGAATCAGTTGTATAGAAAATCTTGTATAGAAGAATGTAGTTCAAATATGTGTGTAGTATTATTAAGTATATTGTTAGTAGTGTTTATATGTTCAATAGGATATATATTATTCAAAGTATATTTGTACTATAAATAAAATTCAATAGTAAAAAAACATATTTATAATAAAGGTTTTTATTCATAACAATGTCTATAATTATATAACAATTTTACGTTTGCTAATGCACAATGCCATGGATTCACATTTTTGTGAAAATAACATTCTGGAATTTTCTTAAATCTACTTAATTTTGGTTCTTGACCAATGGGAATAGCGTATATGAAATCTTCATTCAAAAACTTTTTTAAGTAGTTTATTTTCTCATTCCCTTTCACGTAAATTTTGGGCGATTGGTAAACTTCTAACACATGCTTTAAAATATCATCAATTTCATTAAGTTCTATATTTCCAAATTCCCATTTTAGTCCATGATACTCTTCGCCCCATTTAACCAGTTTGATATCAGGGGTAGATAACATATTTTTTTGAAATGGTGATTTAAACAGATAATTTGAGCAACGAATCCCATCATAAATCGCTAATTCTTTTGGAATGTACCCAAAAGAACAATTGAATCCTTGAATGTCGATAAAAAGTTCTGTCTTACACTCATTCATGGTTAGTCGCTAAATGATGTTTAAATCTATAAGATTAGTGTTTAAATCCCCCCACCACTCTTACTATCCCCACCACTCTTGCTTTCCCCACTACCACGCTTGCTTATTTAAACGCTCACCCACAGTTCTACTCACAGTATTTCAAGCAAGCATCTGAAAATGTATCAACCAACAAACTATAACCAACAAGAGTTTAGTAAGAAGCGCAATGCAGCTCTCATCAATGAAACAATTTACTACATTAACAAATCCAAATCCAAATGGGTCAGCATTGGATTTTCCTTAGAGAGAAAATATATTCCTGTTGTTAAACTCTGTGGATACAAATATAATCAAAATGTGATTTTTAATGAAGATCAATGGATTTCCTTACTAAATAATCAAGGAATTATGTTAAGTTTCATTTATTCCAACAACACCGGGTGGCAACCCATGAAGGGGAATGGTTATGAGATTCACTTTGTGTTTATTGGTGATGCAAGAATAATTAAGATTACACAAGATGGTGGTAATGAAGTTTTCTTAGCTGGTGATACCATAAATGAATTAGTGAACGTGTCAAATTTAATCAAATATCGTTTTGATATCTTAAAAAACCAGGAATTTTCCAAATATTACAATATTTTAGTTAGTGGAATCTCTATGAAAAATGGTGATTTGTTAAAAAATGTATATGATGTTATTTCACCTATGGAAAATAGTTTAAATGTTTGCTGTGTTTTAGAATTATTAAACTTTTACTCAGATTGTGTTGTGGAGGATGTAGAAACATTTACATGTAATGAATTTGTAAAAAGTTGTATTGAAAATAAAAACTTATAAATATATTTTTCTTTTTATTCCCCCCACCTCCTAAATTAATATTTAAAGCTCTGAACTTACTTTAAGTCTGAACATTCTCCAACAAGATGTGGTTAGCATATACATCTCAACCAGTAGCATATAACCTAACAAGTGCTATAGAGAATCTATCACAACACTTCAGTAATTTAGAATTTGATGCTGCCTATGAAGCCGAGTATGGATTTGAAAGATTTTATACGTATGAAGAATGTATAGAAATGGGTAGAAAGTATGAAAAAGCTGCCGAAGCCTGTAACATATATTTACATACTTCTGATTTAAAGTCTTTTCTGTACACGATGAAACAAATGGGATTTGAGGAGCATTTGGATGAAGTAAAGAAGTTTTTGTCACCTGAAATTATTCAAGAAGTATTTTAAACCTAATTTATAACAAATAAAAAACTTTATTTTATTTATGTGTTTTATTCAATCATTAAATAATTATTATATAAATTGTATACATTAGTAAGTGCACATATACATGGTGATTTAGAATGATAAAAACAATGAGCTTCTCCTTCTTGTAATTTTGGATTTTCATCAAGTTCTATGACTGGTTTTAATGAATATTTTCGGATGCATTCGGATTTCTCTCTCCCTTTCACATAAACTTGATCAGCCTTTTCTGTTAGATTCTTGATTATTTCAGAAAATTTGTGAATTGGTGTATATCCTTCATTCCAAGGAATACAGTGATGATTTTTCATTAACCATACAGCTTGTTTATGTAAGTCAGGTGGTAGGTATTTTATATCAAATGGTGATTTAAAGATATAGTGGCATATTTTGTGTCCATCATAGGCAGCCAACTCTTTGGGAATAAACTTCTTATTTTCTATGTTAAATCCTTGCACATCGACAATTAATAACCTCATAATTTCAAAAATGAGAATTGTTTAATCATAGATTTCTTGTCAGAATATTCTTGTAGTTGTTGTTTTAATTTTTTCAGTTCTTTTAAAAAGTAGGATACTCGAAGTTCTAGATCTTCACCCATAATGGTAGGAAAGAATAGTAGAGCATTGATTTTATATAGTTAGACATGCGCTTTAAAGTTGTCTAACATTTTTGGTTAATGGATTGTAACTAAATACTTTGTCATGCATAATAAGACAATAGGCAGATATTTTGTCTTTAAGATCATCATGTAATTCAAACTCAACTCTCATAACAATAGGTCCGGATTCAATTGTTTCTTTCTGATGTGAACAATCGATATATACGATAGGAGCATAAGTATTAAATTCCTTTGGAGAAAAAATGGGTTCAGGTGTTATTCCATAGTAAGATTTTTGAAATTGTGAGAACATTTCATATAATGATGCAAATTTATTTTTAGCAAAGTCTAAAAATAGATCGTTGTAGGGATATCTCTCAGAGTTTAAAAATACTTTGATGTTTCGTAATTTAACGTTGGAAAATAGAGACATATCAGTTGTTGATTTATTCCTTAAGTCTTTTTGAAAAGCAATTGCTACATGACGTGGGGTATTAACTTTCGTAGATGTTTTGACAGGCCAGTTATGACGATTAGTTTTTAATAATTCTGGGTATTCAATCAGTTCCCAACTCCGGAAAGCAATTATTATATCAGTATTCTTATTAATTATTTTAGATAATGCTAATTCTTGAGGAATAGCTACTGAAATGTGAGGTATATTCCAAGTTAGCTTAGTAAGCTCAATTTTTGGATTTTCATCTGCAGTATTAATTGTTGCATTTTTGTCCGAATTATCTCGTACTAAAATAAGTTCTTGTTTGGCATTTAAAATAATTTTTTTGTAGTCTTCAAAAAACCCCATTAAGAATTTAAGCGGAATGCAAACATTAAATAATCCTGTTGTTGCGTCAACAACTTGTGAAGATTCCATAGGAAACCAACCTGCGTTTTTAAGTCTATTACATTCATTTTTATTATACGACATGTATCCCTTTATTGTCGAAGTTAACCCAACATCTCTAACTGAATCTATTGTAACACCGTTTAGTTGATAACGCATTTCTTTAAAAAGGAATGCAATCCCATTGTTTATCAATTTTAATGTATTTGAAATAGTATTATTATCTTTTGTTAGTTTACCCTCTATGTAAAGAAAGCTTTCGGAAGGAAGCGTATACTTGTCTACTTCATGAACAGGTATTATAATTTCATCATTATTTCCCAATTTTGTAGGTAGGTATGGTTCATAACCATGAACTTCGGAATGCACAATTGAATTATCTATGAAAAGACCTTCTGCTACGTTAAGGATATCCATTATACTAAAACCTTTAAACCTAGAGATTTCAAAAAGCTTATATTTTCAGGTGTTATCCCTTGTGTGTTTCTCTTTCTACTAATCTTTGGTTTACGGTGTTTAGTCTTCTTATAGTTTTTATTAATTTTTGTGGGTAAATTGAAGGTTTTTCTATTATAAAGGATAACCATTATACTTCTTTTATATGCAACCTTATTGTTACAGTTTCGTTTCGAAAATCAACAATATTTAAATCTTGGTCTATTACCTTTATTGTTATTTTATCTATTACTTTTACTGTAACAGGAAAATAAATAATATTTTGGGGGCTTTCTATTATTTTAAATCCAGGGCTAACATTAGGGAAAAACTGATGAATAATGTGTACTGGCTTTCCGTTCAGATAGGAACCTTCTGCGATACTGCAGTCTATGCATAAAGAATTAACTTTTATAATCTCTGCTGGATTTTGCGATGTTCTTGGAACTCCATCACCAGATATTATCCCATTATTAAAACCCAAAAGTTTTCCTATTGTTCCATCTTTAAAAATAATATCTGTAGTAGACTTTATTGTTGATTTTAATGTGTTGTTATTTGCATAGAGGTGAAATGAAATATTTCTTTTTTGGAATTCAGTCTGTAAATATTTATTAACATCGTCCATTTCATAACTTCCCGTAGGAATTGTTAAAAATTCATTATTTTTTCCAAAATATACTTTATTATTACTTTTATCAATATTTGGTATTGCATTAAAAGTTTCAAAGTTGGTAAGTCCGACAACGTAGGAAGTGTTAGGATCTAAGTAAATAGGTGGATGGAAATCTGCTTGAAGTATAGCTGAATTTGTGGAAAGAGCTATAGTAAACGACATGATGGTCGAAATAAGAATAAAATGGAAACACAGTTACGTATTATTATAAATAAACTGTAATGATAACTGTCCACAAGTTGAGGTATTAAAAGATTGATATTTCTCATAGTTATATTTAATATTGTTGTTGCTACCATCGCTATAGAAATAAGTTATAACTTCATTTGGTGGTCGTAAATTTCCAAAACTATCAAAGTAAATTATGTTATTATTATTTTTAACATACGCTGTCCAGTGAGTGCCTTCCCCCATATCATCATCTAAATTTATAATACCGGTTTCATATTTTTTTATTTTTTTGGGTAACTTGTTTCTCATAAAGACACCTCTAAAATGTTGCAACTTTAATATTTTTGCATACTTTAATAAATCTATATTTGTCAAAGGTCGGCGAGGTAGCAAATTTAACAGTTTTTTGAATATGGTTTAAGATATAGACCACACCCTTGCTTATAAGGTTTTAAATAAAGCCCTTTCCCTATCGATATTTTTTCCATTTCTTTGTTGTGTCTTGTTTGTTCTTCTAACTTCTTCTGTGCATTTTTGGCAGAATTTACTGCTTGCGCAATGCCAGCAGCACCTCCGCTTAGGGCTCCTAGAGCAGATAAACCAGCAAAAATAGGTATTAAAGGTAAAATTCCACCAGTTTTTGGAATTGGAATAATTCTTTGTTTAGGTTCTTTTATTTTTAATTTTTTAATGGATGATAAAGCTGTGCTGGCAGCATTTCTTATATTAGCAAACTTTTTTCCAACCAGCTCTTCACGTGCTTTTCTTACACCTTGGTTAAAGGATATTTGACCTCCTTTCTTGCGTTTATGACTTCTTTTTCTTATTCCCATACCGAGTTTTGTTTTTGCTTTCATGATTCCGGCCACAGCCAAGGATGACAGTTTTTCGGCTAGATTTGAATCTGAAGCTTTAAATCTATTAAATGCCTTTTTAGCTAATACTTTATCTGCCTCGTTTCTGTTTTTTAAATCGGAATATACCGAATATGCTATATCGTGCTCTTTGCAAGCTTCGTCTAATAAATTAATTCCCTTATCACCTCGGGCGAGCCTTTTATTTAACTTTGTACCAGGCCCACAAAAGTTATAAGAAGGAATATGGAGCTCTACTGGTAATTTATTAATAAGAGTATTTAATAAACCACTACCTGTTCTCTGTCCTTCCACGCAGTGAATGACATTATTATTATGTCTAATCATTATATATAAATGATTTAAAAACGCAAATAACCTTACTTAAATAGTGATGTTCAAACAATGAAGATCAAAAAACAAGATTTTTCTTTACCGATAAAAAATTTTGATTTATGTCATGATAATTATCGAAAACATGGACAATTATTTGGTGGAAACTGTAAAAGATGTTTAATAGTAGGACCATCGGGTTGTGGGAAGACAAATGTTATGATTTCTCTTATAACACACCCTAATGGATTAAGATTTGAAAACATATATGTGTACTCAAAATCCTTATATCAATCAAAATATGAATATCTAAAAAGGCTTTTTGCTCCACTAAAGTTTATTGGTTATTTTGAATCATCGAACGCTGAGGATATTGTTTCACCCACTGAAATAAAACCAAATTCATTGATTGTATTTGATGATATAGTATGCACTGATCAAAGTCTTATGAGGGATTATTTTTGTTTCGGACGTCATAAAAATACAGATTGTTTTTATTTGTGTCAAACATATTCATCAATCCCTAAACAACTTATACGTGATAATGCCAACCTCTTGGTAATTTTTCAACAGGATGCTACAAACTTGAAACATATATATGATGATCATGTAAATGGTGACATGAGCTTTCAGGAGTTTAAAAACTTGTGTTCAATGTGTTGGAAACATAAATATGACTTTGTCGTTATTGACAAAGACTGCCAATTTAATGATGGTCGCTATAGAAAAGGATTTGATAATTTTATTTCCACTATATAACTCTCTGACACAACGATAATTTTCTAGTATACAACCTACCTTTTGTAAAGATGGACGAAAAAACAGCGAAAGAGTTGGTAAAAACTAGACAAGCCGTTAGACAAAAGTATAAAGCTTTAAAATCAGATTTATCTGATAAAGAAATTCGTATGGAAAAAGAATTTAAACCAATAACTCAACCTTTGCATGAGTTAATTCAGACAATTAAAACAGAACCGTTCATTAAAAAAGAAGTATATTCACCACAATTAGTTTCGACTCCAAAATTTCAATTTCCTACGCCAGAGGTTAATCAAAGGAAATCAAATGCATATAGTAAATATCTTTCAACACACATGCCCTCACTTTTAGGAGATGAAGAAGTATTTTTTGAAGATTCGCAACAGTCTCGTACAGGAGAATCAAGCCCTGAAACAACAATTGAACCAACTATAAGTGAGTTGCGACAAGATGTTTTAGAATTAACAAGAACACCTGCTTATGAAGAATATTTGGAAGCATATCATTCACTTCTAAGACCTTTCGTGGATGGGCTAATAAAAGACACGGAAGGCAAATTTGATAACAAATATGGGTTTAGCCATGATGTTGATGCAGATAAATATAAGATTGCTAATTCTGTGGTGGATTTCATAGGAAAAGATTTTAAAGTTGAAGGAGTTAGGTATGAGGGAACACCTGGATTGTATGAGCTTCTTTTTAAAAAAGAACCTGTTGGTTATACATCAAATGATATGGAAAATTATATGGATGTTTTGAATAGGACAAATGCATATAGACGAAATTTTGATCCTAATAGTCAAATTCAAGGTTCGACCGACATTAAATACTTGACAATAGTTAAACCTTACTTATTACAAAAAGGTATATTAAAACGTGGAAGCACAACAGAGACAGGTTATCGTGCAGTTCTACCAAGCACTTCACGTTTGTTACCTCCACAAAGACCGCGTTCTACAAGAAATCTGTCTACAAAAAGTGGAAAGGGGGGAGCTATGTTAAATTTATCAAAAAAGAAATTAGATTACGTTTATTATGACGATCCAAACGAAATCATAGATAGATTGAAATTGTTGATGTCATCGCAAATGGCAGGACATACTGGTCATCAAAATGAAATAATATCGATTTTAGAAGAACTAAGAGAAGCAAAAATAATTAAATAAATACTAATTCTCACATGTTTATTCCTTATTCTACCGCTGGCAACAACCATGTCTATTGACAAGTTTGGTTCCCACATCTTTGGCAAGGATAATAAATTTTCATCTGAAGAACATAACATTATAAAAGTTGTTGACCTTAGTGCAGTTAAACTTTGGTATAATTTGGTGTTACCCTTCATGGGAATTTACTCTCTATCCGATAGAGTTTACCATTTATTACAAGACAAACGAATTACATATGTTTTTCCTATGGAATCTGCTACTATAATTTCTGGAGAATACCCGAAAAAATATGTTTTCTTAAAAATTAACGGAAAAAAGATCACCGATCCTGTAGGTATTCGGTTAAAGAAAGGGGATGTTCTTTCTTTTCATCGTCCTGAAGGTAGTCATTTAGAAGATTTTTATGGTGAATTGTTAATAAAATGTCCTGTAGAAGTAACAAACTAAACATTTAATTATCATGTCTGCACAACCTAACATCAAGGAAGATCTAGTCAACGAGTTACATAAACCTGCTAGAAAAAATTTTAGACGACGACGGGTTATTATTAAAAATTTAAACGATTTATGGCAAGCTGATTTGGTGGAAATGATACCTTATGCAAAACTAAATAAAGGATATAGATATATTTTAGTTGTTATAAACACATTTTCCAAATATGTTTGGGTTCAACCTGTTAAAAGAAAAACTGCTGAGGAAGTAACTTTAGCTATGGAAAAAATTTTAAAGCTTGCGAAAACTACTCCAACTAACATACATACAGATCAAGGAAGAGAATTTTTCAACAAAAACTTTAATAAATTAATGGAAAAATATAACATTAATCACTACAGTACATATTCCACTATCAAAGCGGGGATTGTTGAAAGGGTCAACAGAACATTAAAAACTCTCATGTGGAAACAGTTTAGCTTGCAAGGCAATTATAAATGGTTGGATATCCTAAATAATATTGTTTTTAAGTATAATACAACTAAACATAGAACAACAGGATTAAAACCTATAGATATAAATGAAGAAAATGAAAAAGATGTTCTAAAATCAACTTATAATAATATAAAAACAATTGACCCCAGAAAATCAAAATTTAAACAAGGGGATTATGTTAGGGTTAGTAAATACAGGGAGGCTTTTCAAAAGGGCTATACACCAAACTGGTCAAATGAAATTTTTCAAATTAAAGAAATTAAATTAACCAACCCAAGAACATATTTGCTGACAGATGACAAAAATGAAATAATTTTAGGTAGTTTTTATGAACCGGAGTTGCAGAAAGTCAAACATTCAAACGTGTATCTCGTGGAAAAGGTGCTAAGAAGAAAGGGAGATAAAGTTTATGTTAAATGGTTGGGAATGGATAAATCACACAATTCTTGGATATTAAAAAAAGATGTAATATAATAAAATAAAATAAAGAAACTTTATATTTAACAACATGGTTTTATTTACTTCTGATATACCTATATTAAATTCATGTCACTTATATACAACAATATCACTAGAGCTTGATCAGCACTGTCATTTTTCTTCACAAGAATCTTTTCCTTAGTCTCTTTTAAAACAATTGAGAAATAGAATCTTCTGCAAAGAGGACAATGTGCGTTTGTTTTCGTCCACTCTGTTAAACACTTTATACAAAATTTGTGTGTGCACGAATTGGGTGTGCAAATTTCTTCTCTTCTCATGGAATATAAACAAACAGGGCATCTGCTTCTGTCTTCTTGTTTAAGCTTTTTCACCGATTTTCTGCTACCAACCAGCTTTCGTTTTTGAATCATATTTATGTATTATTTCTAGCAAATAATGTTTTAGAAACCGTGTGCGTATAAATTTATAGATATTCCCCCACTCAGTATTGCAAGTCAAGACCACATGGTCGAGGTGGGAGGATATGAGCTTGAATTGGTTGTAATAAAACAAAAATTATTTAAAACGTTCATTGTATATTTTCTTCCTATAATTTTCATCCAAAACATCCTTTAGGAGGTTCTCAGCATATTGAAGTCTATTTTGAAAGCGGTAGCGATCCAATACATACTGCTCATAATCACTCTCACGTGCTGCTTTGTAAGCAAACTTCCATGCAAACAATACATGGATTTTATTCATATTTTCGTTAAATGTAACCTTCTTCATAGTGCTTCTCTAAAATCACAAATGAACTGAGAAGACGAACTGTATGAATTTAACGTTGTAATGGATTTTATTCTTCAGCAATCATTCTTCTCATTACATTATAGGATTTATGTGAATCTAATCCCAAATTTATTATCATCAAATGATCATTAAAATGTTTAACTGTTATAGATTCCTTTAGTAGATTATCACATAAAATAATAGCTTCATCATACAATGTTAGTATTTCACTACCATAATTTTTCTGAAAAAGTCTGTATTTTACTTTAATAAGATGATATTGGAGTTCCAACACTTTTATTTTCTGTTGAGGTTTTAGCATTTTCTTCTTTTATAAAAGTCAACACATTTCTTCAGATATTTTCACTGGTCTCAGCTCACAACAATTTGTACAATACTGTATACAAGCACTATTACTCTTAACAATTAGGTTTTTGCAAACTAAACAACGACACCTTGATAAAACACTAAAGTTATATGTAGTAATACTGAACCACTTAGGATACATAACTAACCGCAAAAATGCTTTGTTATAGCTTTAAATATGGATTGGAAGTAGCGGTGGGGTATGGAGAGTGGGGGGATTTGGTAGGGTGATTGGTGATAGGTGGATTAATGAATAATACTTCTAATTATTTGTTTGACATTTATGAAAAATTCATTTATTAAAATACAGGTTTATTTTTGAAAAAATAACAGTGAGTTTATCTACATTATTCTACTTTATGTTTCTATTGCACATGAAACATGATTTCTGAGATACAGGAGGACCATCGAATTGTGTGCTCCAGTCAGGACGATTGTAATGTATAAAACATGGCAATTTAATTTGAAGATCAAAACTTGATTTATAAGACATTGGTAATTTCCCCCATACATCCAAGAGTTCCAAAGGATCTGCATAATTAATTAGATATTCCAAAGGTAACATTTCTAGTTCATCTGTAGTAAAATCCTGCAAGGTTTTCTTTCCGCTTACATGACTAAACATTACATTTGCTGTTGGGCAAGACATAGTTTTTCTTTCTTTTCAGTCTTTTCCTTTTCTGTTTCCAATTCTTGAACTTTCTTTATCTGTCCAGTTCGAAACTTTTTTTTAGCACCCTTAGATAGGTTGGGAGGTGGATTTATTATTATTAAATTGTTTTCTATGTAGTCTTGTGGATTATAGCTTTCGTAATGTTCTGCGTCCCAGGAGAGATCAATAGGGACTGCTACAGACATGATCTGAATTGTGTTAAATACTGTAAATATTGAGAATTTATAGCAATAAAAGTGGTGTGGGGAAAAGCTGGTAGGAGGAATAGTTTTGAAAGCTCATTTGGAAGCTCCTGAGAGGAGTGGGGAGAGGAGTGGGGAGAGGAGTGTGGAGAGGAGAGGGGAGAGGAGAGGGGAGAGGAGAGGGGAGAGGAGAGGGGAGAGGAGAGGGGAGAGGAGAGGGGAGAGGAGAGGGGAGAGGAGAGGGGGGATTTTGGTGGGGTGAAGAGTGGGGGGATTTGGTGGGGTGAAGAGTGGGGGGATTTGGTGGGGTGAAGAGTGGGTGGATTTGGTGGGGTGAAGAGTGGGGGGATTTGGTGGGGTGAAGAGTGGGGGGATTTGGTGGGGTGAAGAGTGGGGGGATTGATGGACAACCGGCACAAACACTCTACTAAGACCTTTCAAATAATGTCTTACGCAAACTCCATACTATTTAGTTTTTTATTCCAAATGGCGCCCAGTCGCCATCTTGAATATTAAAAGTGTAAAATTTATATCAAAAATTAGTACATACATATTTTCTTTATACTGTTATTGTTATTGAAGTGTGCCAAATTTTATAGTTCACCGGTTCGAAAAAATAAAGGGGGGGGGGGCGTTTTTGAGCCGCACCGTATAACTTATTAAGATTTCCGTCATTCATCCAGAAATTCACAAACACTACATATTCTGTTTGCTTACCTTCGCCGCTGCTATCAACTGAGAAGCCACCCTTCTGGTCATGAACTCTATATCCCCAACCAAATCATTAACGTTGGCCTTAGCTATGCTTTGAAGGTTCTTATATCCAGCATTGTACAATTGTCTGGCTCGACTCTAAAAATGATAAAAATATTATTAAAAAAGCGTCGCCGCCGCCGTTAGAAAGATTAATTTTTTTCTGCAAGAGAAACCAGGGTACGAATTCGCCGGTGATGTCGCTAGAGTACAGACAATCGTAGTCGCCATGCCTTGACAACATCACCGAGGGAATCTTAACCTCAAGAATAGGGCTGCTGTACATCTGAGTACACCATCTAATGAAACTGGATGATGCTATAGTTAATATATGGAGGACTTCATTCGCATTTTAAATTTCTATCCCTGTTTTTTGGTTAGTTCGCTAGGTTGTCGATGGAGGCGCTCTGTTCATTAGTGATTATGACTTTTCATAGAAAGTGTGGTGTTTTTCTCGTTTATTTGTCGAAAACACTCTATTATTAATTTTTTTTCTTAACACTATTTACAGTGAGTAACGGTAAATCATATAAAAGTAGATCTTGCTTGATGCCGGTGTGTAAAACAGGGCATTCTTCCGATAAGAAGCTCAAGAAAGAACGCAGTGAAATCAACCAAAGCCTCTTTGTAGCTCCAAAGGTAAGTTAATTTGCTTATAAGTTATAATCAAGGGCTAAAAAACTCATGAAAATAGTATATCCCAAGCAAACCCAAACGATCTAATGAAAATAAGTTTAAACTTCGATCGATTTTTCATTTATTCTGTTTTGACGATTTTAGGGTTAAACTTTGTTTTTTTAAATTTAATTGTTGTTTTGAATTCGTTTAATTGAAACTAAAAATAAATTATCTTACCAAGACCGGCATGAGATTGGTGACAAATATCATCACATGTTCATTTAAATTTAGTTCTAGTAAGTTCTATTTCAGCAAGATTCTGTTCCACAATTTAAACAGTCATAAATTTTGGTAAAAATGTGAAGTTCGGTCCTGACGACCAAAGTTCACGTTGTGTAAACAGAATATTACTAGAAATAACAAAATCTTACGTGATATTAACTATAGCATGGTCAGCAAAGCGTAATTCGATTATATTCGTTATGTTCATTAAGTGTAGTACATGGTTGTATGAGACATTCAAAAAATTAAATAAAAAAAACCAGAGCAGAATTTAAAAAAATTGAGTTGATAACTTCTCAAAACGAAACATTAGATTAAATAATACACACAACTAAAAAGCTTGAAATATTTAATAAGTTCAAAAAACTAACACTCGACTATGCAAAATAATAAAATCGTAAAGTTGGAAACAAGTTGCGTGTCTATAAATGGGATTTATATTCATAGTTGTATTACAAATTTTTATATACAAAATTTCTGCCATACCTATTGATGAGGGAGAAGAGGTTTCACATAATACAAAGTGAAATACAAATCAACATACTCGGAAATTTACTGGCTTACTGCGCTGAATAGATGTACACTTTTCAATATATAAAAATTTGTAATACGACTATGAATATAAATCCCATTTACCGACACGCTACTTGTTTCGAATTTTTCAATAGTTATTTTGCGTAGACGGACTTTTAGTTTTTCTAAATTTCTTTTTTATTAACACGCACCTGTTTGACAGCCGGTAATTCCATAAGGGGTGCGAGTTCTTTAATGCAACAGTGAGCCAATCTTTGACTCAGGCCTTTCAATAAATAGGAAAAGGCCCAAAATTCTTCCAGCTGGTCGCAAAAGTGAACTACGTTCGAGGCGAAAGTGGCTGAAATTGTCATGAGGTTTTGCACTACTCCTCTGTTAATCTAAGATTAACAAAAGAAAAAATTGTGTAAAAATACAAGAAAAATCAAAGAATCAAAACAAAGAATGCGTTCTATTAAGTAGAGAGTATTTAAAAAAATCTAAAATTATTAATTATACACATTTTACATTAAAGAATACGTTATCGGCAAAATTTTACCTGATATTTTTCTGACACCTTAAACACTGGCATTTCATTCCACAGATCATAAAGCATGAGTGAAACGTAAAATCTATTTAATACTTTTTCCGGAATTTGCTGCAAATAAAAACGCTAATTATCTAACTTCAACTTTTCGATTTTTAAGTTTACCTTGGTTGACTGGCCGGCCGCCATTTTAATTGTAACTGCGTCGTCAAACCCTAAAATTCTAGCTGTTTGCAACTCCTTTTCACCCAGATGTGTCAGCTAAAAAATTACTGCATTGTGATTTATAATTCTAGCTAAGTTGATTTAAAAAAAAAAACTACTATATAAAATTACCATTAGGAAAAATAACTTTTCAATTAAGGAAGGAAAATTAAATATTTATGACCCTCGCGTCAAAAAGGTTTTATTTATTCAACTGTATCTTCTAATCTAAAGCGAATTCCCACGAATATTGCTCCATTCGATAGTAAATTTTCTGGAGATTCCAAAAATATATAACTCATTAAAGTTTCATTTAAGATTTTGTCCGGAAATTCACAAAAAATTTAATTAAGGTTGAAAATATAAATATTTATCCACGACTCGTCTATAATTTGATTATTATACATGAGTTTATGAAATAATAATATTCATTATTCACTAGTGAATAATGGTTTCATTATTCCCGGCTTCCACGGATATCTCGATCCAAACTCCAAACAAGAGCTGTGCTCGATCCAAACCGGCTTGGAATGCGATTGTACGCACAAATAAAAAACAAAGGTGGCTATGAAAACATTAGCTTCGTCACGTTGCGTTGTCGCGCTGTTGTGGTTACTTTAATTCCGAGTTTAATTCAAAACGTCAACATTTAAAAATAAAAACATAAAATATATTAATATTATCTAAATTTTTTTGATAGTCCTGGATAAAGTATAGTATTCTACTCGCATATAATGGCTGTTAGTCACTTGGATGATTTATGACACTCGCCTGCGGCTCGTGTCATAAACTTCATCCGCGTGAATAACAGCCACCACTATATGCTCATTGATTAATATACTATTATGACCCTCGCGTCAAAAAGTTTTTATTTATTCAACTGTATCTTCTAATCTCAAGCGAATTCCCACGAATATTGCTCTATTCGATAGTAAATTTTCTGGAGATTCCAAAAATGTATAACTCATTAAGGTTTCATTTAAGATTTTGTCCGGGAATTCATAAAAATTAAATTAAGAATGAAAATATAAATATTTATGACCTTCGCGTCAAAAAGTTATCATTTAAACTGTATCTTCTAATCTAGAGAAAGAACTTTCGGGCCGAAACTGCAGAGGCAAAATGCATGTAATTCTTTAAAATATATCTTCTACAGCGCAAGAACACTCTTTTCCATCAATACGAATTTGCTGTGATAGGAATCACTCACCACATCATAATAAACTTCTATATTGGGCCTGATTTGCTCGGAAGTTTCGTAGGGTGTAACGAGATATAATAAATGTAAGCAATTTAGTAGTACTAAACTTTTCTGTGCCTCATAGAGATCTTCGTATAGTTGGTGGGCTCGAGAGAGGTCTAATCCACCTTAAAGTATTGTCATATTTTTAAATAAACTCGTCCATTCTAAGTAACACAAAATGGTCAATATTATGTGAACTAATATAATAATGGATGCTAAAAGGGATACACGAATGTAACTTACCTTTAATCGCAGCTGACCCTAAATTACTAACCACTAACTTCGTTCTGTTGGTCAGTACTACAGTCTTTCTCGGCTTTTTACTAGAAGTACTTGCACCATCGTTCAGAGTACTGGCTAAGTCTGTCTAAAAAAATCAAACGTGCAAACTCAGATTCTGAAGAAGAAATATGGCTAGATCAAAGGATTTTATTTAATCAACTCTATCTTCTAATCTAAAGCGAATTCCCGCGAATATTCGGTTACAAATCTTCTGGAGATTCCAAAAATATATAGCTTATTAGGGTTCCATTGAAGATTCCGTCCAGACATCAATAAAAACTGATTAAGGGCGAAATCCAGCAATATTGCTATGTCCTATTATACCCATTATTATACTTTGATTAACTTACATTAGTAACATTAGCCACGGAAGTGTCCATCTTGACCGAGACATCGCAAACTGAAGAAGTACTTCCTTTGCCTTTAGCGCAACTCTCTTGTAACGCTCCCAACTTAAACAATTTTTTTATGACGCTATCTGTGAGTTTCTTAACGTCCACGTTTAATTTTTCCATTTGCACAGCCACAAGAGTCGATTTCGCAACTCTTTGTAGTTGCAGCCTCGTATTAGCTATTCCTAAACTTATGCAGCTTAACAATAGATGCCTGAAAGTAGTACAGTTAAAAGTTATGACCAAAAATCCCTTCTTTACAAAAGTTCCTATTTAATCTAAAACGAATTCCCGCGAATAGCAAATTTTCTGGAGATTCCAAAAACTTATTAAGGTTTCATTATTTTATATATACCTTAAACCTCTACCTTCCATCTCATGTAGGCTCGACAGGGCTTCATTCATGGGGCTCATTAAAAGTTGCTTGAGCTTAGGAAGGTCTACGGGTTGGGTTACGATAATACTTTCCCCAGTCTCGCCCAATCCGGTACGACCGGCTCTACCCGCCATCTGTTTGTACATCGACAGACTTATAAATTCTTTACCGATGTACGGAGATCTAAGAACGACCTAAAACCGTAATGCTCTAAATTCCGAAGAGTTTTTTCTTTAAGAGATCATACGACATATTAAAGTTTGATTAAAGATTCTATCCAGAAATTCATCAAAACCAAATTAAGGTAAAAAATTTAAATTTCCGTGGTCCCTGATGTAAAAAGTTCTATCTAATCAGTATCATCTAATCTAAAGCAGTTCCCCACTTTAACTGTTGGCAAATTTTCTACAGATTCCAAAAATATATAACTGATTAGAATTCCATTAAAGATTCTGTCCAGAAATTCATAAAAACTGTAGGATAATGGATTTTTTCAATAGTCGGATCGATATACAAAGCTTAGAAAAAGGTATGCCATTTAAAAGAAGTGCGGTATGCCGTCGGTGGCGCCTTCTACTAGTGACATCAAAAGTATGGGCGAATTTGAATTCCTCGCCTCAAATAACGCCATTTCGTTGAGAACTTATTAAAAAAATCGAAAACAAAATTAAACTTTTGACACCCTGTATCTTAGTTATTATCAACTATGGAATTAGGCAAGTTTGAATAAATCGCAGTATTTGGACATAATGAATCTGCTATTGCTCTGTGCACCATTACTTTTGGACCACCCTGTATAACTTATTAAGGTTTCGTTAAAAACTATGTACAGAAATTTATTAAATCTGAAGTGAGGTAAAAAAATTAATTTTTATGACTCTCGCTTCAAAACGCTTCATTTTAATCGATGTTGTAATATAAACCAAATTATCGCGACTATTAAAAAAATTAGGATAACATTTTCCATCACTTGAGCCACAAAATTCATCTTACCCTCTTAGCTGGTAAGTTCACTCCAGCAGCCAGTGTGGATGTGCAACAAATAACTGAAATTGTACCCGCTCTAAAAGCATCTTCCAGCAATCTCCTCTCGTCGTTTGTTAAACCTTAAAACTTACATAACTGAAAAACAACTATTTCCAAGTAAACTTTAGGCTTAACTTAAAAAAAACTTATTATTCTCCAAAAAAATTAAGGCATATCATTATCTTTCCTGGCTATAGTATAAATTTTTATAATTTTATATATTTTGCATTAAACTTACCGGAATGATGATATGCAAGACCAAAAGGTACAGACACTTTCAGGATATCACAGAGTTCACCAGCTTCAGCTTTTAAAGCGTCTAACAATTGTTCTTTCTCGATTTTCTTATGATTTTTTAAGTTACTAAAAAATATTCTTCTAGAAATTCAAAGAAATTGAAATAAGGTAAAAAATTAAAATTTTTATGACCCTCGTTTCAAAATGTTTCTATCTAATTAACTGTATATCCCAATCCAAAGCGAATTCCCGAGAATATTGCTTTATTCGACAGTAAATTTTCTGGAGATTTCAAAATCATATAATTCATTAAGGTTTCATTAAAGATTTTGTCCGGAAATTCATACAAAGTGAATTAAGGTCGAAAATTAAAATTTTTATGGCCCTCATTTCAAAAAGTTTTTATTTAGTCAACTGTATCTCCTAATCCGAAGCGAATTCTCGCAAATATTGCTTTATCCGGTAGCAAATTTTCTGGAGATTCCAAAAACATATAATTTAGTAGGGTTTCATTAAAGATTTTGACCGGAAATTTAAAATTGTATGGCTCCGTTCCAAAAAGTTTTTATTTCGTCAACTGTATCTTCTAAGCTAAAGCGATTTCTCGCGAATATTGATTGTCAGACAGCAAATTTTCTGGAGATTCCAAAAATATATAACATATTAAAGTTTCATAAAAAATTCTGTCCAGAAATTCATAAAACTATAATTAAATATTTCTTATGAGCACGACAGAAAACAATGAAAACATAAACATTCTATCTCTAGAAATTATACATACGGTTTGGCCAGCTTGCATAATAAGTACACCACATTTTCGCAGTTCTTTTTTGAAGGGCAGAAAATTAAACAAGACCCTTTTGGCACTACTTCCAACGCTAATCCTCCCAGCATATCTGGATCTAGTTTAGTCACAGCCTCGGAATACTATAATTAAAGAAAAACCCTTATGTTTATCAATACACCATAAAAAATAAGTTTGAAAAACTAAAATTTGATTGCTAAAGAGTTAGAAACAGTTGCGTGTTTGTAAATGGGATTACTATTCATAGTTGTATTACAAATTTTTACATAGTACATGTCTGCTATACCTATTGACAAGAAAGAAAATATTTCACAGAACAGGTGTTGTGGCACGTCGTTGTTAGTCAAATACTAATTAAAGAGTGTGAAAAATGGGAAAAATCTTAGATATAGCAAGTTTTTAAATGCTGTTAAATCCGTAGGATATAATAACTATTACCTTATAATCCAATTTTTTAACATCAATCAACAGATCGCTTTCACTCTTATACTGCCAATTGATCCTAGCAATTTCATTGGTGCACTTGACATACTCGGTCAGTTCTACAGGCCGAAAGTCTTTAGTGTAAACTTCGGCATTCAAAAAATGGCAGATCTCTTGAATATTACCAATCGTGGCGCTCATACCAACAATTTGAATATTTGCTACAAGTCGATAGTATACAGGGTGAGTATTTTAAAGGGTTACAAGTCGATATCTCAAAAATGGTTTATATTTTATTATGGGGGAGGGGAATAAACATATTTTTGATATTTACACCTCTCTCTATTTTGAGGGGATGGGGGTAACTTTGGAATTTTAAATGGGATGATGTACTTTTGTTTATAAAATTCGAATCTACGAAATTCATTTAGAAAAAGAGTGAGGAAGTGCTTGGAAGAAGGGGGACATTTCGAACAACTTCTCAAGCATGACAGACGATGAATAAGTTAAAATTAAATGGTAAATATTTTTTTTATTTTACAACCTAATAGAATTCCGTAAACGAACGATCAATTAAAAAAAAATTGTAGACATACGTAGTTTTTTACATAGATTCGAATTTTATTAACAAAAGTACATCATCCCATTTAAAATTCCAAAGTTACCCCTCAATGCACAACGTGTTAAACAAAACAAAAGGCTAATTATGCTCAATGTCAATGGTTTTTCCAAATTTCTAATTTAAATTTCATAAGCATGTACCTTTTAAAAACAAAATTTTCGTCAAGCAAGCCTCCAAAGTAGACCCTCTGCCCGCTTCTCCGATCAGATGCAGCTCATCGATCACAATAAGACCTATTTCGCCAAGTCTACCTGTTTCTATAAGACTATTCACTAGTCCCAAAGCTTTTTCTATTGTCGCAATGTAAACAGTGTGTTTTCTGCGCCTTTTCCTCGGTGGATAAGTACCTTTGCTAGAGGCGTATTCTTCTACTAAAAAATCTAGGGCTACACCAAACGGTGACAAATCCCAAACCTAAACAATTATAATCCATACAGGATGCTTCAGAAAGCATGTGTCATTCCCTGGGGAGATTCTCCACACAAAAATAAGACAAATAAACTGCTCGTCAAAAAAACGAAAAAAAAAAACATTTCAGCTTCAGTTTTCCGTTTCAGCATCCATCGATAATCATAAAACTTTTCATTTAGTCAGTCTTAAAATGTATACCGAATGTCCGCATTTCCAATTTCCCATTATACAGGGTATAAAATAAAGTAATGCAATGAATCAACAAATGTAGGAATGTTGTTAACACATATGTATGAATAAGATTGTTATTCCCTTTGTCCAAAACTTCGGGAATGATTTTATATCAATAGACGATAATGCTCGTCCACATAGAGAGAGAATTGTTCAAGAAGTTTTGAGGGAGAATAACATTGAGCCAATGGAGTGGCCTGCTAGATCTCCCGATATAAATGTTATAGAGCATGTGTGGAGTAGAATGACAGTAAGGTTGAATTAAGGGGAGTATGAGTTTAATAATCTGTATGGCTTAGCGAATGCACTTAGGGCAGAGTGGAAAGCTATTCCCCAAGACTTTGTTGCGAATTTGGTGAGCAGCATGGCAAGAAGGGTAGCAAATGAGCAGCGAGCCGGAGGTGGACCAACGAAGTATTAATGAAGAAGGGTATGTAAGTGAAAACAATAGATTTATTTTCCACTTTAAATTATTTTTTGCCCTGTAAAATGGGATAAAAAGTTGTTTGTTTATCGATGGAAATATTGGAATTAATGAAAATGCACCGGAATTTTTGAATTTCTTTAATAAAAAAAGACGTTTTTGAAAATAAATCGATAGTTTTTGTTAGAAAGTCGTAATTAAAAAACTAACAAAAACGTCCCGAGATATTGACTTCAAATCATGCCTAGTATGCAATACAACAAACAAGTACTAGTGCAAATACAAGAACTTAAACTTTTAAATTTTTGCACTACTGTCTTCTCCGCTCTGTATAATGTCCAGATATCCTTACTGACGCAAAACGGCTTCCTGAACCGAAATGTAAACAGAACGGCCTTTCAGGATCTGCAAAGCTTATCAAAATCCGTCAATTCGTTTTCAAACTACAGCAATTTAAAACTGATGCTGAAACTTTGTTTTATACAAAACGATTAATTCTCATTTTATGATCCTTACCAATATCAATAGGGTCTGTAGCCCGGATCATCTACAATCTACCTTTGTACCGGTCTGTAAAAACCGAATAAATAAAGAAAACACCCTATATCCCAGAAACGAAGCAAAAACGGATCTATGTTGATGAAAACTATTTATCTTATTTTTGGATGAGGAATCTCCCTATGAATAATTGCACCTGCTTTTTGAAACACCCTATACAAAGGTCAAAATCAGCTGCTTACAAGCAGTTCTTCATAATTTATAAAATAAAGAAATAATTATGCTTACTTTTTCTTGTACAATTGCCACATAAGGCAAAATAAAAATTGCGTTTCTTTGATAACATAGCACTTCTCTTAACATCAAAATTTCAGCAACCAATGTTTTGCCACCACTGGTTGGTAATGCATACACTAAATTTTTTCTGTTTGTTACTGCTAAATCCAGGCATTCATGTTGCCAATCTATTGGAAAAATTAATATATATATATATATATATATATATATATATATATATATATATATATATATATATATATATATATATATATATATATATATATATACATATATATATATATATATATATATATATATATATATATATATATATATATATATATACATATATATATATATATATATATATATATATATATATATATATATATATATATATATATATATATATATATATACAGGGTGATTCACGGTGGATGGTACGTTAGACGAATCTGGCGAACCAGTCAACGAATCGTTCTGAATCTTTGGTCATTTACATAAACGAACATGCTCTACCTGTCTAAAATATTTTTGACAATGCAGTATCGCTGCTTCTACTAAAAAGTAGTAACAACATTGATATTTTAAGTGGAGCACCTTGTATATTATTTCATTTTCAAAACCCCTATTAATTTCTTAACAACTTCCTTTAACATTGTTTTATACTTACTCCTTACCGTTTCCGAAATAATAATTAATTTTCAATTTTTTTGACAGAAAACGTTACCTTAAAAAATACTAATATTTTTGAACTCTGAAATATTAAGACCCTGAAATTTGGTGGAGAATTAAATAATACGGGGGGGGGGGGGCTTTTTACCCTATGCTAAATCTTAGTTACAATATACAGGGTGGTTTAAAAATGCAGTTATTTTGGTTACTTGAAAAGGTGACCATAAGTATATTTTTTAAACGTAACACCCTGTATATTATTACTGATTTTAAAAGCTACATAAATTTGCTCTTTATTTTTGTCCATCGTACCTATACCTAACTAGTCAAGATTCTGACTTATAAGCCATTATTTGTAAAATTTTCTCGACAATTTAATTTCCATTCGGATTTTAGTAATTATACCATGACAAACTATTGTTTGATATAAAATTCATGTAACTTTCGTTATCGTTTTGATATTTTATTAAATACTATTGATACAAGTGGTAAATACCATTTTATAATTTGTATAATGCAAAAAACTTAAAATTGTATTGCACAGATTAATAAGTTTATTTCTATAATAATAATAATAATAATAATATTCTTTATTGCCAACTAAATCACGAGGACACAGCAACGTCAAAGAAACAGGAAAGTTAGTACATGTAGATAATATAAATAAACAAACAAAATAAAATATTAGACTATTACAGTTTACAATAACTGTTAAAATCTATACTCCTACAATAAAATGATTCTTACAACACTGTATGCTTAAATACTCGCTCAAATACTACCCAAAATCAATTGCAATTCCTGATAATTAATTATGTATTCAGCTACAAAAGATTCAAAAGAAAATAAATAGTGGCAAGCAGGCGCGGTCCGTGAAATTTTAAAGTTGTATATCTCTGTTGCTACTTATGGGACCCATGTCAAGTTCAGGTTTTTTAATAGTGAGCCTACTAGGAATGTTTTGGTAAAGAAAAAACATACTTATTTTGTAATTTTCGAAAAAAGTTGAATTTTTGAATTGACCCACCTGGGAAAAAAATTAACATGCTAAGGTATTTTATTTATTTTCTCTAAACAAATTTTACATCATTTTGTGGACAGTTCTTGAATTTTAAGAGAAAAAAATGTGTTAGTAGGAAGTTACAGTCATTTGAATTTTTTTTTAAAATTATATTTTAGGTTTAAAAAAATTCAAATGACTATAACTTTCTACTAGCACATTTTTTTCTCTTAAAATTTAAGAATTGTTGACAAGATGATGTAAAATTTGTTTATAAAAAATAATAGATAAAATACCTAAGCGTGTTAACTTTTTTCACAGGCAATTCAAAAATTCAATTTTTTTTTTGCAAATTACCTACAAAATATTTCTTTTCTTTACCAAAACATTCCTAGCAGACTCACTATTAAAAAACCCTGAACTTGGCCTGGGTCCCATAAGTAGCAACAGAGATATAAAACTTTAAAATTTCATGGGCCGCGCCTTGTGGCAAGCCTAGCATTAACTCATATTTGAGATAGTTAATGGGTCATCATTTACCAAACTTACCATATAAGTTTTCAATGCCTTTATACTGCTTAATCAAATCCTTAACCTTATCAGAAAGTCCATAGAAACTCCCTAAACTACAAAATTTAGGTTCATTATCTGACAAACTTCTATTCAAAGTACTATTTAGGTTTGTATCATCCTTTTGTTGTGGAACATGTTTAGTGGCATTTTTCAGCAGAGCTTGTTGAATAGCCGTTCCAAAACTACAATTCGGATTGACTAACAAATTGTCACTTTCCCATTCAGTGTTTGCCAGAGTTTTACTAAGTTGTGGTAATTCTTTCTCCTTATCTTTTGATAGTACCATATCATCAGCAAAAAATACATCTAGGATTTTGTCAGGGATAGTTTTTTCATTTTCTGTACCCATGGCACAGATCGACTGCTCAATTTGTTCAAAAAGGTTATCTACTTCTTTTTTATATTGAGTTGTGACTGATTCATCATTAAAAAGCATAGATCTGTCCTGAATCTGTTTGTTCTTTCTTTCTTTAATCTTGGCTCTGAGCGATTTTATCGAAGGCATTTTGAAAACATCGCTCTCTGCATTGGTTTCATTTTCTTTTGGAACATGCTCTTTCTTATTTTCACTCTCTACTAAGGATTGATTCTCTTCGGTAGTTACTACTGCTACATCTATTTGATTAATCATCTGTGTATTAAAGGACTGTGAGAATAAATCATCATTTGATTCAGTGTTTGGAGATTTTTCATTTTCTTTAATCCCAATATACTCGTAAGTTTCATTTTGCTGTTTATCATTGTTTAAAAAATTTGAAAAAGCATCATACGTTTTCTCTAGTGCTTCTGGTGGGTTGGGTTGGGTAGACTTTTTTAAGGAGCTATTTTTTAAAATCCTCGTGATATCTAAATTTTCAAAGGTATCTTCCAGAAGTAATGACTCACCAGCAGTAGGTTTTTCATACAATTTAGGTTTTTTGTCTTGGACTACTGGTTCACAATAATTATCTAAAGGTCGTTTTAGTGAAACATTACAGTCATTTTTTGGTATTTCTCGGGTTGAGCTTCCAGGAGTTTCAATATTATAATTTTCAGATGATCCAAAGCCACTAGTAGAGGCTGAAATTTGATTATTTTGATAAGTGATCAAAGTGGCAGGTACTGATGGTTGTTTGTTAATAATGGGATATTATAAAAAAAAATCTGTACTCACCTGACTTTTTAACAGATAAATGGGGATATTTAGCCTTGGTCTTAAATGACAGTTCTTGTGGATCAGATTCATTAAAAGAGGAAAGTTTTCTATTCCCTGCAAAAACATAAATAAAAAATTAAAAGGCACATACACATGTAAAAGATTACTGTCGAGTACCAAATAGTACCTAAAAGAGGAAAGTAGACACAGTGCGTTGGAAAATGAACTGTAGTGCTTTTCACAGTCTTATTAATTAACGCAGTACCTCTAAATTTTCTTTAAAAATGTAAAACATTCAAAATTACTGGATAGTGCAAATTTATAAAGAAAAATTTTAATTGAAACTAATAGAATGAAACGTTACCTAATGTTAAAGGCTTTGAATAAGTGCTTTTTTTTCTACAAAAATCCATTTTTACATTTTACAGTCTTATATTCGAAAAACTGTTTATAAAAATTGCTTCGAAAATGTTTCAAAATTTTGTTGTTAAAAGTTAGGTTATATCCTTTCTTTCAATTCTTTCGTTTTAGCAACTCAAATTACTGTTGCTAGTGACAAAACATAGCCAACCGCCAAGACTAAAGGAGAAGAAAAGTCGGTATAACCTTCTGTTATACAAGGATGTATCTACAGAAACGCATAACGTAACATTTGTCCTAGAAATAACAGTCCGACTCAGATTTTTCATTTAAAATGTCGTGGTATATAAAAACAAATTTATCAAGTACACTAGAGAATAGCTTTGTTCGCGGAGACGATCCGGAACTAGTCCGTGACAAGTGCGCGTGCGCTGTGCGATTATTTGCGTTCGCGGAGCAGAAAATCACTGATTTTGACAATAAATTTGGCGTTCGCGGTGATGCGAGAACAAGTTCAGGACACATCCGTAACCAGTCAAAACGATCCGAGGATTTTCGCATGAATTAATTGTCCGCGCAAGTGCAGTGTGAAATTTGTTTGAAAATTGTCATTTAATTTTGGGCGGGCTGTATTTTGCGATAACGAACAGTTAAATTTCATATGCTGTTAGTTGTATAAAGGTAGATATAAATTTGTATATAATAATATGCTCTAGTATATTCAATTATTCTTGTATTTAAAATTACTCATAACAGAACAAATATGTCTTTATGGCAATTTTAATCATTATATAATGTTAAATTAGGTTGTTCAGTCTAAAAATTTAATTCAAAATAATAAAATATATTAAGGTTAAGTGATTCGCAGGTGTTCCGGACAAGCACATTCACCAAAAACGTTCGCGGAGATTTGTCAATTCCTGATCGGTTTCGAATCGCACATGCGCATAAATGTTTGGGATTATTTAACTTGTACAGGTTACGGACTGGTCACGGATCGTCTCCGCGAACAAAGCTAATAAATAACTCAAAATTACTTACGAATTTGTGCAGTTTGTCTAAAATAAAATTTAAAAAATGACGCCTCGTCCCTCTATTTGTATTTTTGCCTCGTCCTCTCTGTAACGTAACAGCTGTTCTGTGCGTAACAGTATCCACGACCATTCAAAATGCCTGTTTTGTAAACAATATTTTAAAATTTAATACAGTCTTTACTTATGAATAAATAATTAATCTTTTAGTGATTATTGTTCTGAAAATGTTCGCGTTACGACACATAAAAGCGTAAGTTTAATATTACATGATATAAAAACCTGAGCTTTCCCTGATTAGTGAATTTCTACCCGCAGATAATACTTATGATTTTTTCCATACTTTTATGTTACTTATCTGGTTTTTATGCAAAAACTGCAATAAACTATTAAGGTCAATCAATAGTAAACCCAAAAAGATCCTTTGTGTTCATGTTTGTCTTCTGTTCTGAAGTGCAAGTGCCTTGGAGTATCTGGGTCCTCCACATTTATCTTGTTTTTAGGAAAATGGTCTGGTAGTTTAGTTACCACAAATAGTTGTTTGTAGCCAGGGCTCTAGCTTTGTTCCTTTCTTACCTAATTAGAAACTTTACACACACTGCTTAGGTACTGAGGCTGCGTACTATGGTCAGCTTTTTAATAAAGTTAAATGGCATTAATGAAGTCAACCACCTTTCTTAACTAACTTTTGTTGAGTGTTGGCTGTTTGTCAAGACGTTAACATATTGAAGAACAAAAGTATTTTGCACAATCTGTGAAAACTATAATTTTAAATATTTGGTAATTAATTAGATTAACGTAAACAGCGAATTTTTACATGAAATTTTGCACAGACCCTAATTTTGGGTCGTAGAACACGAATCCGAAGTCAGTGTTTGGCGGTCTCATAAAAAAATTTTTTTTTTTGCTCACCCAACCTGAGCAAAAAGGTTTGCTCAGTTTTGATTGATATAGATATGTATCTATATCAATCAAAACTGAGCAAACCTGACCACCTTTTTGCTCACCCAACAAATTTAAAGAAATTCATTGAAAAAGCTAACCTAAAAGTTTAAAAATTTTTTTTACGAGACCGCCAAAAACTGACTTCGGATTCGTGTTCTACGACCCAAAATTAGGGTCTGTGCAAAATTTCATGAAAAAATTCGCTGTTTACGTTAATCTAAATAATTACCAAATATTTTTATTAACAAATCAATAAATGGAACCTGAATAAGATAATGCTTGAATAGACAATTTTTAATTTTAGAACTTAATTCTGATGATTTTATTAGATTTGTGCTTGAAAACTGATTAAACATTTTTCAATAATTTTGCTACACAATTCCATTCACAATTCAGTGGCAAAGTTCATCAAAATTTGTCAAAAATATTGACATTATATCTATAATACGCTAAGTATTTATTGTTTACACTTTTATTATGTTTTTAAAAATGACGAAATGAACCCAATATTGTAAATACGTTTTTGTATCTTGATCTATTAATTTTTCCACAAATTACTATTTTCAACAAACAATTCGTATTAAACGAGTTGTTTATCCTGTTTATTGATTCGAAAGTTGTAAAAAGTACCATTATAACTTTTTACAAGATAAATTTTTCCTGTTTTTTCTTCCTTAGCTACAGTAATTAAAACAAAATTAATGACCTATTCTCTTCAACTAACAATCCCATCCACAGTTATGCTGATGATATTCTTTACTCCAACATTCATTTTTTCAGACAGTCTCAAATCAAGAGCTGGATAATAGACACAGATCTATGCACCTATCCCTTTCCCAAGATTTTCAATTAATCCTAGTCGGGTGTGGGGTGCTAAGAACTTTGTTCAGTTCAATGCCTCCAAAATTCAGTCGTGCTCGCTGCCACGCAAAAAATCCGGCACTACCCCATCCACGTGAATGACCAAGTCCTACAGAACAATGAAACATTCGATCTTGTTGGCATCGTTTTCAGACATGATCTCAGCTGGCACAAACACATTACTTCAATTGTCACATCAGCAGCTAAAAAGCTTGATTTTCTCTTTCGAGCTAGAAATTATAATACAAAACAATAATATAATATAATATTAATGATTATTCTTACGCTTACGCTTACGCCTACGCTAACGCTTACGCTTATGCTTACGCTTACGATTATGATGATTATGATAATGATAAGGGCGTTTTTAAAGGTATATTTTGCGTGTACAAGTGGACGAGCAGGCCTTTGAGGTGGTAAACATGCTGCAAAAGGTAAATAGACACATGACAATGGCCCTTTGAAGGAGACAGAACATGTACAGGGTCTTCCAACGAGGACTGAACAGGGGCTCATTTTTGAGCTTCCTTGTATTTAAAGAAAAATCTAAAATAGCCAATCGATGTACTTTTTCCTGCAGAATTCAAAAATGAAACCAAAAATTTATTTGAACCAGAAACAAAAGAGTTACGCTATGGATAAGGTGTTTTTTAAATGGAACATAGCTTTTTTTATACGATTTTCGGAACGAGTGATTTTTTTTATGTCCGTTCTGATTAAAATATTTAATATTGTGACAGCTATTTTTATTAAATTTTAATGTTTTATCCAGTATAATTTAACTTCAACCTGTTTGAAACATACACTAGGTAATAAAGGTAAAATCACCTTGAAATCCTTCAAAGTCAAAAAATTTGACAAATTTACTATAATATTGCCGAAATGAAATATTCATTAGATGAGAGATTGCAGATTGTTATCTTGTTCTACAAATGCCAAGAAAATGCAAGAGAAGCAAGGAGAAGATTTATTGCAAATTTTCACAGAAATATATCCGTCAATACTATTCTAAGGATAAAGAACCTATTCGAGGAAAATAAAACATTACATGACAGAAAAAGAATTCCAGAAAGGAAAAGAAATCGAGACCGTGCCATTGTGAATTATTTTCGACTGAATCATGTAATGTTTTATTTTCCTCGAATAGGTTCTTTATCCTTAGAATAGTATTGACGGATATATTTCTGTGAAAATTTGCAATAAATCTTCTCCTTGCTTCTCTTGCATTTTCTTGGCATTTGTAGAACAAGATAACAATCTGCAATCTCTCATCTAATGAATATTTCATTTCGGCAATATTATAGTAAATTTGTCAAATTTTTTGACTTTGAAGGATTTCAAGGTGATTTTACCTTTATTACCTAGTGTATGTTTCAAACAGGTTGAAGTTAAATTATACTGGATAAAACATTAAAATTTAATAAAAATAGCTGTCACAATATTAAATATTTTAATCAGAACGGACATAAAAAAAATCACTCGTTCCGAAAATCGTATAAAAAAAGCTATGTTCCATTTAAAAAACACCTTATCCATAGCGTAACTCTTTTGTTTCTGGTTCAAATAAATTTTTGGTTTCATTTTTGAATTCTGCAGGAAAAAGTACATCGATTGGCTATTTTAGATTTTTCTTTAAATACAAGGAAGCTCAAAAATGAGCCCCTGTTCAGTCCTCGTTGGAATACCCTGTACATAACGAAAAGATTTAGCAGTTTTTGCTATTCGATAGAGAAGGAATCATTCTATACCATATCCGAAATTCAAGCTTCTGAGAAAATTTTTTACGGGCACGGGCATTCGATCTATTTTTCTGGTCACGCGAACATTTTTCGCGATTTTTCGCGATCCAAGGGAAAAATCTGCAACTTTTCACTATGATCATAAGCCGGAGCATAAATCTACATAAAATGTAAAAAATTTCACTGTGAAATTGGGGATGAATTAAAAATTAAATTTTCAAAAAAGACCAGCCTACTACTCACCTAAAAAATTCCTTGATAATTAATATTAAGCATAATCGTGAAAAAAATTGCCTAATCAAGGTCGCTTTAAATTTTCACATATTTACGAAAAACATGATTTTTTCCTATTTTCGTCGGTCTGTTGGTCTGTTTGTTGGCATGAAGATTCAAAAATTGTTGTTCAATAAAAAATATTTTGTGTATAGATTAGCTTTTGCCTAGGTCGAAACGGGATATGAGGTAGTTAAAATAGATTCACAATGAGCACCTAAGAGAAATAAAAAAATTCATTTTTGCTTTGCCTGAACCTTTAGTCCTGAGTACTGACATAAACAATGCCACTTCTGATTCCCCAGATACAAGATGGATAATTAAAAAAATATATTTGTACTTATTATGTCTTGTATAATGCAAAAGTTTTAATTTCCAGATATTCAAAGATCCAAGTAATAATTGTTGATAACTGCTCTCTTAAGGGATCAGATTGACAAGTATTTTTTATGACTGACAGTATTACCGATATTACCTGTGGGGACAATTACTGATGGACTTTCAAGTCCAAATTTGCCAAGATAATGGTATAACGAAAAACGATTAACGAAAAGTTAAACAGTTTTTCAAAACTGGTTTACAAACAAATCGTCTATGTTTTGTAAGAAGGGGCCATCTATCATTTTCTCCTAAATAGTGCTATCTTCGCCATTAATATTATTATAAATTCTTCTATAGGTTATAAAAAAGGGGCATCTGCAGGATATGTCCTTCTCAGAAAATTATAGGGGGAGCTATCTGCAGAAATCTCACATTTTTTAGACTAAAAGGATTGAAAAAATGGCCCATCTACCATTTAGACCATTTGAAATTAAAATTTTTGTCTCGAATTTTGTAACATAGGGCCAACTACCATTTGGGCAAATGTTAAAGAGTATTCTAAATATAACGGTTGCCCAAAAAGCAGTGGCGTATTCACAAATTGGACCCTTTATGCGACAATAAAAATATTTCTTGGGCCAACCGATTTTGTTCTAAAAAAAATTGTGTGCTTGAATATATTTTCCTACAAGTAGGTACTAACACATAATGTATCCCATTATACATATAAGGTTTAAACTCTGTACCATTAGCCACTAAAAAGTTTTAAATCATAATATCAATCAAATTGTATATTTTAGCGCTCCTGTTTTTGTTGGATAGCCCCTTTTTACAAAACACAGACGAAATGGTAACATTTTTTAAACCTTCCATTGCATTCTTTAAATTCTTTTGCCGGTTGCAGATATCTTGGGCGGACAATAAGACGCCTTTAGCTATATCCATTATAATAATGAATATCGGGACCGCTTTACAACATCATGAGATTATGTTTAAACATATTTTTCTAAGATATTAAATTTGAAGGTTGGCATGATTTACAGTTGTCTGTGACCCTAGATTTCTGGGGTAACAGAGGTTGCGACCCCCCCGGTTATTCGCAGATAGTAGATTTTTGTTGCTCTTAAAATGGCGTTCTTTGTATAATTTTTTATACTTTTTATGCATTTGGTGATAAGAGTCAGCCACATCCTGGCTGACATTTTATCTTTCGTGTAAGATAATGAAGTTAATGTCATTTTCTGTTGACTGTTGCATTATGTATTATGTAATTTGAAATGGATAAACTTTGATACTTCCTTTTGTTTAGGTTTGAGTATTATTTGGTTTTAATAGCTGTATATTTTTGCGTGGAAAAATGTTTTACTAGCTAGGATAAGAACTGATTTACAGAGTGTCCGAAAAGGCTTAGTACGGGCAAGTATCTTTGCTATTAGTAAAGATAGATACACCACATTTTAGGAGTATCCTATTGGTTAATAAATCTACTTTTCATGTAATTTAACTTTTTCAATGCTAGGGAGATTAGGATTAGGTCAAAAATTTTAAATGCAACCCTATGCCGTGTCTTACCTTATTTTAAAGGTCTTCAAAAAGGAAACATTTTACCGCAAACCCGAGGTCCATATCTTAATTCGCTTTTAAATGGTAAGCCGGACCTCAGTAATCCCATAGTCTTCTCAAAAATATTTTAAATATTTTCTGTGTACATTGTCTTTCCAACGGAGTATGTTCCTGGAATGTAATATTCGAATCAAGTCTCTATACCCATAATTAAATTGCAAACTTCGAACCCTCATTTCACCCCCTTAGGGGCTGATGTCTAAAAGGTTATAAAACGTGTTTATTTTTTGAAGTACTTTTACGTAGTATCAAGGTAATAGATAGATAGATAGATAGTTTAGGATATGCATTATTCTTGTTTCATCGATCACTTTCATTTTTCCGCGAAAATCGCGACTAGCACATGATTTATGAAATATTTTTCCACAGTTTACACACACCAAATAACTGGATTGTCGAGTTTTACAGCACTCGAAAAACGATTTTTCAGAGACGACATTTTTCGACTGTTCATCAGATGCCGCCATCTTAGATTGATATAGACATATATATACAGATTGATTGTAATAGGGCCGTATAACAATTTTACTCCATTACAAACTTTGAACCCCCTTTTCACCCCTATCAAACCCAAGAAAACCCCAAAAGGGGTTGATTTATTAAAAACTGTGAAACACGTTTTTAAACGTTTATTTTTTAGAGTACTTCTATGAAGTTTTGACTTAAAAGGACCATCAAATATTTTTTATTTACACAAAGTTTGAACCCCTATTAAATTTGGGAAACCCCTTCTTTAGTAGATGCCTACGTTATATAAGAAGCCTCTGTGGAAAATTTCAAGTTTCTAGACCCAGCAATGTGAGCTGGGCATTGATCTGTCAGTCAGGTTTTTCTTTTATACATACAGAAGATATACATTTTTAAGGTTCAAAAATAGGAGTCAGAAAATTCAGGATGTAACATTTGGGTTATTATTTTTTTTTTCAATTTTGTTTATAATTTTGTACCATTTTTCTTTTGCGTCATTAAATTTAGCGTAAATACGTTAATAAATTATAATGTTATCTTTTCAGAGTATCAAGGCCGTACCAACTCGGACTGAGGTTATCGGCTCCTCAAAAAATCCACGCTGTTGGTCACCGTCATATGTTTATTAGACTGGTTTCTACGAAAACTAATAAAGAAAAATCATCTGGTAAGTAGGGCAAGAGTGTTGGCGATTTTGGCCTGTTATGGCCTAAAACAAACAAAAAATGATCTAGGAATACATATTCGGAGTTTTAAAGCCAATATGCCAGAAATTTAACGAACAAAATGTGTAAAAATGGAGGTGAAAGTTTATGAAACCTCAGCGTTACATTGAAGAAGAATTTTATGTCAAAACTTAGTTATGTTTATAGAGATAAACAAGATCGTAGGGCAAACCAGTTGGGAATTTCCCCTTTTCCCTGGGACTAAGGCTAAGTCAAACAAACTTGCTTGTGGATGAATTTACATAAAGTGCGGCTCAAAAAAAAATGTCCCCACCTTTTATTTTTTGAACTGGTAAACATAAAAATCTAAAATGCGGGGTACGCTTTAATAACAATATAAATACTACTTCTTGATATAAATGTCATACTTTTACTATTCAAGATGGCGGCTGGGCACCATTTAGAAAGAAAATTAAATAGGAAAAACTTTCCAAAACTTCCACCTTATCCATTCCTTCAGTGTCTTCTATATCGCTGTCGGTGCCGCTAAAGAACATTTCGAGATTAAATCCCGATTTCGAGTCCGGTTTATACTCCGGGATCCCGGGACCCCGGAATTTCGGGATCCCGAAATACCGAATGGCCTTCTAGATCGCCCAATTTAACACCCTTGGACTTTTTTATGGGCCTATGTAAAACAAAAAGTATATGTAACACAGCCAAACTATCTTTTGGAGTTACAACAAAGAAAAGCTGTTGCCTTTCGCAGTATTAATATGGGTACATTTAAAAATGTTAGTGATGAGGAGTTCTCAAATAGGTTATTTTACTGTTTGGAAGTAAACTGAGAATACTTCCAACACCTCTTGCAGTAAAAAGGTAAGTTTAGTTTCTTCTTCAATTTTTTACGAATATCCTAGTGCTAAAACTTCGACATGCCGTCATTTCTTTGTTAATGCTATTAATGCTTTCAAATTTTTACACAGTAATTTACTCGGCAAGACCTTTTCAAATTATGTACTACACAACCCCCTTTCTATTTTCTTCAAAATGGCGCCCAGTCGCCATCTTGAATATTAAAAGTGTGAAATTTATATGTAAAAGTAGTATTTATAATGTTATTGAAATGTGCCAAATTTTAAATTTTTAGATTCACCGGTTCAAAAAATAAAATGGAGCCGCACTGTATACTACACAGGGTTATAGATTATCGAACGTTTTTAACCTAAAAAAATTAATTTGATTAATAATATTCAACGTGTATCGCTTTGTTCGTGGCACAAGTAGGCGCACTTGTTAATTGCTCTACAGGGTGGACTAGTATTTGTCAGAAAATATTTTCTAATTCTTCCACGTTGGCATATTTTTGCGCATATTTTTCTACAAGAACCATTCTCAAAATTGGTAGCTAACAGTAAATTTTTTCGTATTTTAAAATAAGTTACTGCGATAAGAATTAGAAGCAACTTTTTCCGGTTGACTGAAACCCAATACAGATATCTTCTCCCACTATGCACTGATAAAACATAACAATCGTCACCGGGTTATGAACTTGATAAGAACCGTTTCCTATAAAAGCCCCGTGTTTTCAAAACGCAAGAAATTTTAGTAATAGTTAAATGTGTCGAGTTTAAGATGGAAATAGTGAGCGAAAAAGTAACGGACTACGATTTTTTTTATATCGAGTACATCTTCTTAATAAAAGGTCTGATATAACATTCGCGACGTCGAGTCGTTTAAGAAAAAGCCTTGTTTTCGAAAATACATGGTAGTTTTCCTTCTTTGTTGCGTGCTACTTTGTCTTAAAGTAACGTTCTCTTTTTAAAAATTTGTGACATCGTGTTCTAGAACTCTTTCTTTTTGCTATTTTGTATGATTTTTAGGTCTTAGGTAGGTATATATAATAATGTATGTAGGGTATTTGTTAAAAAGAAGAGATAAAAATGATCTTATAATCCTTGAAAACTGAACATTTAATGGGGTTGTTCAGTCGCGTTCATTTAGCGTTTTCACTAAATATGTTAATATTATTGCACAATTGACTATTTACTAGACCAAATTTTTACCCTTTAGTTTGGATGTTGTCCATTTTAATAGAGCAATTCTTTAGTGTTAGGTAAGAGGGGCTTAAGTCAGAAATTGTTGTTTTCCAGAAAATGAAGTTAAATATTGCATTATTGCTTGTAAATCTAATTATTACTTTCAGAAACTAATATTTGGACATAATTTCACAACAAGAATTTCTGACGAAGTTCCTTTTACCTAACACTAGAGAATTTGTCGTTAAGTTTATTTGTTTGGCGCTCAACGATATAGTTTTCAAAAAATGTAGCAACATTTTGCTACTTTATATTATTTCCTGCACTTTCAAATCAAAGATTTTCCTACAAAGCGATTTAGAAGGTACATCTTTTAGATATCTTTGTAGGAAAACATTGATTTTTTAGATTTAAAATAATAAATCGAAAATAAAACTAAGTCAGAGAATTATACACTACTCCAATTAATTAACGCCCCACAATGAATTTATCATGATTTTGGAAGCGATTTGCTTTTGATCCGACCGTAAAAAAACTTTTTAGGTTGTAGGTTCATTCTTTAGGAAAGTAAGTATACAAGTATTGTTTAAAAAAATCAGTTTTGTACAATATAAAACAAAACAAGTTGTTTTTCCCTAAAGTTTGTAGCGCCCTGTAGATTAGACCAGCCATAATTGCGATTCACATTCACAACTAGACTGTGGCTTCATCCATTCTTAAGATTTTGTTTTTTAGTTCACTCTGAGCTCCCAGTTATTGAAAGAGATACAGGTTTTTTTTTAAAGAGGGATGTTTTTTACTTAATGTACTTTAAAAAATAACAACAAATAAAACAAAACAAACAAATAAAAATTGACTTTATTCAGAAAATACAGCGATTATTATGAACCAATAAAATTTAAATAATAATAATAATAAAACTAATAATAATAATAAGCTTTATTGTCTAACAGGTCTACCTCTATTAATAAGATAATGTTATGCTAGTAAACCTAAAGAAAAATATTTATATCAAAACTGAGTTACTACTCGAGAAAGGGAAAAAACACAATACTAAATTATAATCTATACAATCCACCTTCTTAGCTTATTCACAAAGTTTAATGTTTTAAAGGAAGATATGTGATACAATCAACAGGTGCATTTTACACAATGTTATAAAAATTTGCTTTTCATTGACGCTGTAAATTGAGCAATAGTGAGGCTATTCATATCAATGTCAACGCAGGCGGTGTTAAATATGCCCATTGACTGAAAGAGTGGACTTTTTACCAAGAAGTTAGTTGATGGGTTAGGAATATGAAACATAAGTGGGTATCTAGCTAGGCGTGAGGGCACATTAAAGTTGACGGTACAAGAGATCCTCTGCATAATTTAAATAAAAATGGATATGGCATATATTTTCTTCGGTCAGACAGGAATGGGATCTGATGTCTATTGAGGAGTACATCATGGTCAATTCCTTTAGAAGGAAAGACTCCGTTGCGATTTAAACTAAACAAAATTTAGGAATTCCGTTGAACATTTTCAAGTTGTGTTATGTATTTGCTATAAATAGGGTGCCATATAATCGCGCCGTACTCAAGTTTAGGTCGTACCTAACTATAATATAATGTTTTCAATGTTTGAGTATTCGAAAATCCTTTGGAATTCCGCATGATGAACCCGGCCGACCTACTTGCACCATTACAAACCTGATTTACATGTGTTGAAAACGAGATCCTGGGATCAAAGGTGATGCCAAGAGCTTTAAATACATCGCGCCGCTGAATTACGGTATTACCCAAAGTGTATATAAAGTTGGTAATGTTTAGTTTATTTGCAAACGTCATTGTAAAGCATTTATCCGCATTAAGAGGCAAATGATTAGTATTGCACCAATCATTGACAGAGTCTACATCCCTCTGCAACCCAATGCAGTCGCCAGGGTTCCGAATAACTTTAATTAACTTGAAATCGTCCGCAAAAAGTAGGACTTTGCTCGTGATATCCTTGATAAAATCAAGATTGCTACCTTGAGGGGCACCACTGGTTGCCACGAATTTGATAGATTTATGGCCGCTAATCTCCACTTATTGAAACCTATTGCTTAAGTACGATTTTAAAAAAGATGTAAGACTGAAACTGAATCCCATATCGGCTAATTTACTTAATAAAATTGAATGATCAGCTCGATCGAAGGCCTTCGAGAAATCAGTATAAACCACATCCACTTGTTGACGGTTATCTAACGCTCGAGCCGTAAATTGGGTGAAACAAGCGATTGCTAAAGAATCCATGTTGCTTTTCGGAAATTATATGCTGAACTTGCCAGGAGATGTGCTCATATGTACTTCAATCTCGAATACCTTAGCAAAAGAAGATAGTATGGACACAGGCCTGTAATTCGAAATTTCATCAGCATTACCTTTTTTAAAAATAGGGCTAATTCTGGCTTCCTTCCAAGTGTTGGGAAAAGTGTTTGTTTAAATAGCGAGATTGAAAAGAAAAGATAAGGACTGGAGCAAGGCTGAAGCACAGTCTCTAACAAAGAAACATGGTATTTTGTCAGGGCCACAAGTCGGCTTGTTTTGAGTTTTTTTCAGAGCGTTACCTATAGATGTGTCAGAAAGATAATCAAGAGTAATATGAGTACTGGGGTTAGTAACACTCTTGAGTCCGGTTGAGGGGGCTGTAGTCAGAAGGACTATACACTCTGCCAGAAACGGTAGCGAACGCATTTACAATCGAAGTGGGAACGGAATACTGCCTTTCTCCGTCAGTCAAGGTTACAGGTAGCGTTGAGGAAGTTTTTCTGGAGTTGACAAATGACCAGAACAATTTAGGATCGGTATGAATAGAGCTTTCAGTTTGAGGCATGTAGTTTTTGAATGCCAGGTCGATCTTCCTTTTATGCTTGCTCTGATATCTCTAATTGAACTCGAATTTTTTTTTCTAAAAACTAAAAAATAGCATTTTGCGCGTATAACAGCTTGACACCAACGCACACCTCATCTTATTTCATTTTGATCTAGTCCATTCCAGATTTAAATAAGTCTCTGTCCTACCTTTCCAAATTGCTTGGTGAAATTTTTGAAGTTCCTAGCCCCCTTCTACGGATATCCCAGAGGTGTTCAATGGGCTTTAAGTCCGGACATTTTGCAAGCCACACCATACCATTTACATCCACGTTTAAAGGCAATTTTCACTTTTTGATATTGTTCAAAGTGCCTTAAGCAAAAAACATCCCTCTTTGAAAAACCCTGTATCTCCTTCAGTAACTGAGAGATTAGTGTGAATTAAAAACAAAATGTTAAGAATAGATGAGGCTACAGTCTAGTTGTGAATGTGAATCGGAGTTATGACTGGTTTAGTCTACATGGCGCTACAAAGTTTAGGGAAAAAACAACATTATTGTTGAACCCCTGTATACTGTACAAAATTGATTTTTTTTAAACAATACTTGTGTACTTACATTCCTAAAAAATGATAACGTAGTTGGATAATTTAAATACTTAAAATTCTAGTTAGACTTTTTTAAAATGATTAAAAATGCTTGTTATGTCTTATTAATAATTGCTAACATTCTTTAGATAGGACAGCTAATTACTAATTATAAACACTTTAGATGTTTTACGACTTTATAACATAGATTGCGTGTACGAGATAAAGAGGTTACTAAACTTTTAAAAATAAGTCTGAATGTCTGACACCTTGTAGATATTTCGAAAACGAACGACACGAGTGATATGAATGTTCTTCCAAAATCTTGAACATATCCATGTTGCATGGATATTTGTTATTTATTTAGGCGTACAAAATTTGATAGGACTTCGTCGTACGCGGCAAAGAAGGAAAATATTACTCGATTTAAAATTTATATTGTTTAAACATTCCAAATGTTATTTTTTCTCTTTTCATTAATTAGGTTGGACAGAATGGGAAGGAATCCTAAAACGATTCGTTCCTATTGGAATATGCCTTATTGCCGTGATGCAATGGCGCGCCTACCGGCGAAGAACAAAAGAGGACACTGTGGCGAGACAGTGGGAGATTAACTGTTACTGCCGATTGCCTTTGAGGACTATGAGTAGATGCTGGGGCTTTATAGCTGGTAAGAATATAAATATTTAAGTTGCAACCAGTTTATTTCGTAATATTTTTATAAGAGCACGTGATAATGCGATATATTCCCGTGCATTAGATTAAAAAATACAAGGTACATGGAAAATATGGAAAAAAATTCGTACAAACACAGGGCCCTTCTATTTACATCTTAAACGGCGGGTGGTAAGTTTAGACCAAATGTCAAGCATTTTTGAGATATCGCATAGTAACACTTCAAAATCCTCACCCTGTATTATTATCATAATAATATTTTCCAGACAGATTCTCCTAAATATATATATTTATTACTTTGACCTTTTGATACTTAATAACAAATAGGAAGATAAACAAGAAAAATTAAATAATATTGTTCAGGACAATGCTAGTCATAACAGATAAACTTTTCGTATCGGTTTTGTGTTTGGCCAGACGGAATGTCATCAAAACAAATTTCGTTTAAGAGTTGTAGACAACGATGTATCGACAATTAAGAAAATTGTTAAACTTTAGGACAGAGCAAATTCAGTTTTAGGGAAAAATATATTTTTGAAAGTATAATAGTTGTCTTAAATAAACGACATAGTTTAGTCAGATCGATGCCGTACATATGACTTTACACAATGGTCCTAAACATGGTTTGATCCATTGACCTTCAGTGGTCTCTTGTCCCATATATCCCGAGTTCGTTGAAATAATGCCAGAGCGCACGATCTGGCTGGCACTACAATTCTGCCGACTGGGATGGTCTTCGAACCTTATTCTCTGCTTTTCCTTGGAACCCTGTCTGTTTTTCCACTCCCGATTCCTCCGAAATTTACTCTTATATCACAGATAGCATTCAAGTAGGTATTGAAAGTTTCATTCCACGTACCCGCAAGAAACCTAAACTTCACCATCAAAAGCCCTGGTTTTCCAAGGTTTGTGATAAAGCCAGGCTCAAAAAAGCCCAAGCTCACAAAAGTTTTCTCAAACTCCTACACTCGAAAATCGTCAAATTTTTCCCGCGGTAAGAAATCAATACAATCAAACTATCTTAGTAGAGTCCAAAAATGCTTTTCACAGCCGCTTAAAAGATAAAGTGCTTTTTTGTTCCAACGGCATCAAATCTTTCTGGTCACTTTCCAAAAGCATTAGTCAAAACTTCTGTAAAAGCACTTTTCCTTGCTAACATCTTAAACAAAATTATTTCTACCACTAAAGGGAATGCCAAACAATTCGCTGTCAATTCCACCCTAATTTCTCCTACCAATTTCGCTCTTCCAATCGCTACGTCTGTACCCCACAAAATGTCCGACATAATACTTAAGGTCAATCAAGTTCAAAAAATTCTTTTATCCTTTGACACCAAAAAGTCCCCCGGTCTGAATGGCGTACCCGCAATTGTTCTAAAAAATGCGCCCCAGAACTTGCACCCATCTTAACTCGTCTTTTCCAGATCTCCTATGACAAGGGTATCTTCCCAGACAGGAAGACTGTTCGTGCGCAGTCTGTCTCGAAGAAAGGTTCCAAGTCCAATTATAAACCTATTTATCTTCTCTCTGTTGTCAGTAAAGATATGGAGAAAGCGATTAACTTGCAAATTCTAAAATATCTAGAAAAGGCAGTACTGATGTCGCCACCAAAGATCCATGAAATGAAACCCAACCTGATCTCTGTAGCTTTGTCACACATAACTGGAACAAGTCTCTCGAATTTCATGGCGAGCCAGAAAATACTTCTCCCCTTCTAACTTACACACTCTCTATGTTTCCCAAATAATACCTAACCTAGAGTACTGCTCCCACATCTGGGGAGCGGCTTCACCTTCGACACTTAACATCCTTGATTCTATCCAAAAGAGAGCCATTCGACTTATCAATGACCCAGTCCTCACAAGAAAACTTCCTTCTCTCGCTCATCGCTGTGCTGTTGGGGTTTGATTCCCCCCTTGACTGTTCCTAACAGAACAACAAGAGGCGCGTTACGTATGCATCCCTTTACTGTCCAGCATACTTAGGGTCTCCAAATTATGGAGAAAATTGCCTGCAGATCTTCCCCTCCCATCCTCCAATCTTTTAAATCCTGTGTCAATAGACTACATTTCTCCTCTCTTCAGACGCCCACGGTACGTTAGGCTTGAAGTGTCGGATAAAAAATATATCAAAATTATTCTTCTACCACCCTCAGTTTCTTTCAGTTTTATTTTTAACAATTTTAATATTCTGTAGATAGGCGATTACCCGAATTCGCTAGACCGATAGTCTTCGAACTATACGCTAAAGCCTTTAATGTTAACCTAGAAGAAGCCAAGTGTCAAAACCTGAAAGATTTCCCTAGTTTAGCGGAGTTCTTCGTTAGATCTCTAAAAGATGGCGCGAGGACGGTAGACCACCAGAGTTGTCTTGTTTCACCGTGCGATGGAACAGTATTAAGCGTCGGTACTGTCCATAATGGACAAGTCGAACAAGTGAGTTTTGTTTAAATTTGATACCGGTTAATTCTTCGAAAATTTAACACTCTGTATAAGCCTTTTATAATAGCAAGAAGTGAGGCAAACTGTTTGTTGGTTTTTTAGGTAAAAGGCGTTACATATTATGTAAAAGACTTCTTAGGTGAAAAATTGGACAATGGTAAAAGTATTAATAATAACAATGCCTCGAAGGAGATCCAAGAACATTTACTAAAAAATCCGCAAGAGGGAAACACATTGTACCAATGTGTGATCTATTTAGCTCCAGGCGACTACCACAGGTAATTTTTTAATTTGTAGCATCTTTTTACAATAAATAAAGCAAGAGTGTGTTTGTTGATTGTATGAAACCTGTCTGTCCAGTTAACCCGTGTTAGAGTAAAGCAATAGGCAGTCATAATAATTGCTGTACTTCTGTACTTTTTGGCCAGGAGCACCTTTTAAGTGTTCATTTCATCTATTTTAAATTATTATGAATAGGGAATATGCATCTATTTTTAGTGTCCGTTGCTAAAATTAACAAAACGGAACACTTATGTAATCACTTCGATGTCCGTCCGTCTGTCACAGGCGATTTTCTCTGAAACTATTCGCAGTAAAAATTTGAAATTTAGCACAGAAATAGAGTGTGGTGGCCCAATTATAGACATGAAGTATAAAAAGTTACATTTTTTTTTATCTTCTGACAGCCCACGAAGACCGAAGCCTAAGTACTATGTACCGTGGGTGTACTGGGGGATCGACTCACTCTGGGGGTTAATTTCAGGGGGTAAATTGGGAAATGAAAAAAAAATTTCAGGAGCATCGAGTCGGGTGTTAAAGCTTATTGATGCACGAATTCAACAATATATATGATGTATTTTTTAAACATTTTTCGGAAAAAAAAAACGCTTAAAAATTGCTATCCCCCACTCTCATTACTAAAAGAATCGCTCGGAAAAATCTGAAAAAAATCATGAACATTGAGAATTACGTGTAGATTGAGCCAAAATTATCAGGATTGAAAAATTCTAGCGCGATCAATTGTTATAAACAATTTACTTGTTTATTTCCTTATAACTGCTGAACCATTGGTTTTAGAGAAAAAGTTTTCCGACAAAAAATATTTTTCCCGATGTAAGGAACAACTTTTGTCCTTACATATTTTTCAAAATTTTTAATTTGGCTTAGTCGAAACGCTCTTACACTTGACCGAAATTTTTTTTATTAGGGGTTGAAAATAAAGATCACTTGCCATTTTCCACTTATCTCATCTCACTCACTATTGTTCGAATTGTGCGAATACACACGCCGGTAGCAGTTCAAACACGCTCTTGAACTTCCTTTAAATCCTAAATGGGTTTATTCGTTTCAGCTTCTTGCCACCAGGCCCGGATCCAGGGCCCCTAGACAGTAACAGAGTTAGGGCCCCGTTTTAGTAATTTAGTAAAAAACTAACTTTATTTTATTTTTGATTTATTTAACTTATTTTGACTTTATAACATTAGCAGACAGAAATGAAATAGACCAGTAGGTACCAAATATACTTTTGTTTATTCATCGTATAATTACAATCTCACCTAAACCTCCTACCTAAAGGTTGGAGGGCCCCAGTGCCTGCGGGTCGCTATCCGAGTTTCCAATTCGGAGTCCCATTTTCGAGGCTTGGTTGGAGGGGGCCGTACTATACGAGGTTTTAATTCAGACTTGTAACTCCAAGGCTCAAGTTCGGAGGCGCGGTCTACCCAATCAGGGGTCCCCACCGAGCTTGGGGCCCTAGGCAGCTGCCTAGGCGGAAATTCGCCCCTGCTTGACGCATAAAATGAATAATATTTACCAAAAGTTCAGTACTTTGCGCAGATAACACTTTACCTTTTACTTTAGACACGAACTCCTTGTAATAGAAAATCTTGTTATTTCTTGATAATAAAAACCAAAATAAATTAATAAAAGCAGCCGAAAATATATAATTTATGTAGAGAATGAAAAAAATATACTTCATATGTATTTGGATTATATGCATATTGCCTATTTCACAACTTAAGGGTTAAAGTAAATTATTATTCTCAGAGTCGGAATATAGAAATTTGTACTTTTAAAGCATTCATTGGTGATTTCCACGAAAGTGAGTCATTTTGACGCTATTTTCGTTTGGTATAGAAAAATGTGAAAATAATAATGCATTTAGTGAATACTTACTTACAGTAAAACCTATACTCTCTTTTGGTATATACATAAGTATAACTAGTTAACTATTTCTTTTAAGAGAAGTTTCATAGTTACTGTAACTCGTGACTGGGACTGATATATTTTACCGTTATTTTGTTGAAAACAAAGGGTTAAAGAAGAAAATTCTTAAGTACATCTCTTATTTTAGCATCCAAAGTAATACTTTGAGATTTTTGTTTTTATTTTTCCTAAACTAGGAAATAGACTATCCGCAAAAAAAATGTACACCTAATAACTCACTTTTGGGGGAATTACTCTCAAATAGATTAAATGTAGGTCAGAAGTACGTAAAATATGTATTAATTTAATAATTGCCTTTAAAATACCTACTCTAAATAAATTGATATATTTTTTGAATGAGTATTTTTTTGTGTGCTTAAATTAAGTGGCATGCTTTGGTCTTCGCAGACCGTCAAGAGGTAACGTTTGCCGATTTCAGATGTCCAGTACCTGCAGAACTCGTATTAGTTTAAACAGAGCGCGCAGCCCGCCCTCTGGTGGACAAATATTGTGTGTGCGACCCAACCTTGTGGGACATTGTCCGCTGGTCGAAAAAAAATAGGTTACTACTTTATATAATATTTTTTTCCCGGAAGCGACCAAGACTGACCTGAAATAATTTGTAGGTTCCATTCCCCTACCGACTGGCAACCGATTCGTAGGAGACACTTTTCTGGGGAATTGCTGTCGGTGAATCCCCGGATCGCGAAATGGCTGCCCGGTTTGTTTGTATTGAATGAGAGGGCGGTCTATTTGGGAGAATGGGAGCATGGCTTCTTTTCTTACAGTGCCGTAGGTAAGTGTTTGGAGGTGATTACCCCATCCTGTTTCTTGCGTTGGAGTAGATACTGATTCATCTGATGCTTATGGCATCAGTGCCAAATGGATCTGTCGTACCGATACTGATATACAATTACGGATGCACTACTACGGATCCTGTTGCACCCCCCTGGCCTGCTATTTATATGAAATTGTCGAGAACGGTTTATACAAACAGCATAAACTGGCCAGAGTTAATAAAATAAACGCGAGGCTAACGATCAGGCGCGGCCCGTGAAATTTCAAAGTTGCATATCTCTGTTGCTACTTATGGGACCCATACCAAATTCAGGTTTTTTAATAGTGAGCCTACTAGGAATGTTTTGGTAAAGAAAAAAAATATTTTGCAATTTGCGAAAAAAAGTTGATTTTTTGAATTGACCCACCTGGGTAAGAAATTAACACGCTTAGATATTTTATTTATTATTTTTTCTAAGCAAAATTTACATCATTTTGTCGACAATTCTTAAATTTTAAGAGAAAAAAATGTGTTAGTAGAAAGTTATAGTCATTTGAATTTTTTGCAACCGAAAATTTAAATTATTTTTCGGTTGAAAAAATTCAAATGACTATAACTTTCTACTAACACATTTTTTTCTCTTAAAATTTAAGATTTGTCGACAAAATGATGTAAAATTTGTTTAGAAAAAATAATAAATAAAATATCTAAGCGTGTTAATTTTTTACCCAGGTGGGTCAATTCAAAAAATCAACTGTTTTTCGCAAATTTCAAAATATTTTTTTTCTGTACCAAAACATTCCTAGTAGGCTCACTATTAAAAAACCTCAATTTGGTATGGGTCCCATAAGTAGCAACAGAGATATGCAACTTTAAAATATCACGGGCCGTGCCTGGATCGACGACAGACCAAATATTTCAAAAATTCCCTTCGTGTGTGCCTGGCTGCATGAATGGCCCTATAGAACAAAGAAACGTTCGATCTTGTTTGCATCGCTTTCGAGCATGATCTCAGCTGGCACCAACTAGAGATGTGCCATGAGAATGTTCTCAAGGGAATATTTCCGGAAAACGGTAAATTACCGAGAATATTTCCCAGCATAAATTCTCGAGAATGTATGATTTTATAAAAAAATAAATTACTGGAAAATTACCGAGAAATATTTCCGAGAACGAGACGGTTCTCGGGAAAATTCATATTCTCGGCGAATTTATCAGAATTTACGGAAATTTAAGGTAATTTATTTTAATGCCACGCTATTGTATCATAGATGGAGCTTAACATTCTCATGGTACATCTCTAGCAGTGCTATCTCTTTATTTTTTCAGATAAAATTATTGTAAAAACTATTTTAGGCAAAAAAATATGTTCTTCCAATTTATGCAGTCAAAGACAACAGAAAATTCTCCAACATATAAAATAAATTCTTCAAAATTTCCGGTTAATTCTCATTTTTCTCGGAGAATATTTCCCAATAATAAATTCTCGAGAATGTTCCTACTCTACATCTTATTATTTTTTCAGATGAAATTATTGTAAAAACTACTTTTAATAAAAACATATTCTTTCAGTTTATGCAGTCAAAACAAAAAATTCTCCAACATATTAAATAAATTTTCCAAAATTTCAGATAAATTCTCATTGTTCTCGGAGAATATTTCCCAAAAATAAATTCTCGAGAATGTTCCATCTCTCGCACCAACCCGTTACTTCAATAGCCACATCAGCAGCTGAAAAGCTTGGTTTTCTCTTTCAAGCCAGAAAATACTCCTTCCCTTCCAACTTACGCGCTCTTTATGTTTCCCAAATAGCACCTAGCGTAGAGCACTGCTCCCACATCTGGGGAGCGGCATCTCCTTCGATACTTAGCATCATTGATTCTATTCAAAAGAGAGCCATTCGACTCATCAATGACCCAGTCCTCACGAGAAAACTCCCTTCTCTCGCTCATCGCCACGCTGTTAGGGATTTATCCTTTTCTACCTACTACCAGGAATTTTGCTCTGACTGCCCCTTGACTGTTTCTAACAGAACAACAAGAGGCGCTTTAGGGATGCGTCCCTTTACTGTCCAGCTACAAAAACGTAGAACACAGTAGCGCACCCAGAGGAGGGGGCTGGGGGTTGCAGCCCCACCGAATTGCACTATTCAGCCCCCCCCCCCCCCCACCAGGCGAAATCCTGGATGCGCTACTGCTAGAACATCCAACTTCTCTCGCTCATTCATACCTAGAACCTCCGGATTATGAAACGAATTGCCTGCAGATGTTTTCCCTTCCCCTCCCATCGTCTAATCTTTTAAATCTTGTATCAATAGATTACATTTTCCTTCTCTTCAGACGCCCACGGTACGTTAGTACTTAGGATTGAAGTGTACTTGGGCTGGTTATTGTATGTTTTTAAATGTTGTCCCTTTTCTCACCTTCACCTTCACCTTAAGGTATTTTATTTCAGGTGCGACGAATGTGGGCTCAATAAGAGTAACGTTCGACAAGACGTTACATACGAACCAGAAAAGAAAAACCCACAAATTCAAAGAAATCTTCTTGGGCAGCGGGATAAACTTGTACAAGGGCGACTTAATCGGCGAATTCCGTATGGGTTCGACTATTGTGATAATTTTCGAAGCGCCTCTCGCTTTTAAATTTAACGTCGTCCCGGGCCAAAGAGTATTAATGGGGCAGAATTTCGGACGCGTAGAGGGAGACAATCTCGTTGAGAGAGTAGAAAGAAGAAATGTAAGAGCGGGGCATTAGGTTAGGTTGTAAGTTATATAAATGACATATTTTTTAGTATCTATTGTATTTTTATATTTGTGATATTTTTAATAAAAACGTTGAATATAAAAGCTCTAAATGTGGTTTTATTAAACGCTTAAGGTTTGTTATTTTGTGTTGCGCCAAAGTGCACTAACCTGTACTTTTTTTATTTGTGGAAAATACCCATAAGCAAAAAAATGCAGATTAGTGCAATTTCGTGCAACCCAAGAGAACAAACCTCAAGTTATCTGTCTACAGTTTGACACTGCTGACAGATAAACAACAGCCTGAACGTCAGTTGTCAGTTAGTAGACGCCTGACGCGCAAAATGCTGGAACCTGGAACTTAACCTCAACGGGAGGGGGGGGGGGGGCAAAAACGGCATGCAACGTAGGGGAACACCTTTTTCCCTTTGTTGATTGCTTTATGTGGTATCTGGACTCTGAAATTTGTGCTTTGTATGCTTGAATGTGAGCGAGTTATCCTGTTTTTTGCTTTCAAATTTCTTAAGTAGGTTTGACTAGATCAGGTGACTGTTTACTGTCAAAAGCGCATTCTGCTATTCGTCTGCAAGCGTTTATTTGACAGGCGCTGTAAGGTGTGACCAGGGCCGCCGAGAGGGGGGCAACCGGGGGGTGACTGCTCCGGGCCCCATCTTTGTTTGGGGCCTCATCTCACATAAGTTGAGGCCCCATCCCACATAAGTTGGAACCCCAGGAGTATTTGTTACCCCACGCCCCCAAATAGCCCTCGGCGGCCCTAAGTGTGACATTTGGGTTGGCATTGTATTTGCTCGGGCTTCCGGTGGCCGAGTTGGTACGGCGCCAGCTTTGCAACCGAGAAGCGCGGGTTCGAATCCCGCCAGGGTTGCCAGACGTCCCGATTTAGGCGGGACTGTCCCGATTTTAATCGATATAACCCATTTGTCCCGCTTTTGTCCCGCTTTCCGATTTGCACGTCGAAAATCCCGATTTTTGAATAATTTTAAAAAGTGCAGATTCAACTTCAACCAAATATATTTACATGTTGCCTTATTCTTTAGTGGTAAGTAAACACCTACTTTATTTTTTTAAAACCTATGTGCAATGTACAATGTACATGCATGTTTGTTATAGTTTTCGTTTATTTGTTTGTTTTTGTTTATTTTTAGTTTATAATATATATTAAAGGAAAAAATTGCATGTTCTTCGAATTTTTTTTGCGCGGCAATATCGAAATTTTTATTTGGGATGTTTGTCCTTGAAACAGTGAAACATTTTTTTGACACAAATTTTTAACACATTAAAATATTATACCCTTAAACACGTGTCACAGATTCACGTGTCCCGCTTTTTCATTTGCAAGATCTGGCAACCCTGAATCCCGCTTCGACCATGGATATTTTGTGATTGTTAACTGTTGGAAGGTGGTAGAGGAATTCTTCCTCGACCGAGGTGGTACCACCCCACACATCCTCTTAAAGGGCTGGTGAATTCCCAACGGATGTTTCCAGCTCTGGATGTGCGAGTCGGACTTCCCCAGTACACCCACGGTACATAGTATTTAGACTTCGGTCTTCGTGGGTTGTCAGAAGATAAAAGAAAATGGTACAGCTACAGCGCAGATGCTTTCTCGCGCGACTAGAAAATTCTTTTACACGCTCGCTGTTGTCAAATTTGGCGTTTTAACTAGTGGCGATCGGTGGCATGAGGCAGGTGAGGCCCGGCCTCACTACAATAATTCATTTAAAATGTGAAAATGAAAATTTTCGTAAGATTGATTGATAAACATGTTTTGTTTTGCTGTTCTTCATCACATTACTTCAAATCTAAAATTGATTACATAAATTTGGCAATTATAAAGGTCGAAAGGTTTAGCAAACGTCTATAAAGTCATTTTTATTTACAAGTTAAGGAACCGGTAATATTTGCGCCAACATATTCGACTAAAAAAGAACCGCACGCGATATTCGCAGTACGCGCTTGTATGTTGAAAAGTTCTTCTCTGAGAGAACGGCCTGTGCACCAGAGGCCCGGTTAGCGCTAGACTCTCGTCGCGGCTTGTCTCTGCACTTACTTGAATGGTCCTGTCTTCATTTAATCTGTTTTCATTGCTCACTTCCACGCGCGAATTTAGAGTGAAGAGAGGCCTGTAAAGCGCTTAGCCTCCTGATTGACATATTTTATTTGAGAATGGAGCCGCGTTATGATGTTGTTTTATTGCTGCAACAAACATCATTTTCTGTGCGTTCTCAACGTGACAAACGAAACTATTACTAATGGGAGACCTACTTCAGAAGTTACTATTATACAAGTAGATATACGGACAAGAACCGAAAATAAGGACCTAATTAACAATAATGTTACGTTAACTTATGAGGCGTTATTTTATGAAGTGCTTGATAATAATCAAATTACAGATCGATTTAACGATATTAACAAATTATTTTTGAACCTAATTTAACCAAACGCTTTTTGACGATTTTGACGTATCATTTTCAAATCAGTTATTTAAAAATTTCATTCAAAGTTAATAATCTTTTCCAAAAAGACCGATTAGAAACCGAGCTTACATTTTTTTTCCTGACGAACAGTTCCGTTCCTTATCTTTGCCAGATATCATAGAGACAAACAATGTACAAAAATGGTCTAAACGAGATTTTACTAGAAATGACCAAATTGCTGTTTAATAGCAACACTACCTGCAATTTCGATTTAAAACGCATAAAACTTATTTGAGAAATTCGATTGCACAAGAAAGGTTAAAGGTTTGGCTGTAATGTCTATAGAAAAGGGCTTAATAAATAAAATGTATTCTTCTGACTCATTTTATGACTTAGTAATACGATCGTTTCCGATTAAGTGCAACCTCCAATCCTTCAAATCCCGTGTCAATAGACTACATTTACCTTCTCTTCAGACGCCCACGGTCATGGGCGCCCGCAGGGAGGGGCCAGGGGGGGGGGGCGCAGCCCCCCTGAGATTGTGAAATTGTCATACTTCGTACTTTTTGTTGGACGGATTGCCAAATATCTATTATTTTTGTAATGAATAATATTTCTTTTTATGATAAATGTTGTATATTTTTCTGATATTTGAACATCTTTACAAAGCCACGTACCAAAACATCAATGAGGATTAGGAATATTATTTAAACCCAGTCCTAACTCAGTGCAACCGGCACGGCAACTAAATTACTATAAATTTTCTGCAGTCTGCATGTTTATTTTATGAAGAAGTTTTTAACATGTTTTTTTTAGTCTTCCGTACTAAAATTAGCAAAACGGAATCACCTCGGTGTCCGTCCGCCCGTCTGTCACAAGCGGTTTTCTCTGAAACTATTGGGCGTAAAAACTTGAAATTTAGCACAGAAATAGAGCGTGGTGGCCCAATTATACATGTGAAATATAAAAAGTTGAATTTTGATTCTGGGGGTTAATTTTAGGGGGTAAATTGGGAAATGGAAAAAAATTAAAGCTTATTGAAGGACGAATTTAACAATATTATAATGTATTTTTTATGCTTTTTTTATGCGTTTTTTTAAACATTTTTCGGGAAAAACGCCTAAAAATTGCCGTCCCCCACCCTCATCACCAAAAGAAACGCTCAGAAAAATTTGAAAAAAATCATGAACATTGAGAATTAGGTTTAGATTGAGCAAAAATTATCGAGATTGAAAAATTCTAGCGCAATCAATTGTTATAAACAATTTAATTATTTATTTCTTTATAACTGCTGAACCTTTGGTTTTAGAGAACAAGTTTTTCGACAAAAAATATTTCTCACGACGTAAGGAAGAACTTTTGTTCTTACACGTTTTTCAAAATTTTTTAGAACACTAATTGTGCACGTATAGCTTGCACTTGGCCGAATTTTTTAGTGTATTTGTATAAATCATTACAAATAAAATCTTTAAAATTATTTTTTTGATTTTGCCCAGGTTGGGTTTCCCTGAGAAAAAAGCCTGCGGGCGCCCATGCCCACGGTACGTTAGTACTTAGGCGTGAAGTCTACGTGGGATGTCTTAGATAAAAAAAACAAAAAAAGAACAGAAGGATAGACTTAATCAATAATATATATAATTTTGGATCTTTCTTAGTTCGTTTTTAAGTTTGCCTTTTGATTTCCGTTTTATGTTATTCTTACGTTTTGATGTGTGTTTCAAATAAAACTATATGCTTTACGATAACTTTTTTGGCCTCACCTCTTTTACTGACCACGGATCGCCACTGATGTGTCAGGAATGTTTTCAGAAACAATCTAAGAGCATGTAATCAAAAATTCCAAAAAAGGCTTGCATTTTTTATATTACATATTAGTATTGATCTATTATTCATATTTTTTTTTTTGGTATAATTGATGTTAAAGACCTTACATAGACGGAAAACTGGTTGTTTTTGTTTTAAATACTTTGTATGTAGAAATGCTTAATGTTTGTTACAAAATTTATTTTTAAAAAATTCGCTATTAAAATCCTTTTGGTACAAGGCTCTAGGGGGCGCCCCCCCCTAAATCCGCCACTGCTTTAAAGACGTCCTCCGTACTTACACACGCGAGAAAATAACCGGACTATATCGATAACAACCTGACAGCAGCCGACACATAAAGTGCAAAAGCCGGCTCGTCGTGCGTGATATTTGTAACAGGTGTCGGCGTCGGCAGCAGCCTTTCTGAATGGATACCATCTGGTGCGGCGCCCCAGGTCACACTTACTTCGCTCTCCGGTGACACCGTGGCTGCAAGCTGGTTATTTCGCACAAAGGAGGTAAGTGAAGTTTAATGAATTGCTATAAGAAATTGAAATAAGATTATTTAAAAAATATATATATAGAAATACTACCTGCATTTAAAATCTTAAAAAAGCATTTTAGGTAATTTTTCCAATTGGATAGAAAAACGTATTCGCGTATTTTGTTTGTCATTAAATTTAAAGTTTATTGTGCAAAATTAGAATTGGAGATTTGAGCCGGTAAACAAAAATTTAAACTTTGGTACACTTCAATAACAATAAAAATACTACTTTTTGATTTCACATAAGTATTAATTTTGAGACAATTGGAAGAGTATCTTTTGAGTTACAGCTACTGAAAGTTGAAAAATCTGCATTTTTTGAACTTTTTGGAAAATTGCACATTTTTGTTTGTTTTATTTTATAAAGAATTTTTTTTTCATGTTTTTTAAATTGCATATGAAAGATTATTTCGTCACGAAAATATATTGCCCAAGTTTGTTCAAATCGGTTTTAAAATGTGGAAGATATTACTGATTAAGTGAAGGCAGACCATTTCAGGTTTTGCCATGAACGCCCAGAAGTCCGGAGAAATTAGGTGAACTTTACTCATGTAATTAAGGTAGTAACGCCTAACGTACTCATTTGAAACTAAACTGAAACAAAGATACCAATTACCGTGAGTATTTTCTCTTTCATAAAAAGTTGTTTACAATGGTCACTTGTTTGTTAATGCTAAAAATGCTCTCAAATTTTGACACAATAATCTACTCGATAAGACCTTTCAAATGATGTAGTACACAACCCTCTTTATATTTTTTTTTTCGAAAAGGCGCCTAGCCGCCATCTTAAATATTAAAATTTATGTTGTTATTGAAGTGTGCCAAATTTTTATGTTAACCGGCTCAAAAAATAAAAGGGGGGAAGACATTTTTGAGGAGCCGCATTGTATATATCTAAATTTAAGATTTCTTTACGCTCTCCGTCACTGGCAAATTTTACCCATAATGTATAATTATTACCCTTTCGTGCCGGGGTATCAAATTAAAGGTTCTTTTATATCTTGATTAAAATAAAACGCTTCGATTTACATGTTTGTAATTTAAAAATAACATAAGAGTTTATTTGCTGTGCTAGAACATGGAATTTTATTTACCTTTAACCTTTAATTCGGTACAAAAGAATTTTCCGATAATTACTTTTCTAAATATAGGGTCGGTGTTTATTGGAAAAGGGCATAAAATTGCAATACAATAAGGAAAAACCTTTCGGTAGAAGTTATCGGGTAAACAAAGCCATTTTTAGGTTGTTTTTCTTTCTTTTATAGTTAATATAGAAGTGTTTATTTTAAGTATAAGGCATTTTTTTCTTGTAGTGAAATAAGTGTCTATCGTCTTCAAGACAATTAGGAATGTTTTAACAAAACGTGTGTCACATTATTAGAAATTATGCTGACAAATAAGGAAGAGTCGTACGATCACAATTTAAACAAAGTCATACTTAGGATGTTCTTTTTGCTTTTATAATTAATATACAAGTGTTTATTTTAAGTATGAGGCAAATAGGCTTTTTTCTAAAACCCAAATAAGTGCCTATCGTCTTCAAGACAATTGGGAATGTTTTAACAAAACGTGTGTCACATTCTGAGAGATTATGCTGACAAATAAGGAAAAGTCTTACGATCACAATTATAGAGTAAACAAAGTCACACTTAGGATGCTATTTTTTCTTTTATAATTAATATGGGTGTTTATTTTAAGTGTTAAGGCCAAATAATTGCCTAGCGTCTTCAAGACAATGTTTTGAGAAAACGCGTGTCACACAAATATGCTGACAAAAGAAAACTTTACGATATTAATTATGGAATAAACAAAGGGGAATATATAATAGCACTTTGGGAAAATGTTCCTAACTTTGGGTTAATGAACTATAAAATGAAATAGTCCCACTTTGAGTAAGACACATTCAAACTTTAAGATTTCCACCAATAAAATGACAGATTCGCAAATATCAGATTCGCATTGGAAATATTGTACATTTAAACTTTTACCTTACACACTATTGTGGAGGAATACTGTGGAGGTTACCTAGGTTTGCTCAGTGTTAGTTGGCCAGTTTTTGTTTTTAATCTGAACAAACCTGCACGGCCAATGTCATTATTGTCCAATTTGTATGACTGTCCCTAAGATATGTTTTTTTCTACACTACAATAATAGAAAAATAAAACATACAACTAATTCTAACCTTTTACCAAAAATACTGTTGCCATTCGTGCAAGTTCGCAGGTAATATTCCGTCATTGCCGGCACGTTTCAAAGTGCAACCTATTAGTGCAAGTAGATTTTATGAAAGTGTTAAAACCATTTGAAAGGTAAATTTTCGGTTCAGATGTAACATATTTTATAGAAGTTGATGTTAATTTTTCACCGGGCATTTTTTCTTTCAAAAGTGACAAATAAAATTGTTTTTTGTGCATGCTTTTTTTTTGTAAAGTGTGAAATGTTTTTTATAACGTTTCACTATCTTTTTAACACATGATGTATATCACTTTTCATGTATTCATTTTTTAAAGTTGGAAATATTTTTCTAATGCTTATTAATTTCTTTTCGTAGCTATTTTGATCTATTTTAAAGTGCAAATAATTCTAACCCGTAAACAAAGCCATATCGAAGATAAATTTTTAAACAATTACAATAATTTCGTTCACGACTAGTGATGCTGAACACTAAAAAGTACAGTATCCTATAAAAATATTCAATATTAGCCTTGCACACAGCAATGGAATTGAGTCGCGACCTTGTTTGTTTTGACCTTTAAATAAATTTACTTGATTGAACTACACAGAAGCAATCCTTATGCAAATTATTAATCCCACAGCAATAATTTAATCTCTTAGCATTTTCAAGGTTTCCGGCAGTGAATATCACCAGGAGCCCTTATTCATTTATACATTTTGTGTCATAAGCATTAACTTGTATATATTTTCGACATTATGTTTAGTTCCCGTGGTATTTATAATGGTATAATACATATTTGTGATACCATATGACACAATATTGATCTTGAATGAACAAAATAGTTTGTTATGAAGGTCGAATACACCTGTTAAAAAGATTTCTTACATTTATTCTGCTAATATTCAACTCAGTACTAAAAAATGTATCTAAATATAATCAGTTGTAAGTATAAGTTAGATTTTTTTGGCACTATTGTTTAAAACTTCTTATTGTAAATAAATAAAACACATTCCATCATTTTTTCCCAAAATATAAATTAAATAAGAAACGTTCCGTCTTATTAGCATCGCTTTCGGACATTATCTCAGCTGGCACAAAGACATTACTCCAATAGACACATCGACAGCTAAAAAGCTAGTTTTCGTCTTTCGACCCAGAAGATACTTCTACCCTTCCAACTTATATACTATCTACGTTTCCCAAATAAGACCTAACCACATCTGGGGAGCGGCATCACCTTCGACATCCTTGATTCGACTGATCAATGACCCAGTCCTCACAGGAAAACTTTCTTCTCTGGCTCATCGTCGCGCTATTGGTGAAATGTCTGTCTTCTACAGATATGTGCACGAATTTTGCTGAGAAGAACTAATCTCTATCATTCCCCCTCTCTGTCCCAAACAGAAGAACCAGAAGAGCATCGTATATTCCTTCACTTTTCAGTACAACAACAAAAACCCAGAACATTTCACTTTTCTCATTCACTCTACCTAGGGTTTGTAGATCCCAACCTAGAAACCTCTAAATCATGTATAAATTACATTTTCCTTCTTATGAGACAGCCGCGATAAATTAGTACATAATTAGGCTTGAAATAAAAAATCCCATTACATAAATGTGTTTTTCTTCCATAGTTTGTTAACAACGCAAAAAATAACTGATCTCTATCCCCATAGTGCAAATCTTTGCTGTCCCCCGTTTCCGTGTTGCACGTACACAATAGAAAATTATGTTTTAGCTCCACCTCAAAATTTAGGCTGATGGGGCTGTTAATTATGCATAAAATATGACTCTTTAACTTAACAATAGCTCTTTTATTAAGTAATTACCGGTATAACAATTAGAAAGTAAGTTTTGAAAGCCATATTTTAAACGGAAACATATAAATTTCAAAAGTTGCAATTCCGCTGACGTAAGACATAAAACACAGAGCTATTAAAGAAAAATATGCCCTATATCTATCTGTCTTCGAAACCCATTGCCAAACTGATGAAATACAATTTATTAAAGATCGGTATCTGTTGACATCACGCGAGTTCAGAAATATTTGAATCTTGGTCTTAAAAGTACGAAATCACGCCAGGAATAATTTGGCGAACAAGGACTTATTATCGAAGTGCAATTTAACTTTCAAACTGTTGCATGTTCATTAGTATAACATTTCTTTAATGCTGTTACCCGCAGCTTCGCCTGATAATTATTATAATCCTTATGTACAGGTATATCCAAATAAAAGTGAACAGGCCCTTATACCTTTTTTATTTTTAAAAATGGGAAAAAATGTTAAATATGAAAGGATTTTTATAAATCATTCATATATCTTATCAGCAAAGCAATTGAGCATCGAATAAAAAAAATATAATATAAAACATCGATTTTCTCGCTTATTTTAAATTGAATGGTATGATTTTTATCATATTTTTGAATTCTAGGAGAAGTTGTAGACATATTTTGTATAACATACCCTATGCGGGTTTTCAATCGTTTTTGAAATATTTCAAATCAAAAACTATTTCGCATAAATATACTTTAAACGTAACTATCCAAGTTGCGAACGAAATACCTGCTACCTTTTTAAATCTTCTTCGTAGGTAAGTCCAAGTTAATATCAAGGTTGACAATAATTCTTAAGTCACCGTGAATTTATAATTTTATTTTTATGCAAAATCTAAATAACTGTTGATTTTTATTAGTTATTAATATTTGAAGCAATAACCAGTGATTATAAACAATAACAAATGAATTATAAAATAAACAGATAAATGTTAACACTGGCAAATAAATATCAAAAGCAATTTTCAACATGTCCGCCATTTAATTATTCGAAATTTTCATACATTCTTCTCTGCCTCTGAAGTGTGTTTATAATACTTTCAGCATCATTTTATTTCAGATTTCTTACTTCATTTCTCACCTTCCTGTGAATTTCTTCAATAGTTTCATTATGATTGCTGTATACGACATTTTTCAAACGACCCCAAAGGAATGTATCTAAAGGTGTGAGGTCTGGGCTATTTGCAGGCCAGTGTAACGTTCCATATCTATTCGTTATACTGATGGTTTAAAAAATGGTTCGAACCTCAATTATATAATTGGGAGGCGGTTGGTCCTGTTGCCATATAACACGTCGACGTTCTTCAAGTGGCAATTCGTCGAAAATATCTTCGATTTTATTTTCTAAAAAATAAGATATCGCAGGCCAGTTAAGGCTTCCCGAAAAAACAGTGGTCCTAGAATTTTATTTTGTAATATCCCACACCAAACGTTGATTGAATTACGCCCCTGAAAAGCAAATCTTCGACGGTAAAGGGATTTTCATCCGACCAAACATGAACATTTCGTCTATTAAACATTCCCGAAGTTGAGAAAGTTGCTTCGTCTGTCCAAACGATAGTATGAAATAAATTAGGATCTTCTCATTCTTTCGTTAATATTTGTGACAAAAGTATATCTCCTTTCTTTTTGATTGGCACTAAGCTTTTGAACTGGCATAATTTTATATGGGCTATACTTAAAATACTTTTACGTTCTTTGAACTGTTCCATAAGTCAACATTTTATCTCTTCTACCATATCTCAGATACCGCTCACAATCGGGAATTGATTTTTTGGATCTCTTGAAAATATAATAAAATCGCTAGGTCCCTTTCTTCATTTCTTTCTCTTCTTCTTTTCCCATTGTCCAGAATTCCTTTTTCTTCTAGTCTTCTATTTGTATTTATTGTGGTGTTTAATGATGGAGTTCTTTGTCCCTCTTCAATACTTTCTTCATATTGTCTTTGAGCCGCTCTAACATTATTAATATTTTTTAAATATAATTTTAACGTTTTGTATCTCTGATTAATAGAACAACTCATTTTGCATAAAAATAAAATTATAAATTCACGGTGAGTAAAGTATTCTTGTCAACTTTGACATTAACTTTGACTTACCTACGAAGAAAATTTAAAAAGGTATCAGGTATTTTGTTCACAACCTGGATAGTTATTACGTTTAAAGTATATTTATGCGAAATAGTTTTTAATTTGAAAGGTTTCAAAAACGATTGAAAAACCGCATAGGGTATGTTATACAAAATATGTCTAGAGCTTCTCCTAGAATTCAAAAATATGATAAAAATCATACCAACCAGTCTAAAATAAGCGAGAAAATATGAATGATCCATAAAAATCCCCAAAACTTTCCTATTTAACATTTTTTCCCATCTTTAAAAATAAAAAAGTTACAAGGCCTGTTTACTTTTATTTGGATATCCCTGGATATTTTAAATGTAAATTACTGTTTGTATGTTTGTTAGTACATCACGTCCCAACGGAGCAACAGATCGCAACGAAACTTTGCATAGATGAAGCTTGCGTTACGGAAAAGGATATAGGATACTTCGGCTGAAATTTAGATATTATCTTACTAATGTTTGCTTCCGGTTTTTCCTTTTGGTAAACCGACTTTGGCAGATGAAACGCGTACGTGGAGAGAACGAGAATTAAAGCATTAGGAAAATAAAATACTATAATTTTATGCGATTTTTAAAACTACCCCCACCCCCCCGTTGTCCTCGCAATAAAAGAATCAATGCCAATCGTCTGATAATATTCTCTGTTCAACCTTCGATGCCAATTTTCTATATTCATATTTTTATTAGGTTCGCGTGTTTTGGCTTAGACAATTTGATTTTTTATAAAGGAATCTAATATTATCGACAGTGAATTAGCAAAGTTGATGTTTTAAGGGGATATTGCCAATAATTTAACAGATTAAAAAATATATTAACAAAATAACGTAATAACCTTAGACTATATTATAGTAAATACCATATAAAGCTACTCATTCATAAATCATTCTGTCGCAACGAGCTATCATTTTAGAAAATTACACGAAAGGAGGAAAGAGATATAGTGATATGGTATTTATGTCAATGAAGTAATGTTAGTTGTAATAAAAAAAGGAAGTCACTCCGCTGCCGGCGCCGGTTCCCTAAATGTTGATGCATGGATACTGCGCCGGCACCCGAAAACAAAATTTCTCGGGTGCCGACAGTTCTAACCTAAAATAAAAATTGTTACGCCTTTTAAATGATATGTAAACATTGTATTGTTTTAATTTTGCGTAAAAACTATAAAACATGAAAGTAGGGGATCAAATTTCTTCAAATTAAAATTTTGGATTACATTACAATAAACAAATTACATTTGGTGGATTATATTACAATAAAGCCACAAACAATTAGTTTTCGTTGCGTAATAGCAGAACAATTGACAATCAAAGACAACGAAATCCTAATACTGTGGTGGATATTAATCCGGCTCTGAAATACTATTATCTGCGGTTAGCCTGTGTTAAAGGTGGAAGACCATTCAAGACAAAAAATGAAAAGTCAACAAGAAAGTGTTCCACGTATAAGCAAGGCTGCCAGGCTAGCATTTTCTTGAGAGCAAGTGAACATAAACAATTTCTATGCTTCATGGAGCTTGTACCAAATCACGATCATACTTCATTCAAAGCTTATTTCAATTCTCTAGCAAAACAAACACTAAATTTGCCAGAAAATGTCAAACTTTACTACTCAAGAAGCCTTGAAGGCTGGGGCAAAAAAAATCATTTTAGATAACTTAATTAGAGAAACAGGTTGTAAAATGACATTAAAGGACCTCACTAATCTTGGAAATCGTAGCAAGACTGAGGCAAAGAATTTTGAAGAATGCATGCATATTTTAAGAAATTCACACCATTGTATTGATATTGAGATTTTAGTTGATTAAAATGGGCTTTTCAAGGTTTATTTTTCCAAGATGACGGAATGAAAAAATAAATGGAATGTTTTCCAGAGATTATTTTTGTTGATGGTACTATTCTTTATAGTCTCTGATGGTACGTACCTATTGCATGGTAAATCTAAGGTTTGCGACTTACATAATAATGGTAGAATATGGAAGCGGCCTGGGTGAGATTGTAGCAATTTGCTTGTTGGCGAACGAGGATGAAGATTATTATATTATTCGCAGAATAATAATTTTGTTATATATTTTTGCATTAGTTTACGTCAATGTATTTTTGAAGCAAGATTTAAATTTCGTTAAAGTTTACACCATAATAAATTATTGTTTTTTGATTGAATTAAGGTATTTTGACATTAATTTTCTAATGTTGCCGGCACCGAGCTCAGCTGCCGGTGCCGGCACCCAGCAAGGTTACCGTTAGGGCTGCCGGTGCCGGCACCCAGCAAGGTTACCGTTAGGGCTGCCGGCGCCGGCATCCATGATGGCTGCCGGCTCCGGCAGCGGAGTCACTTCCTAAAAAAAATTATACAGTCCATTCAAGTGGATCCTAAACGAAAACTGAAACGAAAGTGTTGGACATTTTTAAACATTAATATTTCGTACCCCACTGCGTACTTAATAAAAACGATATAATTTTAGAGTTTGTCCTTCTAGTAATATGACAGTAATAAAATTGATGCTAAAACTACAATTTATACGCACGATAAAAATCATACAGGTAGCTCATAAAGTTTTGCAGTAAAAACTTTACGTGTATCTCAAATACACTTCCAAGACAATACAAGAATGTTATTTGAAAACACTTTTGATACTCGTATTATGCCTTTGTGGGGATTTTCGGACACTTTTTTAATTTCTTACAAATTTACAACCGACCACAGAAAAGAAGGCCCTCAATTCGTCCCGTATCTATGTTTTTAGTGTTCCGTGAAACAGAACATTTATGGAATCACTTCGGTGTCCGTCCGTCTGTCACAGGGCGATTTTCTCTGAAACTATTCGACGTAAAAATTTGAAACTTTGCACAGAGATAGAGTGTGGTGGCCCAATTATAGACGTGAAGTATAAAAAGTTGAATTTTGATTCTGGGGGTTAATTTCAGGGGGTATTGTGGGACATGAAACAAAATTTTCAAGGTCATCGTTTAGGATATCAAATAATGAAAGCTTATTGAAGTACGAATTCAATAATATACAGGGTGATTCAAAAGTACTTTGACAAACTTCAGGAGGTGATTGCCGGCATTATTCTAAGGTGAAAAGTTCATATAAACAATGGTCCTTGGCGGCTTCGTTACCGAGATACAGGGTGTGGAAAAATTAAAAAAAAAATAAGAATTTTTAAGTAGCTTCTAAACGTTTTGAGCTTGTGTTATGAAATTCGGTGGATGAGATAAGAACCTAAGGACACTCATTTTAAAAGGATATCGCGCACTTTAATTTATCCAGTGGCGTCGGCACGAAACTTTCATATAACATTTTTTGAGAAAACTATGCTACGCCACTGACTTATTTTATTTTAGCTATTGTGAGGATCATTTTGTGAATCCTTGCTTTATTTGCAACAAAAAAAGTCTCTCGCGTTTTTTTCATACGGGGAACGGTTTAAAGGCAAATCATTATTTTATTGGGCTATACAGATGTATTAAAAAAATTATTTGAAATTGATCAAAAACATTTATTTTGAATTGATCAAACATTCAGACATTATTAAAATAACAACTATTTATTTAAATAAATAAGCAACAGTTATAAAATTGCCTTAAATAAATTGTTGGAAATGTCCACCCACAGACAAGATGGCGGCATCTAATTTTTCAACACCCTGTATCTCCGTAACGAAGCCGCCAAGGACCATTGTTTATATGAACTTTTCGCCTTAAAATAATGCCAGCAATCACCTCCTGAAGTCTGTCAAAGTACTTTTGAATCACCCTGTATATGATATTTTTTTATGCATTTTTTAAACATTATTTTGGGAAAAAACGCTTAAAAATTGCTGTCCCCACCCTTATCATCAGAAGGATCGCTCAGAAAAATCTGAAAAAAATCATTAACATCAGGAATTAGGTGTAGATTGAACGAAAATTATCAGCATTAAAAAATTATAGCGCGATCAATTGTTATATACAATTTAATTGTTTATTTCCTCATAACTGCTGAACCATTGGTTTTAGAGAAAGTCTTTTGACAAAAAATATTTCTCACTATGTAAAGAACAACTTTTGTCCTTACACGTTTTTGAAAATTTTTAATTTGGCTCAGTCGAAACGCTCTCCACTCAGTTCCGCGCATACGCGATGTGATACGGCGTTAGTGCCGTTAACTGATGGTACACCTCTTCGGTCCGGGTCCAGTGACGTTAATTAGTACACGAAGTTTAATTAAGTGGCGATATAGGTATGTGATAGTTGATGTATTGTTTCCCGCTTGAGTGCTGAAAAAACTTTCAGCTCAAATGTAACGTTCAGCACGAATATAAATGCGGAAAGTAGTTACTTTCTGCATGCTCGTAGCAAAAATAATTATATTAAACTAAAGAAAGGCCATGGAGATAAACAATTTTCAATAATTATTTCTTCATTGTTTAGGATTCGGTAGTCCCATTGGTATTGGACTTTAGTAAAATATTAAAGGGGAGGAACAACAGGAGATAATTTTATGTACGGGATTGCCGATTATAAATGAACTCCCATCTACATATTATGTTTATTTATTAATATTATTAATCTGAAAAAATATAATAATAATATGTGTACATTTTTAGGCAGTTTACAACACAAAATCCGCTAACCCCCTTAAGAAGTTCCGAATTAAAGAAACCTAATAGAATTTAGCATAATATTAAAATAATGGAGGAGGATACAAAAATTGATCAGACAGCACCAGACACGGAAACGAGTCGTCCTTTAGCATCACCGCGTGATCATCAGCTCTGGGTTAATTTGAGTGCGCTTGGTGAAGGGAATGTGTTCGCAGTTCTGCCTACGGTAAGGATTTTTTTAGTAGAAATTATGTTTTAGTTCTGACTCAGTTAATAATAGTAAAGAGAGATTCTTTGAAAGAAAATAAGGCAAAAAGTTCAAATGAACATGGGTCCGCAGATGCGTTGTTTCAAAGATACAGGGTGTTGAATTTTTTAAATGCTCTTGTTAAAACCGATGTGCAAGGGTGAATATACGTATAACCCAAATAAATCTGAAATATATTTTTTTATATTCTCTACATAAATTAAGTGTTTATGGCGGTAGCTCTTTTCCAATTATTTTGGTCTTTATTAACAAAAGAAAAGGATTTTCTACTGAAAATTTTCGCGCGAATTTCGAAAAGTGTTTTTATGACATATAATGAGTACATGGCGAATTCCAGTGTTGTAGGGTCATCGAAAAATTAATAAAATGGCATTTAATGCGTAACTCATCCAATGAAATATCCCTGCACTTAAAGTAGAGGGTTCCTAAAATCTAATTCGTGTATATTTCAAGCCGAAATCGGTCCAGAACCTTTAAATTTTGCAACAAAAACTGACATTTTTGACTTGACACATCTCTTAATAATTTCGAGTAAATAAACTACAATTTTTTGTTGTGATGGCAATCTTCGAAAAATCAAAAATTTTCAAATTTTGCATGTCCCGATGCAAATAAACCCATTTAATTATAAAAACGAAAAAATAAGCGATTTCAACTAGTGGCAGGTATTCTTAGATAATTACCGGATAAAATAAACCTAAAAAGAATTACTAAATAAGGAAAATAGTGTGGAATAATGTCGGTTAAAAATAGGATGTCGGAAAAAATCAAGAAAATCGGTTTTTACCCCGTAAATACGCTCCTGGATGATCTATTCGGTATTCATTTTAAAGTGTGATTATCCGTTTTTAAGATAGTGTTGAAAAATTGGGAAAAAATTAGATAAAATACGGAGTGATTTAAAGGTACCGATGTCGAGTGCAAAAAAAGTAATTTTTATTTATCTGATAGACAAAGTTTCTATAATTTATGGAAAATTATTTTAAATTGTTATAAGATTTATTAAGGTTTTCTAAAACGTCCCAACTTTTTTGTGTTTCAGTGTAGGGTAGACTGGGGACAACAGTAACATTTTTACTTTCCATGTCAATAAGTCTCATACTAAAAAATGTATCCTAAATTACTTCTCGACTTCTGATGGGATATCTTATTGCCAAGGTTTTGCGAAAATATTGTAGGCTGTCACTTAGGTTTAAAGTTAGTTTTTCACGATATATCAAAGTCGTGTCATGTGACAATCGTCCCGACCCTGGGACAATTGTAACACCAATAATTTATATTATATTTTGTTTCTTTTTTTTAATTGTGGAGTGCCATGAATAACAGTAAGAACTACGGAGGGGGGTGAAAAAGACCTCAGCAGTAGTTGGGGTAGCAAAAGTGTTGCCCCAAAATCATATGTTATTTCTGATGGAGCTTCGATCTGCATTTTTCATTCCATTTTAAGGCGTGGTCACTTTCTTGCCAGCACCTAGACGCGAAGTTGCCGCTTACAGGGTTGTATAGCTATTTCTGAGATGTTTCCATAAACAGGGTCTGTTTTGTAGCTGTTTTGTACCTGTTTCCAGAAACAGGGTCTATTTCTGGAAACATCTCATATGATTTTGGGGCAAAACACTTGCTACCCCAACTACTCTCAGCATTTATCAACAAGCCTTGGAAGAAGTATTGACTTGTCGAAGTAGCGGTTTGTTAATTCGTGCTGCTGCACAAAAATACGAACTTTGTATCCCTTTTGAGATATAAACAAAAAATAGACAAATCTCGTCAAGAAAATAAACCAGAAGCAAACGTTACAATGGGATATAACAGCTGTACCAAAATATTTAACTCTGATCAAGAAAAATCTATGGCGGAATAGTGGTACCACGCTACAATCGTCCCCGGGCATTGTTGTTACAATTGTCCCCAAACAGAATGTCGATGTTCAGAGCGTTGTAGCTTATTTAAAACACGCTAAAATAATACAAGTGCAGCAGAAAACTATAGCCTCATAAGCACTTAATTATAACCAAACAATTTTTTTTTAAAATTATTGTGTAAACTTAGAAATATCTAAAAATTTCTACTTACGTGAAAATGTAGTTTAAAGGAGTAAAAAACAAAATCATTGACTATGTACCGCTTTTTGCCATGGAAGTCAAGTAAGTACTAAGGGCTAAGTCAAAGGTGGTTGCAAGAATGCAGGGCTAGCGGGATATAGTGTTGCCAGCTCTACTTTCGAAAATATTTTCGCTGTTACTATTGTACCCTGTTACTTTTGTCACCGGTCTACCCTACACAATTTTTGAATAGAAATTCTTATTCCCCTACTTTATTTACTTAAAAAAAAACTTGAAACATTAGTAATGTCGCTGGAAGCAACTGTTTTTGAGAAAAATGCATTTGAATTCGGTGTTGAACAAAATAAATAAGAAATAAAAATTTTAGTATCAACAAAAAATAAACCTGTTTATTAAGGAAATGCAAATATTAAGTGAAAATAATAAAATAAAAACCAAATAAAACATTAATGAACAATGAAAAATAAACTGCTAAAAATGAACTTAAGGCATTTTGAAGACTTGCTTATTGACTTTTTATTATTTTTATGTCTCATTTATTCTGTTCAACGCCGAATTCAAATGCATTTTTCTCAAAATCAGTTGGTTCTAGCAACATTAACAAAGTATACGTTTTTTAAATAAAATAGGTAGATGGATAAGAATTTCTACTCAGAAATTGTGTACACTAAAACACAAAAAAATTGGGACGTTTTAAAATGGCATTTAATGCCGTATGTGGCGCCCCCTACAGAATGCAGGAAATTTTATAACGGATTTGCTTTTCCCATCCGTAAAAGCCCCCGCTTTATTTATTTAGTAGAGCAAGTTTCAAGCTATTTCGTGGCCTTTTGACAAAATGGTAAGTACCTCAATAAATGTAAATATAAAAATTTCAAGATTCTTAAAAGGCACCAGAATCGGAGTGGTTTATATTCGGAATAATTTTGGAAAAAATAAAATGGTGTTAAATTACGTATGATTAAATCATTGTTCATTGATTTATGTCATTCGATTTATTTGAACAATAAAAAATTATGATTTAAATTTAATAATTACAGATTTAACTCGGTTTCGCTGTCACTGTCATTTTCATCTACATTAAAAACAAGTGGATCTACAGTTGCACTTAAAGTCGAAGAAGTGTGCTCTAACATTTGATTTTACCTCATGCCACATATGCTCGATTGGGTTAAAAATACAGTAATATGGGAGAAGACGTAAAAAGTATGCCCCATATCGGTAGCAGTAGTCATATCATACATATTTATTCTTAACCTTAAAATAAATGTTTTAATATTCCTCTATCACATTTTTTATATTCCTCATTCGTTACCAAGTACCCTGTATATTTGTTTAGGAAATTAGTGAATGTAATGAAAAGTCAATAAATTGAAATAAGTAGGCAATCTCTAGTTTAATCTAAATGTAGCCTTATAACTAGTAAATTTATAATCAAATATTTACAAGAATTTGTTGCTGTATAATATGCAGTTTTGTCTACCTTTTATCTAAATAAAACATCAAAATAAAATGCCCTTTTCGTGTACTGTTATGAAAATAATGTAAAGCGTGAGACAGAACGCGCGATTTTTAACGAATTTTCACAACGAGGTAATTTTATTTATAGCTCTCAGTCGTTTTAAAACATTTGCATTTTCTGTGCTATCTATCAATTTAAAGTAAGTAAAGCTCTCCTGTGTTTATTACGCCTCCAGTTTGGAAACTATACTTTAATTTAATAGTAAGACATGCGTTTGCAATTTTTTAAATGCAATTCACAGTGTTAAAGAACACTTCAGCTTCTAAAAAATTCGGTATATCATAATATTATAAATTGTGAAAGTGATTAAGTACATGTGTATCGTATAAGTAATTATTGTGACGATTATTTCCTGTCGAATAAGCTGCTAATAGATTAAGTTTTACCATTATTTACTAACTATTAATTATTTTTCTCCGGTAGTTTCACACTTTACACTATAATGAACAAAACAATTTTTTTATTAAAAGAGTTGTTAACTATGTAAAACATCAATATCCTTTAAGAGTATATAAGCGCATTTTATATGATATATATTTATTTAGCTTTTAAAAGAGTACTTCTTAGATGGAACAGACGAAATGGACGAGGAATTCTTTGATATTATTCTGCCCAGTGACAATACGTGGCAGACGAAAATCTACTATCAGCTGGTGGAAAAACAACGGTTGATAGACAATAACGCTGAAGAGTAAGTACAAGGCTGTGCTTTATAATAATTTACAAATATAGTTTATAGAAAAACGAAAGTTTTTCTGTGCGTAAAATGGACGATAAATCATTATATTAGCGTGCACGATATCTCACAAAGTATGACAACAGAAAAATATATTTTTGTAAGGGTGGATAATCAATCCCCTATTGCCCTTGGTTTTCTGATTTGAAATGCGATAGTTAGGGCTAAGTAAGTGTCGTCTTATTGGTTTGTATTGTCTGATAATGGGATGGGTGGTAAGGAAAGATCTATATAGTGAGTGTGAATTATGGGTAGGAACGCGGGAAAAGTATGTTGGCTTCCTGATTAAATTGGTGAGCGAATTGCTGATTGCAAAGTTTTCTGCCGCTCTGCCTTTTGAGTCGGTTTTTGTGGATCCTAGTCATTCCTTGCTATGGACGTTAAAGTCACCATATATTATTAGTATCTTAACAATTATCAGTCCGCTTTTGGGGATTATATTTTCGTCTTCGTATATTAGCTTTTAAAAACAACAGAAGTTTATTTAAAATAAAACCGTATTTTTTTTTACTTTTGTTCAGAAAATAAAAATAGTGTCTCTTTTTCACAAGGTCTTGGCCTTAACACAATCCACTATTATTCTAGTTCAATTTACGTTTTGTTTTAATAAAATCTATTAAAATTAAATAAGTTTAAACGGCATAAACATAATAATCAACTGAAAATGCTTTTTGGCAACAGCAGAAGTTTCTTAGAAAACTTAAATTACCTATTGTTTACATGCCTTTGTGATTGGCCTTGCATATGATAAAATAAGCCTTTTTGTGCCAAACATAAAGCTGAAATTTAACAAGATCAACCAAAGCTGCATATTTAAAATATATACAGGGTGTTGTCAGTTTCCAGTTTATTTATAAAAAAAAGTATTTTACGAATTTTCTAAAACGCACCATTTTTACATGCTTTTATTTAAATTCAGCCGTAAGTTTGTTAGAATGTTTAGGTCAAATATTGCAATCAAAATTTCGATTAGTTCTAATTAAGCTAGAGCTTTGAAATTTTGCACCCGTATATAAATCCGGTGACAATGCAATATAGTATATCTAATAGTGTTCTAAATCCAATATGGCGAACGCCCCAGGATGTCGGATTATTTTTCTTCACAATTTACTTGATATGGGTATAAAATGAAAGGGTTTGACGAGTGGAATACGATAATAGGTAAAATGCCTTGTATTAATGATGCATTATCAGGAATGCATATGTTAAGACGTAACTAAAAATTTTAAAATAAAATCGTATGTAAAAAATACTTTTTAAAAACAAGCTCTTGTTATTTAAATGTACCTACTTAAACGAAAAAAATAAATTTTTTCGATCGTTTTTTCATCGTGGCAATGCAGAATGCTATTGATAAGTGGGCGTAGTTCGCGTGGGTGGATCCTAATAAATCAATCAAATCAAAACATTCTTTATTGTCAAAGAACAAAAAATTCTTATTGACAAAGATGAAACATAAAATAGAAAAATATAAGATTATATACTCACAGAAAACAAACATCAAAATAAAAATTTAAAAAACTTAATCAAAATTAAAATATAAAAAACTGAATATGGAGGACACTATGTTTTTTAAGGAAACTTAACATTCACTTTTTCGCAAGTCTTTCCATAATTTTACTAATAAAAGTAGTATCAAAGTTATCACTGAAACAGATATAATAATATTAAATGTATTGTCTTAAAAGCTTGTCGCGGGAATAGAAAAAAAATAGATACTCAGGTACTTACAATTACTGCTGAACAAAATTAATGCCTGTATAAACTTTTTGCGCGCGACAAGCTTTTAAGACAATAAATTTAACATAATATATTATATCTGTTTTAGTGAAAACTTTTATACTAGTTTTATTATGATTTGCCCACGCAAACTACGTCCACTTGTAAATAGCATTCAGCATTGCCACAATGAAAAAACTATACTTATTTTTTTCTTTGTAGTACATCTAAATAATAAAAACTTGTTTTTAAAAAATATTTTTACGTAAGATTTCATTCTTGTTCCAATCAGCAAACTGTTTTCCTTGAAGATGATTGGCTCTGACTAGTTTCAAACTGCTGCAGAAACAAACCTTATAGCAACCTCTGATGATAATAATAACATTTATAGTATGTCAATGTATCTTTATTTACAATTCGCTTCGGCCACAACATATACAAACAAATACACTACTTCGATTGGCATTGAGCGCCAAAAATCACGACATTTCAAAATCATTATTAAAATCATCTGAAATTTTGGTTACTTCTTGAAAATTATGTTCCTTCGATTTTTCCTGTTCATTTCGAACAAAATCATCAGTCGCAGTACAATTTGGTTTCTGATCAGGCGTAGACGAGTCAAATTTGAACCTGTGGAATTGTTTTTTGGTCAAAAAGATCATTTTAAAAGGAACTTTGAACCATTTCTGTTTCTTTTTAATATAGAACATCGACGGAAAGCCTTTGTTAGCTGGGGAATTGTTACCGTACACTACGCCTTTTATTTGTCGGCCTTGCTGCATAAAACACACTTTGGAATTTAGCAAGTTTCCATGTTGGAACAGAATATCTGCCGGTTTAACGTAAAGACATTTTTTGTTATGGTAAAAGCTCACGATAAATAGTTGACGTTTCTTGCTCCTGTCGGCAATGCATCCTGGACGGTAAAAACCATCCGTATATTTGGCCAAAATGAATTTGTAAGAGGGCTTCACTGTATAATCTAACATTCTTTGTTTTTTCGTTTCTAAGTCTTCTGAGCCAAACAGTTCGCTTCTGTATTTTTTAAACGTTTCAATAATCGAGCCGAACCAGTGGTTTGGTTGCTTTGGACATTGGCATAGTGGAATTGGAGTATCCAGTGAATTACAAATAACAGGTCCCAACATATTAATTTGACGTTGAATGTTGAAGCATAATATTGATTGTATTTTTTTATCGTCCACAATAATTTTCAATTTTATAAATTGACATAATTTGTCATTTTTAGTGACAATTATATTAACCTCTTTACAGGTCGGAAAATATCCTGAAATTTTCTAAAGTGAAAACACAATTATTTTTATGAAAATTTTAGTCATATGTTTGTGCCCCTATTTTTTTTCTAAAAAAAAATCGGCCAAGTGCCAGCTATACTTGCACAATTAGTGTTCTTTGCCATAAGCCCCCCACATACCGCCTTCGCTAACCTGCCGCGCTACCCGCCGCCGATAGCACCACCGCCTTATCACATCGCGTATGCGCGGAGCATTGAAAAACGTGTAAGGTCAACCCCCTGAAATTAACCCCCATAGTCAAAATTAAACTTTTTATACTTCACGTCTATAATTGGGCCACCACACTCTATCTCTGTGCTAAATTTCAAATTTTTAAGGCGAATAGTTTCAGAGAATAAGTGTTCCATTTTACGGAACACCAAAAGATTGAGAATGTAAAAATGTGGAAAGTGACGGCAACATCAGAACATTTACCTCGATAACGGGGGGGGGGGGGGGGGGTGTAACAAACCGCTTAGAACGCGATCTGTAATAAAAGAGTGGTTTTGAGACCACAAATTTTTTTTTATAAGATAATTATAGTCCTTTCTGCCAGTGGATTAAACACAAATTGGCTGCATTACCGAACGTAGTTATTTTTGTTTAAAAGAATGTCACAGTACGTCAAAAAATCTGTTAGTTCTTTTGATACTAACTTAAAAAATTAAATTGTGTAACAAATTACAAAGTAAGTTTGTACTTCTACTGAATTTCCAAAATAGATATAGCTTCTAAAAACAAGTAAAGTTTTTTAAAATCATCTAAACTGAGTAATTGATAAAAACAAATTCTATGCGTTATTCTCCAATTTTAGAATGATACTCGAAGAAGAACCCAAACAGCAAAAAATGCACGAATGGAACATTATGCCGAAAGGTATGTCTCCGGCATGCTCTCCGGAACAAGTAGTTTTAGGGAAAAAAGCCAAGAAAAGTCACATATCACCAATCACCTGGACTGTAAGCGATATATCTAAAGCCGGGTGTTTGTTGACGATACCACCGTTGCCAGTTTCTTTTGACGATGAGCAAGAGATGAGAAGAGTTTATACACTTATTTATGATGTTTTTCGATGTGAGTAAGTCGATGGTCTTAAATATTGTGTTGTTAAAATTTACGTTCTTTTAGATAAAAATGTGCTGACCAAAGCTCTGAATGATGCTCTGTTTTTTCAAATATTTGCAAAGGTAGGTAACATTCACCCCTCAACACCACCCCCCCCCCCCCACTGGGAATGTTGTCATAAAGAAATTGTGATAAAGAAAAAAACATTTTATAATTTGCGCAGCATCCCCTGAGAAAAAATGAACACGTTTAAATATTTTATTTATTGCGTTTTCTTAACAAATTTAACATCATTTTGTCAAGAAAGTTTAAATTTTAAGAAAAAAAAATGTGTTCGTAGTCATTTGAATTATTTTTAAAATTATATTTTGGGTTTATAAAAAATTCAAATGACTATAACTTTCTACTAACACGTTTTTTTTCTTTTAAAATTTAAAAATTCTCAACAAAATGATTACAAAGTTGTGTAGAAAAAATAATAAATAATTTACCTGAACGTGTTCATTTTTTCCTAGTGGCGTGTTGTGAAATTTCACAGTTGTGTATCTCTGTTCCGACTTACAGGGCCCGTACCAAATTTAGGGTTTTTTGGGCCATTGTATTGCCATGTTTATGCGTATTAAGCATTTTGTTTACATTTAAACCCAAATTTCTTTAACATTTAATTTCCCGAAAACTACTTACCCGATTTCAATGAGCCAGGTCCCGTTGGAAAGGCAGTTTAATTCCCTTTAAAATAAGGTATCAGTCGAACCACTCCCCCACGTTCGAACATGGGGGGTGAAAATGTCAAAAAAATATGTCCCTCCAAAAACTAAAGCGTACGGGTCCGAGCGTTTTTTGATTTATTTATTTAAAAGAAAATAGACCTGGGTGGAAAGCTTTCAGTGCCTGCATCGAAATACACTTAAGAACACTTAAAAGTTTTAAAATAAAATCAAATTCAAAGATTAAAAAATGCTACAAAAGTTACGCAAAATATAAACATTCCCTGTCAGTACTAAACGGCCGAAGGAGCTCATGGCGGTGTTGCCGTATCCCTAATTTGATTCGCCACGCTTAGTTTTTTTTTGAAGTATGACTTCAAGCGGGAAATTGAATGTTTTGAATTGGGTCAGTAGTGTAATATGGCAGTCCCCATCACTATGACGTCACATGACCTTGACCTTGCAATTCCCATAGTTCACTACTTGGGTCGAATTTTAAACTAATATTTTTGTTATTATCCTTCCAACCGACGTGATTTTGGTGCGCGTGTGTGTTTCGATTGACTGATTGTGCAATAATATTACTATATTCATTGAAAACGCGAAATGACTGATCAAGCCTACCTATTAAAACTTATAAACTGTTCCCGAAAAAAATAATTTGAGTCGTACAATTTACTCTAGTGCAAAAATATAGGGGGCCCATATGGGCAGATTTCAAACTAATAAAATATATAAATGTATCGCTCCATCTCGACAAAATACTGGACGTGCATTACGAAACAAAGAAATAAATTTTACTTTTAGAACCATTCTTTTTCAAAGCAATAAACTATCCGGTGTTATTCTATTTTCGTGCTTTTCAGGTTTTATAACGCTTTTCAAACTGTTTACGACATTGCTTTGCACTAAACTAGTCAATTGCTCATGCGATTGTGTGATTCTTGAAAAGGGCAAATAATAAACTCTTTTAAATTGCAGTGTTCTGGAAATAAATTGCAAATAAGTGTAGTCTTAATATTATACTATTTACTGACATAAAAATAACTTATTTACAATGTAGTTTTCTACCAGCACTAATACAATTAAATATATAATAGGATACCTAAACGTGTACTTAGTTAAAACATATTTTGTCTCTCTCCAGCTTGAAGAAACATCCGCTCATGTGTGGTTGCTCTTCTACGACCTGTACCATAGAAATTTCAAGAAGCGTGAGACTTCGGTGGCAGGACTGGCTTCAAAACTTTTCGATTCTGTCGGTTTATCTTTTGCCGAAAACGCTCTTTGGTGCCAGAGGGTGAAATTGGCAGCCGCGGTGTCCAGATTAAGGTAACTTTATACCCAAGCTAAGTTACGTAACAGTATATATTTAAATTTTTCGATACCAAAGAATTTTCGATTATTTGTAGGATTCAGCACAACGCCCTTTCTTTGAGTGAACTTTTACCTCCCCATTTAAAAGATGAGAGAGTAACAGATCAAGCCAAATGTAATCCAGTGACCTGTTGGGTAAATTGTATTAAAGTCAAGTAAATACCAAATTTATTTTCTATCGTGTTTCAAATTAAATAAGTTAAACCCACTTCTGTTTGATCGAACGAGTTAGTAGTGGAAAAAATATCTTTCTGTTACAGTTTGAAGAAAAAAAGCATTATAAATTATTTTATTAGCATAATGTTTACGTAGCAAATCTATTTTTAGTGACATCAAAGAACTAACTGACGAGATAGAAAAAGTATTCGATCTCACAATCGTGAGCGACATGGAACAACTTACAAAAAACAAATTTAGATGGGACAGACACTGTCCGCAAGTAGTAGGATTTCATTCATCTATGAGGGGAAAACTGGCTAGAAGTCAGTTTGTAAAGAATCACCAGTTGGTTGTTCAGGTAAATATATAAGTACCCTCCGAATCTCCGAATTGGTCAAGAGGTAAAATTTAAAAAGGTTTATCAAACAAACAAACAATCAAAAAAAAAACAATCAAACGAACAACCAATTAAACAAACAATCAAACAAACAATTAAACAGACAATCAACCAACAGATTTTCGCATTCATAGGTAAGAATAAAATTTGGACACAGATCTATTAGTAACTTATTATTTTTAGGATAAATCCTTTTGTCGAGGTGCTGCCACATTTGGCAAAGTCCTTTATGATCTTGAACTGGCGGGCAGTGTAATACAAACTCACGTTAATTCGCCCAGGACGACGGCGTATTTGGCAACGTTGCTGACCCACAATGAGAAAATTAAAAAGATAATGGCATTCAGTGCAGGTAGAAGGTACTAAAATTTATCTTGTTGAAATATGTCTATTGATTAACTTATCATAGATATTAGGTAAATGACAATCACTATTACAAAAATTGTAAATGAGAATTTTTATGATAGTTATTAAAATTACGAAAATGGAGGATAGCTTGCAACTTTGCTTTTTTCATCCGTCTCATTTTATATTTGATTTTTCTGACAATTTCGCTCTTACATCGTCCATTCCTTACGCAGGTACTCTGATCCTCATAGTTGCCACATTTCTTTTTTTTTGTGGCTTTTCTGTGTGCTCAACTTTTAAATCGAGCCTTATTTAATTTTAAAAAATGTCTGTACCTTATGACGTAGTAAAAAATACAACAAGGAAATGTTGCTGCTCTAACCATCAGATTACCTACCTGCGTAAGTAAAGAAGGGTGTGAGAGTAAAAGATCAAATATATATAACAGAGAAATCATAAAAAGCATTGTTGCCAGCTATCGTCTGTTTCCAAAATTTTAATAATTCTCTCAAAAATGATCTTTAACTGCACAATTGGACCAGGGGAGATTCGGCAAACCAACGTTTTCTTATTTACCTACCTTATATCTATTTCCCTTAAAATATAGTTTCTTTTCTTATACTTGGCGTAGATTGAACTGCAGTTGCCTCTTAGATATGATATATTGTCACAAAATGAATCCGTTTATGTATGTTTTTTATCATTTTATTTAATAATATTTTAGAAAACCGGAATATGAAAACTACTTTACGGAATTAGGAGTCAAAAATATAACAATTTTCTCGGATCGACTGATAGATTCGCCTCCAGATGCTTCGTATATGGAAGAGGTGGTGGCGGTGTTCGCGACTCCTCCAAATAGTTATTCAGCAGTTACGGATCCAATAGATTTGGTAATGATATATCATGATAGACATACCTAATTTTTTAAACTAATATAATAACAATCGCTTTATAATAATAAAAAACATTGCTATTTTTCTTGAGGTCTGTAGTAGAGGTGGGGATCTATCGATGCTGGAAGTTCTGACCGAATCACACGAGACTCAAGAAGCTAAAGAAAGAGTGATAAAAATTTTAGAAGAGCAAAGGAAAACTTTAAGATTCGCCATGTCGAGACCACAAGTGAGCATTTCTAAATCCGGTTATATTTTCTCGGATCAAAATTTTGGACGAACCATTTTTTAGATTCAGTTTGTACTCTATGAAACGCATTCCGAGTTAGACGCTGAAAACTCTGATATGGTGAACAGAACTCTCAGAGATATCAATAGATTGGCCAAATTGCAACATGCCACGTTGCAGGGAAAAATTCCATTGACGGAATTGCCGCCGGAAGAACAGATTATTGTTGTATGTAGCACATACATTTTTTATATTTTATTAACCTTATAACAATGGACCATAAAAATTTATAAAAATTCCTAAGATCATTCCTGATCATAAGTTAATAGAGTACTATGCGCATTCTTTTTTTCATGCGTTTCATAATTTTTAGCATTATGGCAATCCTTTTCTAATTTTAATTCATTAATATTGATAGGACATAAAGGAAACAAAAAATAACGAAAAGGTGCAACCAACAGATGCCGGAGATGACGCAAGTACGATGAAAAGAAATTCTGTGGATTCTGTAACTTCAAAATTGACCGTAGATACCAAAGAGAAGTTTCTGGAAAACCTTGAGGTATAATATATACAGTGCGGCTCAAAAATATCCCCCCTTTATTTTTCGAACCGTTGAACAGTTACAATATAAATATTACTTTATGATATAAATTTCACACTTTTAATATTCAAGTAGACGGCTGGGCGATTCCGAAAAAAATATAATAGGGGAAGCTGTCTAATATATCATTTGAAAGGTCTTGTAGAGTAGATTATTCTGTAAACATTTTAGAGCCTTAATAGCATTAACAAAGAAATATAGAAAGTAATTATTTAAAAAAATTAACGGTTTAAAAATATTGTAAAAATTAATTAATATAATAGGGAGAAAAGACAGGAATTCCGCTTATCTATCTTAACAATATCAGATCGTCAGTATTCTCCTATATGCCGTGACAAACTGAAGTTATTTTAAAATGTGTACGTGCTTTATTGTTTTTAAATTAGTATTTTAACATAAACAATCAATAACAGGATAATTTTCTTTCAAGGTAGGCCATATTATTTTATAATTTGTACAACAAAATTTATCTGGCAAGCTGTTCTCTTTCAGCAATGCAAAAAATAAAGGAAATTCTAAAAAAAATAATTTCTGAAGAAGGTCGAAAGACTAGACCGAAACGCCAATAAAAGTATAGAAAAAACACGATTTTTGATTCATTAGGACCAGTAAACCCAAGATTGAAAAAAACCTTCTTAGTTTTTAATTAAGTAGGGAAATAAATAACTAAAAATATTACTCTCTATTCATAATTTATTAATGTATTATCATTAAGGATTCCTATTATAGATACTTTAAAATTGCGCCGACTTCAAAGTTTAGAACATCGGTGTACAAGTTACCTAACTTTAAACAAAATTAAGTTTACCATTAACCATAGTTATAAATACGTACAAATATTATTTCATACTTTTTAGTGCTTTTTCTTTTGGGAAGTTGGTTCCTTTTTTTCTGAAAAAAAAATATTAGTCATGGAAATTTTGTTTAAGTGTGCCAAACTTTAAATTTTTTCTGTTTACCGGTTCAAAAAATAAAAAAGGGGGTGGCATTTTTGAGTCTTTACTGAGCTAGTGATGTGCTCTAGGTTCCAGATACTGACGTTTTTATCATTCCCGAATTGCCAAGTTTATGCCCGAACGAAGGATGTGCTGATTTCAAAAAAGAAGGATGCTATCTAGTTCTTATTCAAAGAAAGGTAAAAATATCTACAGCCGCTTGTCACATAAATGAAATAGTTCTATTCCGTTCCTATTACCTTCAAAGTTCCTTTTTTTAGGTCATATTTCCGTTAAAAGAAAACCTCGATTGTTCTCAATACATCCCTAAAGTATTTATTTTTAGGAAATAATTCGACTGGACGACAAATATATGATACAAATGGCTGAAAATCGAGGATTGTTCGGCAGCGCAGCTTCGCAAAATACAGTAAAGACGAAAACTGCTAAAAAGAAAAAGCCGGATAAAGTTGAGAAAAAAACAAAAGGCAAAAAGAAGGAGATAGAAGTAAATATATACTATATACATATATAATAAATTTATTCTTTTATAGAAATAAAAGAAGATATGACACCAGGCAGGTAGGCGTGGCCATGTACGTCACGCTGTGAGTAATTCCGCCATATTTTGTAAACGAGACACGTCTTGGTTAAGTTCGCGTTGTACTTTAAAGTTTTTTTTAGGTGTTTTTATATCACTATTAAGAGTTTAAAAGTGAAAATGAGGTATGTTGTGTATGGTTGTGATGTGGACAATCAATGCAAGGGCTTTATGCCCGATATTAAAGTTTTCAGCTTCCCCAAAGACAAAGAAACACAAAGTGTTTGGAAGCGTCTGTGCAAACGGGAAGATAAGTGTAATGTGAAGAATGCTAGAATCTGTTCCAGACATTTTTTAACGAAAGTGATTATGAAGGTAATTTAAAGCATTAATTGTGTCATGTCATGAATGTCAAATGTCTTTAATGTTTTTACAAACTCGCTTCAATAAAAAAGTTTACTGTGACAAACAATTACTAAAAATCTCCGCGGTAACGAATTACCAGACTTTAATTGAGAAAATACGACAAACAAAAAGACTGAGAAAAGGCTATTTTCTTTATAAAAAAATTCTTCTTTTACCTAATTTCATAAATTTAGATATTTTTGTCTTGTTTAGAATTGCGAAACTGCGAACTGCGAAAAACTAAAAAAAGCTCTTGAAATCGACAATTTTTGCTGATTACCATAATTTTTTCTCCGTTGTGTTTCATGATAGAATAAAAGGAAGATATGATACCAAACCGTGTCAAATTCGTCCGGGTTCGCGCATGACGTCACACTGTGAGTTATTTTTGAAATTTATAACGCGCAATATAGAGTTTCTATTGGCAATGTACTTTGCCTCCTGCTTATAATACAAATTACAAAGTATATGATTTAAAATAATCATGTAAAATAATAGATATTGGTAAATTGCCTGCCAGTTTCGTTCCATGTATTTATTTACGTGAAAAGACAAGGTAACTAATTCTATAAAATAAAACTGTGCCTAATAATTAAGATAATAATTTTTATTTAGAGGCATATTCTTATTAAAATACATACCTACAGAGACTTCCCGAAATATGTTATAAATAAGAATTTTGTTTGTTCCTATAATTTGTCAAATAATTTTTGGGGTGACTAACATCTGTATGTTTGCGACGGAAACATGTTTTTTAGGATAGTTTTTTGGGTTTTTACACTTTACATAGTAAATTATTAAAAATTATTGTATTTTTGTATTCTTTGATTTTTCAAATTTAAAAACAATCTTAAAATGCCAAAAATTATTCTAAACAAGACAAAAATATCTAAATTTATGAAATTAGGTAAAACAAGAAATTATTTTTTAAGAAAATAGTCTTTTTTCAGTCTCTTTGTTTGTCGTATTTTCTCGATTAAAGTCTGGTGATCCGTTACCGTGGAGATTTTTAATCACAGTAAACTTTTTTTATTGAAGCGAGTTTGTAAAAACATTAAACACATTTGACATTCATGACGACACAATTCATGTTTTAAATTACCTTCATAATCACTTTCGTTAAAATGTCTAAAACAGATTCTAGCCTTTTTCACATTAGACTTATCTTCCCGCTTGCACAGTCGCTTCGAAACACTTTGTGATTCTTTGTCTTTGGGGAAGCTAAAAACTTTAATATCGGGCATAAAGTCCTTGCATTGATTGTCCACATCACAACCATATACAACACACCTCATTTTCACTTTTAAACTCTTAAAAGTGATATAAAAGCACCAAAAAATAACCTTAAAACACAACGCGATCTTAACAAAGACGTGTCTCGTTTACAGAATATGGCGGAATTACTCATAGCCAGTGGCGTGCCGTCGAGGGGGCTAGGGGGGGCACAAGCCCCCGCCCTCGTTTTAACGGCGCCCTCGCGCCCCTACGGAGATTCACTGCCTACTATGACCACATACTCTCCAATACAAGGAAAATAATTTACGGCGCCCCCTGGAGATTCACTGCCTACTATGACCACATATTCTCCAATAAAAATAAAAAAAATTGGCGCCCCTAAATCATTGTGCCCCCACCGCCTCTAAAGGCACGGCACGCCACTGCTCATAGCGTGACGTACATGGCCACGCCTACCTGCGCGGTATCATATTTATCTTCTTTTATTTGTATCATGACACCATACCAAACGAATAAAACTTGAGCTTTTTTTTTATAGAAAAAAACCCGACTGTAGGTATAAGATAATTAATTTTTTTAAATTATAAAAATCATTCACGAATGAATATTTTTCCAAATAATTTTTGAACGATTTAGAGAATAGTGTTAACAATATTTTTTAGATTGACAGAATCGCCGCACCAACGCATACATTTTTATCGCATACGAGTCATGACGTTCAGATGTGTCGCAGATGTCAACTAGAACACGAAAATTTGAGGGTGCCTGCTTCCCAGTACAAAAGGTGGTGGTCGGAGACCTCGCGTCACATTATGGACCTCAAGAAGTTTCTCGTTAGGCAAAAAATTAAGCCTTCTCAAAAACTTAAGCAACTCACACAGAAAAATATCATTAATAGCTTTATAGCTTCCACTGCGTCTACTAGAATAGACGAAATAGCTGCCAAATGCAACGTCGCCTCTAAGTTTCCCATATTTCCGAAACTGAGGTTGACTCGGGAGACTAAGTTTATCAAAATTCAAGTACCAGTCTCGGTGACTACCGTAGAATTTCCCGAGTACTGTGTTTTTTGTGACAAGTAGTAATGCAACGTGCTTTAACTGTGATATTTGAGGCTGTAATGTAAAGAAGTGATACGTATATTTTTTTTTGGTTTAATAAATAAAGTATTGTTTATTGGGAATTGTTATTTTCCCTTCCTGTTAATGGCGTAGATTGGGCACAGAGGTCATTTTATCTATTCTAACAATAATTAATAAATCAAAAAAAGTTCCGAAATAAACTAGACTATTTTAACAAGAACAGACTAATTTACAATAATCGAAAATATTTTTTTCCATATTACTCGCATTAAGTTGTTGTTGTACCACAAATAATCTGCATTTACTCCAGTCATGTCACTTTTGCCTCGTATGTTTGACGTGCATTGGCCTTATATTTTCGTGTGTTGCGCTCGCTACGTTTTGTGTGAAGTGTTTTAGTTTGAGGTTAGTACTATAGTTTTATTACCTTTATTAGTTTTGTGCTTTAAATTAATTTGGAGGTAGTATTTTTGAAAATTTGCTGAAGTTTTGCAGATTTTTTATAAATACCTATGCAAAAGCATATTAGCAGTTCTAAGATTTCCACAGATTGTGTGTGTTTTTAGGTTTTTTAAATATCTGACTCAGTGCCTTCTTAACTATACAGGGTAATTCACGGTAGATGGTTGGTTAGACGTATCTGGCGAACCAGTCAACGAATCGTTCTGAAACTTTTCAAAAATACTACCTCCAAATTAATTTAAAGCACAAAACTAATTAAGGTAATAAAAACTATAGTACTAACCTCAAACTAAAATACTTCGCATAAAACGTAGCGAGCGCAACACACGAAAATATAATGCGTCAACACGTCAAACATACGAGGCAAAAGTGACTTGACTGGAATAAGTGCAGATTATTTGTGGTACAATTACAACCTAATGAAAGCGATACGGAGAAAAATATTTTCGATTATTGTAAACTAGTATGTTCTTGTTAAAATAGCGTAGTTTATTTCGGATTTTATAACAATTTTTTTTTGGATATACTAATTGCTAGAATAGATAAAATGACCTCTGTGTGGCGTAGCACGCCTTATTGGTGCCGCCCTTTTTCGATTTCCAAAAATTAATCATTTCGTGATCCAATTTTCGTTCATCCAAATCGGCCGAGTGGTTTCCAAGGGAATTGGGTACACGCGTAACTCATATACCTTAAATATGAAAATCGATATACAGAATACAAACAAGGTAATACTTGTGTAACTTAAATATTCCTTTTAATTGACGAAATTCTTTTCAGATAAGGGACGAGTTTTCGCAGACTTCGGACGAGTCCACTGACGAAGAGGAAAGTTCAAGCAAAGATGAAACCGTGGATGAAACTTCTGCAAAAGACACACGTGAGGTTGGTGTGGATACAAAAACATCTACTAGTGAAATAAGACCATTATCAAGAAGTATACTCAACAGGTTATTTGTGTTCATATATTTCTTTTTGTGTAGATACTATTTTGCTTCCATTGGTCTGCTCCCCTAAACTTTTTGGAAAAAAATAAATTTTTATACATTATAGATACTGTAATGTTATAAAAATTTAGATTCAATTTCTTATAATTTAAAGTGATCGAAATAAGTTAAGAATAGTGTGGGTTCTCGGGGGAAAAAAAGTTCAGGAAAAAGTTGACATGCGTTCATGTTCCATCATCATTTCTAGAAATAAACACATTTATTTAATTTGTGTGTGATAATTTAACAATTGTTTTTTCTAATTATAACAAATAGGAAAATATTTTTGAAAACTGAAAATTATTTAATAGCAAGTAATTCTACCTTTGTTGTCTATATCCGCTTGGACTCGTCGTCGAGGCATACTTAGAATTAAGTGACTTAACTCATCTTGATCCAACACATTCCATAAATCCGGAAGAACTCGCCTTATTGGTGTCCTTACGCCACGAAGAGCCGGTTGGCGACCAATTACTGCTCTTTCAAGCACGTCCCAGACATGTTCAATACAGTTTAGGTCTGCAGAGAGTGGAGGTAACGGTAAATGCTCGGCTTCATCCAATGCTAGCTGTTCTAAAACTACCCTGGTTCTATGAGGGCGAGCGTTATCATATTATAGGAATCTGAAATTGCGCTCCAAATTCCAACGGTAATCATTTACTGTATTGCTAACGATGTCTCGGACATAAATTTCACCTGTCATTGTACGTTCACAAACATGGAACTCCGTGTGGCCTCCGTAAAAAATTCCACTCCATACCATAGCACCGCCACATCCAAATGGATGTACTTCTTGGACATATCGGCATAGGCGTTTCTAGGTGGGAGCTTGGGGGGGCTAAGCCCACCCAAATCTCGGGTTGGCCCCCCCCCCCCAATCCAACTGAGTGGCCTAGCCGCCTATATATATCAACCAGGGACTTAAGCCCCCCCAAATATGTAAACCGGGGGCTCAGGTCCCCCCAAAAATAGAGGTCTAGAACCGCCTATGCATATCGGTCATTGACTCGTGAATTGGACGGTCTCCAGACACGAACTGTACGTCTGTCATCACGAAGATAAAAGCGGCTCTCATATGTGAAGATTCCGGTCTTTCACCGGTCACATCACAACCATACACAACACACCTTATTATCACTTTTAAACTGTTAAAGTGATATAAAAACACCAAAAAATAACTTTAAAAACAACCCGATCTTAACAAAGATGTGTCTCGTTTAAAAAATATGGCGGAATTACTCACAACGTGACGTACATGGTCAGGCCTACCTGCGCGGTGTCATATCTTTTATCGGTATGTAGATATCTGCAACCGGCAAAATAATTTAAATAATGGAAGGGACGACTTAACGTTGCAAATTTGTTTGTATACCAGAGGTGATAAGAAAAGGTTAAATCTTATTAAAGAAAAATTAAACAGTTTTTCAAAACTGGTTTACAAACAATTGATAACGTTGTTTAGGCCTTACATTCCATTCTTTGAATTATTTTGCCGGTTGCAGCTATCTCGGGCGGACTATATCATGATTGGAGATCATAAGCAAGCCATTTTTTTTGTTTCGGGATATTTTTAGTGTTTCGTAAAAACGGAACACTTATAGAATCACTTCGGTGTCCGTTCCTTCATGGTCCTGTCAATCGACATAATTGTAGGTATTGGTCGGATTCTAACCCTAGAATGTTTTGGAGAAGTATTATACTCAACATCCAGAAAAATTAAATGTGTGGGCTGGAATTTTTGGGGACCGTATTATCGGACCGTATTTTCTTCCTGGCAATTTAACTGGTGAAATAGACCGTGTCAATGTGGAATTACTTTCCGAGGTATCGCCTTCGATTTCACCAGGGATCTTCAGGGATGTTAAACAACGCTTTTCCGTACACCTATGGAATTGTTTTATGACTTACCTTGTTCTTAGTTTCAAAAACGGAACGTATAGCACTAAAAACCTAAAATATTTTTGAAAATACCGTAACTAATAATTCGATCTGTCAGATTTGTCAAAATATAAACCATTGTAATGCAATTGTTTCCAATGCCACCACTGATTTAATTTTGCATGATGTTGCCTCCAACAAGACAAAGTTTTCATCGAAGTTATTTCCGTTTTCTGAAACGTACAATTTTCTCTATTGATGTAATGCTATATACTGTAGGTTTTCTTATTCTGTTTTAGAATGACGAGTGCCCACATAAGACAATTCGTATCTCCCGATTTTAAACAAATCGCAGCTTTTAACAGCCCCTCCATAGCGTTCAGTCGAATTGGGAAAACCATAAAAAAGTTGGATAATGTACCTGGAAACGAAGCAGACAAAGCACCAACAAGTAATGAAACAGATTTAAATACTGTCGAAAAGAATGTGGCCGAGACAAGCAGGCACAGTAAGGATTATGTAAAGAGTAGCGCGAACAAAAGTAAAGATAAGAAGAAAATAAGAAAAAGCGTATTGGATCGGTTGCGATGCCCGACCTTAAGTTTTATTTTAAAGACGCAACGAAAAGTAAGATGTCTGGAACAAAGCTATGAGCGTAAATCCACTGCTAAAAGCAAATTAATTTTATTTTAACAGGTTGCAATCGAAGACACTAACAAAAGGAAAACAATCGATTTGCTCACCCCAATCGTGCTGCCTTGCGAACGCTATAATAGAAGAAATAACATAAAAGATGTAAAAACTAATTTGTAATTCATACCATATACGTTGTACCTTCTTGTATTTGGAAATAATAACTGTGGCAAAATAGAAATACTGTTCTTATTAAAATAACGTTTATTATTTAAACTTTTAAAATAAAATATACATAAAATACGAAGAATCAACAGTTATACAGGGCGTCCCAAAACTTAGATAATCATAGCAGTATAGGAAGTAAATCGATAATAATGGACTTATCCAGCATTTTTTTATTTGATAATAAAAAAGTACTCCATGCGATATGTTTGTCCTCAAAGATGGGGTCTGGTGGTTAGCCTCTGGTGACGTAGTCCCACGATGGGAGATTTAAAAAATATATTAAGCGTTGGCACCGCTGCAAAAATTTTGCAGGTTGGTCATCGAGGTTTGTTATCAAACTAAATTATAAAAAAAACCTAATATTCGAAATTTATACTGAGCTATTACACAGATATATTAAGAGAACTAAGAAAACAGTCGACACATATTTTATAACCTACAAAGGATAGGTATTTATAAACTACTACACGTTATTTCACAATGGTTTTTGGATTTTGCTATTATTTTGTAGTTCATCGTTATACAGGGAGGTCCAAAAGTAATGATACACAGAGTAACAGCAGATTCCTTATGTCGAAATAATGCGATTTATTCAAACTTGCCTAATTCTAGCTATAATTTTCTGTGCTGGTAGATCAAAAATTTAACTTAATGTTTAATATTTTTGAGGGTAAGTACCTGTATTTTTTAAGTAGGGTTACTTATTGTTAAATTTCAACTACAATCTTTTTAAAATTTTACGTAAAAAAAGTAAATAAGGTACTAGGTATACTTAGGCCAAATTACACAATGTATATTGCTAACAAATGTTTTACTAACTTGTATGCATACCAATAACAATAAATAATAATAATAGCAATTTATACATGCAAGTGGCTAAAATAGCGCTTTTTTACAAGCGATACGTTTAAACTGTGAACGCAGAGAGTATTTAAATAAGACCGCGGATGAAAAATCACAGTTTAGTCACAAGTTATATACAATATTTTTTAAAACACCAGTTTTAAAAAGATACAAACCCATTGAAAATATATTTATATATTTTTTGATAAATATGACTCTTTTTGAATAGGTATACGAGTATAAGTAGGTACAATACCTATATATAAAAGAAGAAACTGACTGACCTACACCGGTGGGTCTAGAAACTTGAAATTTTGCACAGAGTTTTCTTACATAACGTAGACATTTAAAGTATGCCCAAAATATATTGCAACCGGCAAAAGAATTTAAAGAATGCAAGGGAAGGTTTAAACAATGTGTAAATTTGTTTCTAAACCAGATGGTGATAAGAAAAGTGTAAATCTTTTTAAGGAAAAATTAATCAGTTTTTCAAAACTGGTTTACAAACAATTGGCAACGTTGTTTAAGCCTTCCTTTGCATTCTTTAAATTCTTTTGCCGGCTGCAGATATCTTCGGCAGACTCTATTAAGAAGGGTTTTTTAAAATTCAAATTTTTGACATTTTTCTGTCACTAGGACCTCAATATTCTATTGTTTTTCTAAAATAAATCATAAAATATCTTGAAACTTTTATTAATACGCTAAAAAATACCTATAGAATATGAATCTACAGATAATATTGTCACAATATTCATACAAAATGAAAATGAATCAAAAAACTTTACTAAAATTAAATTAAGTTAGCCAACGTGGACGCCATATGGAGAATGCCGCCTTAATGAACATTAATGAAAAATATTCAAAACAAAATTAAAATTTTGACATCCTGTATCTTGGTTATTATCAACTTTAGAATTAGACAAGTTTGAATAAAATTATTATTTTGACATAGGGAATCTTCTGTTGCTCTGCGTACCATTACTTTTGGACCACTCTGTATTTAAATACACTTAAGCACTTCGAAAGAAGTTTCAAAATAAAATTAAATGCGAAGATTAAAAAATACTACAAAAGTTACGCAAAATGTAAACATTCCTCGTTAGTACTTAAACGGCGAAAAAGACGCATGGCGGTGTTGCCATATCCTTAAATTGATTCGCCACATTGCCTACTATATGTTCAGTTGCTTTTAGTAGGATGACGTCAAGCGGGAATTGTCGAATTTGATCGAATTTTAAACCTTAATATTTTTGTTGTTATCCGTCCAAGCGACGTAATTTTTTGTGTGCGTGTTTCGATTGACTGTTTGTAGTGTTTGTGCTATAATTTAACATATTTACTGAACACGCGAAATGACTGAATAAGTCCATTAAAGAGGATAAAAAAACGGGTTAAATTGGAGTAAGTTTGTGACTTTTTAGGTGTGTACCTACCTATTTATTGTGCACATGTGTAGTGGTACAAACACTATGTAATTTTGGGACACCCTGTTTATATTTTCACATGAGAATGGTACAGGTTAAAAGGAATGTAAGTAAACTTACATAAAAAAATTTAAATCTTTGCTTATTCTTCTAATTAGGTATATCTGAATCGTGTTTGTTTCACAGACACTGTAAAATCACAGGCCAATGAAGTTTAGTGGATAAAATATAGGCGTCTTGGGTCATCTTCCCGCCATTAGAAACTATTAAAGAAGAAGAAATTATACAACAATTTTACATAATTCAATTCCTATTTAAAATGGGGAGCGTCACTGATATGTACAGTTACCTACTACCATAGACTAAATAATACCTAGACGAACACTGCCATGCAACGAAAAGCGGGTCTCCCTTGAGACATTTGGTGGGTTTACTGGTTTATGGTTTAAAAGTTTGTTTGTCTATCATTATATAAAGATGTATACTATGTATCTACTTGTATATATAATGGTAGACAAACTAACTTTTAAACCATATGCAGTAAATCCACCAAATGTCTCAAGGGAGACCGGCTTTTCGGTATATTCGAGTGTGTGTCTATATTCTTTATAGTCTCTGCTACTACTTAACTAGCAAACTTAAAGGTTTTTAAAGCCTCAACTCATAGGCGCAACCAGAATTTTAGCTTGACTGGTTTTGGGGGAAAGCTGGGTTTACGGACCTAGTGATATGAATTTCTTTTTGTTTTTGGCAGAACATCGCCTGTTAAATTTTGTCGGTAGAGTTTTGCAATACCCTGTATATGAACCTTACAGATTAGCAGAAGAATTAACTTTTGAAGTAAACATTAGATTTATTATTTAGACGGTTTCGTTTAGCTTTGGTTACGATTATGGTTTGGCAATGGATTAAATGTCATTTGTCACCAATTTCGTTGACAGCTGAAGTTTAATCCATTACCTAACTCTCAACTGCAACTGCAACCAAAACAAAACGAAAATGTCTTTTCTTTTTTTATGCAGTCAATATCTTAAGGCCAGTTCACACCTGGCAAGTTTCCATTGCGGGTAGTTTTAGTGTAAAGCGTGCTTTGGGAAATTAATAGACTAAAATTTACATAACTTGAAAAAAAAAATGATCACATTTTTTCATATATACTTGGAATGGTTTTTTGGCAAAGTTTCTGTTCTAATCTTGAGCTTATTGTCCTTTTGGTTTGTTTTGTCTAAATCACAGTGAACTTTTTACAGCTAAGAATTCTTCTTTTCTTGCAAAATACTCTACTAATCGAACTTTTGCGTATCTAAAAAAAAAAATAAACAAATGCCATACAACTCTTACCATACCAAGGGCAAAACTTACTTCATAAAATCGAATGCAATGGTGGAATGTTCTGCTTGAATAAGAGCCCAAATGCCCCAGAAAATGTGCGATACCAGAACGAACTTAGTTACTTTAACATACAGATCTTCGATGTCTTTCTCACTGGGAGCCCTATTAAGGAATTCTTGCAGATATATGTTTAACCAATCTTTTTGAAGTTCCTTTGATGGAAACATAGTCTTGTAATCTACGGTTTCTATATTTATACCTGAAAAAAGAAAACATATAAAATTAAAAATTCGGTAGTGTTCCGTTCCACTTAACCTGAGCAAATCTCGGCCGCCCGATCTCCGCCCATCTGCCGCGCTACCCACCACCGACGGCACCAACGCCATGTCACATCGCGTATGCGCGGAGCTGAGTGGGCCAAATTAAAAATTTTGACAAACGTATACGGACAAAAGTTGTTCCTTACATCGTGAGAAATATTTTATGTCGAAAATTTTGTTCTCTATAACCAATGGTTCAGTAGTTATAAGGAAATAAACAAATTGTTTATAACAATAATTGATCGCGCTAGAATTTTTCAACCCTGATAATTTTGGCTAAATCTAGACCTAATTCTCAATCCTCATGATTTTTTTCAAATTTTTCTGAGCGATCCTTTTAGTGATAAGGGTGGGGATAGAAATTTTTAAGCGTTTTAAATGTTTAAAAAATGCATAAAAAATAGATCATATATATTGTTGAGTTGGTACTCCCTACACGGTACACGACGCCCTTGAATTTTTTATTTTAAAATTTGGATGCCTTGTATCTAAACTTGTTAAAATTTACTGTTTTAATTCCAGTCTAGGTTTATTACTAAAACTCATTAGTTTTATGTGATATTTATGATGGGTTCTATGCAGTAGCGCACCCAGGATTTTGTCCTGGGGGGGCTGAATAGTGCAATTCGGTGGATTTTTTCAATTAGTAGTGCACTTTTTTAATTTTTGTGCGTCTTGGATGTTTGTCTGGGGGCAGCCCAACCTGTGCCACTGGTTCTATGTATAATTTATAAAATTATATACAATTGTATGTGTTGTGGTAAAAAATCCACACTTACCTACGAACTCCGAAAAATGATTAGCAATATCGAAAGCTTGATAATTGAAAGCTGCATATTCATAATCTATAAACGTAACGTCGTTCTCACTTTCCGTATAGACGACATTTCCTAAAAGCAGATCATTGTGGCAAAATACTATTGGACTCTCGGTTTTTTCCAGAGTTTTTTGCAAATGGATAATTTCGTCGTTCAGATCGGACTGAGAAGGAAGACCCAGTTCTTTAAATCTAAAAAAGATCATATATTTTAAAGCATCGGATCTCCTATTGCTGAAGGTCAGTGGTAGGAGGGGGGAGATGGTGCGATACGCATCAGCTCCTAAATAGCTAAAAACAGGCCCTGTTTCTGGAAACAGCTCTTAAACAGCCACAAAGCAGCTAAAAAACAGACCCTGTTTCTGGAAGCAGCTATTGCAGCAGATATTTGGAAAAAGAGAATTATCAAAATCTATTTTGGCTAACACCAAACTTGTATCTATGTAGGTCCTTGTAAACGGATGTAATTCAAGATGTTTTCCATGTGGTCATGGAAAAATTGTGGGTTAATTCATTTTTATCATTTTATTCAAAATAAAACAAATAACAAAAACAGTATTTTAACCTAATTATCTGATTATGTGTGTCGTTTTCACTTGATTCGGTCTCAAAGTCTATTGAGCATCAAAACCATCAATATTATCCTCAAATTGTGCAGTGTTTGATTAAAATAAAACTTTATAAAATTCCTGAACATTTTAAGGAACTAATTTGCACAATTCTCTTAAATCTTTTAGTTTTTCAGAGCAAAGAAATACACCATCTGGCCACAAAGGAGACCATTCTATATCTTTTATGGATGGTTTACGACTTCCTCCTTGTTTTTCTTAATTATTTGTTATTCTTGGCTCAAATCAGATTTCATGAATAAACTAGTTGGTTGCTCCTTAATTAATAATTTGTATCTTATGGCAACTTAATCAAGACACTTTTTTACTTTTCGGTCGGTAGCAGCTTTTACCAAACTCTCAACAGATACGAAATCACTTTTTTCAAGACGGGTCATTATTAATTTATGTTTTCTGCGGCATTCGGCCATTACATTCATATCGTCACTATAAAGTCACTCTCTTGTACTTTCAGTGCCGGCACAACATCACCGAACGGGGAGTCATTCGGCAAGAAGCTGTGCCCGGATAGTAAAAATCTTACTGTTATTTTTTCTTTTTTCGATTATCAGATGCTTTAGTAGGGCATGAATTAATAGCAAAATGAGTTTAATGCTGCGATTTTGACCGCCACAGGAGTCAGACCATAGCCTTAGTTTCTTTACTGGACCACGAATTTCCCTGATGTACTTTAAAATACAGGGTCCTTCTTGCTTATCCCTTCTAGAAACATTTTCTGTCCACACATTGAGAATTCCTTGATATTGGCTGCCTATATTTATACTTTAAACTTAATAAATTTTAAGATAAAACTCAAAAAACTACCACAAAGCCCTACACCCAAGCAAACCCAACCGACTAACCGACACAGCAAATAACTCATTATTGCTAAATGTCACATTATGTTTTGTGGGTTGACCCATTATTGCGAAATGATAGATTCGTATATCCAAATTTAATGGTTATTATTATTATGCAGACAATCTTTTATGGCTGGGGGTTAAAAATCACAATAATTAGAACAACGCTAAAGAAAATACTGAAGAGATAATTTGTATTTATCTAATTCAAATAACGATTATTTATGTAAATAGTTCGTATGTACAAAGAGATAAAGATAAATAAGATTTCTAATTAATCTAAGTGTAATTAACTTTGATATATTTTAATGAGTTCTCATGGTTGTAAAATTTTGGAATAATTTCATAAAAATTTTACAGTACTTGTTGGTTCTGTAGAGCCAGCGATAAAGATAGGTTTAATGTAACATCTCGCCATTTTGATCAGCTCGGTACGTTTGAGATTACAAGTAATTTTTTTCTTGACAAGACAACCGTGTGCATATAAAACTTACCTCGACTGTTGCTTTACACATGAAAATTCCTCAGGTACTAAATTTAAAAAATCTCTAGCTTTCTTCCATATAAATGGTTTTGGATCGGCGTCGTCTTCGACTTTGATCTTATGTAACCTGGCTAATCTTCTGGCTACTAAAGTGTACATTTCCGGTTTCCGCACCGTTTCCGCGGTTAAGGTACAACCCGGTTGATATCTGTAAGCTAATCCATTTTCGAAAGTCGCATAGAGGTTCGGTGCCAGGCCTTTTTGGCTAAGCAGTAGAATATTTCTGGAATTAATAATAAGAAAGACTAAACTATATTTGTAAAAAACTCTTTGGTTCTCATCAGTACAGGATAGACGAACATACCAACCTTCCGAAAAAGTAATTCCTTAAAGCTACAATGTCGTACTGCATAAGCAGTAAGAAAGAGAAAGAAAGAGTTTGAAACCGGTCTGCAGGTGACGACATTCTAACGAAAGAAAAAGCTTCCTTCTTCCTGGTAGGTTCTTGCATTCGAAACATTAGTATTTTATTATCTAACTGTGTTAGAAGAAAAAACGGCAAATTTTGGTATGCAATTCAGCGCTCGAAGGGGCATATAGCCCGGAGAATAGCTGTTTTACCATTATTTGTTGAAATCCTTATTTTATAAGGAATTTTCAGGTGGTTAGAGAATTGATTCTCAATTTTTGCACACTTAAAAGAAACAGTTAATGAAATAAAACTTTTTGAAAACGGAGTTCATAAAAACTGAAATTTTCTCTTAACTTAGTCTGAAGTTTTTATCAATTTCTGAGCAGAATCTTTAACGAAATCTTAGTAAATTGTATACTTTTGGAATATCCAGAAAAAATTAACAGCTTATTCAAGATAGTTGCGTCACTTTGATACCACGATAAGAGTGGGAATGATGTTTAAATTTAGAAATCATCTCATTTCTTAAGCTGCTTCTCAAAAATCATTTTTAATATTGTTTAGGTTGTATACGTACAGTCGAAGTAATTTATCCAACGGAAACGTGTAATAAAATTCATAAGGATGTTGCCTATTATTTTATTTATCTCATACCTACGCTGTAGACCACTACTGGTTTAACTTATTTTAAATTGCAATTGCATCAACAAATTTATCGTATAATGCCTCTAAATGCGTGTGTATAACTAAAATAACTTCAAAATCCTTTTACGGATTTTTAAAAAGTACCTATTTGAAAACAGTGGCGGCTGGTGAAATTTTAAAGTTGTATATCTCTGTTGCTACTTACGGGACCCATGCCAAGTACGCCCTTGCTCGCGGGGCTAAAAGTCCTTTACACGCTCGGTGTTGTCACATTTGGCGCTTTGTCGCAATAACACTCTGTATGTTCTAAAATGCTTACCTAGTCTCCGCTTTCCTATCAATGAGCAAGTCCGTTTTGGCCCCATATACTCGTATTAAAATGGTCTCACCTTCCGGTGCCCCGTCAAAAAGACATCCAATCAGTTTGTTGGTGATTCCATCTGTCAACAGCTATACATATTCATCTTTTATTCATTAAAAATTGCGGGTAACTTAAATACGTCTAAAATATGTTAACTACACACTAAATGGTATTACAAGATAATGGAGAAAATAATTAAGCATCTATGTTTAAAATAAATCTGTAGTAAAAATGGGATAACTTTTAAAAGTAAAAATAGTATCATATATGTATGAATGATGTACCATGTGTACAGGGTGGCCCACCGAAAACTTTCCACCCAGGTTTATTTGCTTTAAATAAATAAATCAAAAAACGCTCGGACCTGTACCTTTAGTTTTCAGGCGGACATATTTTTTGCTATTTTCATCTCCCATTCTTGAACCCCTAAGCCTTTCACTAAAATCTTAAATGAGAAGGGGGGTCGAGTGATGCCTTATTTAGCATTTTGTTCACATTTAAATCCAAATTTCTCGAAAACTACTCACCCGATTTCACCGAGCAAGGTCCCGTTGGAAAGGCAATTCAATTCCCTTTAAAATAAGGTATCACTCGGCCCCCTTCCCATTTAAGATTTTAAGAATGAGGGATGAAAATACCAAAAAAATATGTCCCCCTGAAACTAAAGTGTACTGTTTATTTAAAAGAAAGTAAACATGGATGGAAAGTTTTTGGTGGGCCAACTTGTATGTATTTTAAAATATGTTCTTACTTTCTCCATTAGAGTTTTGAAAATCTTCATTTTCTCGACAAAATATTATGTAAAAAATTACAATAAATTACAAAGAGTACTTAAATTTAAGTCATGAAAAAGCGTATGACGCTTTAGGAACTGCAAAAAATTCATAATTTTGAGCTAAGTTTTTTAAAACAACATCGAGGTTATGCTGTTAAACTATTTTATTTATTGCAATTTTTAATTTTAGAACGGTGAAAACTTTTTTAAGTGCTCGAATATCATTTTTATTGCCCTTAATCTTTTCATATTTTTTTAATGGTTCCTTAATAAAACAATGAATATATCATTTTTTGGGAACGTTTATTCCAAGCATCTTCCTCAGAAACACCCTCCTTCCATTTGTACCTTTAGAACCTAAGGGGCAAGCGCCAGGGCACAGATATGACAGTAGCATCTCTCGCCCCCATCACCCGGCACGCTACTGTGTTTTTATGAATACTATAAATAATTTATTTACCTTAAACTTAATCCTCGCTACAGGCCATTGGGGTCGGATAACTCGCAATATCTTCACTGCACCAGTTTCCAAATCATTTTCGTTTACTGTGACACTGATATGTTCAAACTCCAGTTCACTGTTTTCCATAATTTTTCAGTTCGCGAAAAACTGAGAGCTTAACAAATACACTTAAAACAAAATAAAATAATGTTTAATTAAATATTGTTTGATTTCGTTTTGAATGTTTAATTTATCAGTAGTAATAATGGAACCGTGACGATACGAGCATGCTAACTCGACCGACTGTTGTTTATGAATGAATATATCTTTTTAAAGATAGGACAAATTATTAGCATTTATTTTAACATGACAGTTCAAATTATTCGTTTTTTTTTTAATTGGTACGAAGGACGAACGACGACAAATCGTTGCAACGTTCAGAGTGGTACGAATCGGAGAACGCTCATAGTAAATCGGTTTGTGGTTTTTGGCCGTCTGCGCTGACTGTTTTTACTAATAAACAAAACAATTATTTAATAATCTAATAGCCTTCGTGCTGTCACTGGTTATGAGCACGATTTTAACTACATTTAAAGTAAAATAAATGTTATTTACATAATTTACAGTGTCACGATATTTTTTAAAATTTTTAGATTTATACTTTTAGTGTTCCGTGCTAAAATTAGCAAGTTTGTGTTAATGTTTGTATCTATACCCACAATTGCGAAATGACCGATTTCAATGATTATTTTTAAGATGGCAATACAATTTTCAAATTCATTTTATTTCCAACGAGCGAGATTTCACGAGTGTTCCGTGCTAAAATTAGCAAAACGGAACACTTCGGTGTCCGTCCCTTCGTCCCTCGGTCACAGGCGATTTTCTCTGAAACTATTCGACGTAAAAACTTGAAATTTAGCACAGAGATTGAGTGTGGTGGCCCAATTATGGATGTGAAGTATAAAAAGTTGAATTTTGATTCTGGGGATTAATATCAGGGGGTAAATTGGGAAATAAAAAAAAATCAAGGGCATCGTGTAGGGTGTCAAATGAAATATTATTGAAGCATGAACTCAACAATATAATAATAATAAATAATGTGTTTATTTAGCACTAGGCTAGTAAATACAAAAACGTTTTTACTAAAAACCGCCAAGCTAGAGGCATTTTTCAACGCCTCTGAAAGAGCATTAAAAAGGCGAACACCTTCGTAAAATAAGGATTTTTGTAAACTTGCCGTTCGAACTAACTGAATACTATAATTTTGTCTAGAGCGAATATTATACTCAAAAGAGTTGCATCTTTTTTTTAAGAAAAACACTTAAATATGTTGGTAGCTACCCATGTTCAATTTTGTATATCAAAATTAGGTTGGTCGTCTTAATGCCCTGCTCTATAGATAACCAATCCAAGGTGCGTAACATCGTTCTTATCGGCGCGTATTTATTACAATTAAGAATTATGCGCATGGGCACCAGCAGGGGGGACCATTGCCCCCCCTGAGATTCTCATACTTTTTAATTATTAGTATATTTGTATCAATCACTACAAATAAAATCTTTAAAAATATATATATTTTTTATTTTGCCCACCCTGAGAAAAAAGGCTGCGGGCGCTCATGATTATGCGATTTTATTTTGTTGTATTTGTGATCTATATATATTTTCTTGAGTACCTACATACATACATGCTATCACCAAAAAAGGACAGTACCTAATTAAAATGCGGTTGAATAATGGTATTATAAACTATTGTTTTGGCCCATTGAGATAAGCAATTAGAAACGCGGCAAAAAAATCCACCTAATTTTTTACAAAGATAATCGACGTGATTTGTAAAAGTTAACTGAGGATATAAAAAAATACCCAAGTATTTCATTTCTGAAACAAAGTCTATCGTGCTGCTATTAATTTTCACTGTTAACCCTAAATCTGAATATTTTTTGCAATTCACTTTCAAACCTATGATAAACTTTGTTTTTAAAACATTTAATTTTAATTTATTTTGGCAAAGCCAATTATACAATACGTCAAGTTCATTGTTTAAAATATCAGTAATTTACCTAAAATTGTTTCCTGCAACACAAATAAGAGTGTCATCGACAAATAAATTGACAAAAGATTTTTTTAAAACTGTGTGAATATCGTTAGGAGGCCATACACTGTCATGCATTGTTTTTTTAGAAACCATATGAGTTTTGCATATTTTTCTTTAAAATTCTGAAGAAATAAACATATCTGGGGTTAACACGTCAGCTTAATGTAACTAAATCTTGGTCAAGTCACTGACAGACACACACGACATCTATTTAAGGTCCAAGGTCTATCTTAGTTTTGAAATTGTACGATTAAAAAGAATTTGGTAACAATATGTCAATAATTATTTACAATTTTATGTTTGCTCCAATAAATATTTTTAAGGCTTTATCGACAAAGAATTTACGAGTTAATCCAGTCAACGAATTATGAAATTCGTGCCCAAATATGATTCTTATTAAATGACGTCATACCGATAAAAGGTTATTTACCATAGTAATCTTATTTAAACTTTAACATATTTTTTCCTAATATGAATAGCACATTTAAGTCAATATAAAAAAAATTAGCCAAATTCGTCTCATAGACTCTTTCCAAGGTAAAAGAAATTGATAAAGGATTTGCCTTTAAATAAGTAAAACGTTTATTAAAGTGATAATTAATTATAATCCTTGATAATTAATCGATACAATCAGAATTTTTTATTCTGCATTTTGCTGAAAACAATCCCCCTTACACTAGTACGAATTTTGGTTACCTATGTGGCGTGCGGTGACAATTATAAAGGGGGAAGCGATCCGATAAAAATAATTATGCAATTATTATATAGCAAATAGATATGCAAAACTTTCCAAGCCAACTCGTCCAAACAAAAAACAACTCGCGGAAGGCGGCAGAAAGATTGCTGCCCTGGCGAATAAATTTGCCAAGTTTGCCAACAAGTTTTTTAAATTGAAGTCATGAAGCCTTCTAGGCTACAAAAGCATTTGAATAATGCATGCTGGTAAGAAGGACAAAGAATTATCCTATTTTAAGGACTGGAAAAGAAATATTTAAAACAGACAACCATATGAAACCTTTTTGTGTCGCCTTCTAAACAAGAAGATGATGGACTACGAGCTTCATATTATATTTAATTGTTAATAGCAAAAGCGGAAAAACCACACACAATTGGCGGGGAATTAATCTTGCCGGCAGTCAAAGAAGCAATAAAACTGTTCTTCATCATAAGACACGATCAGATATCATCAGGAAAATACCTCTTCAGTGCAAAGAAGAAGACGTTGAAATATCATTATGCGATTACTTGAAGACTTGCTAATTTTCCATTCAACTCGATGAATCAACTATACCAAACAACGAAGCACTACTCTTATCATACGTACGATTTATAAAAGAAGACAAAAATTGTCAAGGGGTATTATTTATGAAAAAATTGGATACCGATACAAAGGGAGAATCGATATTTAATCACATGAACATGTTTTTTCAAGACAAAAATTGTCAAGGGGTATTATTTATGAAAAAATTGGATACCGATACAAAGGGAGAATCGATATTTAATCACATGAACATGTTTTTTCAAGAGAGAGAAATTCTTTTTCGTAATATTTTATCAGCTGCTACTGATGGTGCTCCAGGAATGACAGGAAGTCATAAAAGGGTTTCATAGCGCATTTGAAACAAGCAGTACCAAATGTACTCGCTGTACATTGTGTTATTCATCGTCAGCATTCGGTTGCAAAAAATCTGAATGAACGCCTGCATACGTTGCTTGATTCCTTGATTACGTTATTAGAGCAGTCAATAAGATTAGAAGCAATTCATTGAGTGACAGACTATTTGGCCAACTTTATAGTGAAAATGATGAAGATTACTATCGCTTGCTGCTGCACGCAGAAGTTCGTTGGCTCTCAAAAGGTACTTGTCTGAATCGTTTTTACATTCTATTTGACTCGGTACTAGATTTCCTTGAAAACAGAGACGAAAAGCTGCGCGCAAACCTGATTGCATCCAAAAATGACATCACAGACTTGTTTAAAATATTTAAAGTAAATTTACAATTGCAAGGCGATGAGTTGAATTTAATAAAAACAAAAAGTCACAGCGGCTTTTGTGGGGAAACTTCTTCTGTTCAAACGAAATTTAGGTAGAGGTGCATACAGCCACTTTCCCACGTTATCAGCAGTCTCTGCAAAACAGGAAGATTTACTTACTGCCACTACTTGGACGTTCTTCATGCTGATTTTAAGGAGCGATTCCAGAATATTTTAGACATGAATATACAGAGTTGGGTTCTAAATCCTTTCGCAAATGCAGATACATACAGCAGAATCATCTTTACTGTACTATCGTCAGCGAAACTGTGGATTGGATTTGTAGTTGAAGAGAACAGGTCGTTAATGTGAAGAATATGTTGAAGTTGATGCCAGGACTGAACCTTTGAGTAGGTACGCCATCACTAATAGAATGGAAATTAGATTAGTGACCGCCATATATTTTTTTTTTATCTAGCTTAAAACCTATTCATTTATTTTTCAACGTATCTACTTTATAAGACGATTTTAACAAAAATTTTGTGACCTTACAAAAACGAACTATGCTTTATTAATATGCGAAGAGTATTTATTAATTTTAAGGTATTATTGACAAAATTACTTAACATTCATTTATCATTACTTAATATTTTAGCGCAAATTGTTGCAATCTAAATTAACACAACTAGTTTGTTCCACGTAGAGATAAGGCGATAAAAATCCTTAACATTACGAATAAAAAATAGTTCACTCTCTAAATAATTCACTATGCAAATAAGAGGGCTATTGCACTGCACTTTGTAATTATAAATATTAGATATAACCATGGATTTATTATAATAAATCCATGGATATAACCTGTTTAAATGAATAAAACAGAAGCGCACTTCTACCCTACATTGTTATTTTACAGAACCAAAAATAGGCATTCGCCTATTTTGCATAGAAAGCATTTAGGGCTGTTTTACATTACATTACATTACAACCCAACCCAACCTCTCTATACCATACCTATTTATGAAGATATACTATATTTATCGGGATTTTATACCAGAGTAATAGAATAAATAAACAATAAATATACTTCGAACAGATTTGTTTTGTTATACATAAGCGTTCTAAGGCCATTTTTCTTATTTTTATACAAGAAATATTCAGAGGTTTCGCATTCCGTCATCTTGTACATACCTACCATAATTAATTAAGACCTTGTAGGCTACATGCGTTCGAAGTCGCTGGTAATAACTAATGATAGACATCAGTGTATATCGCACAAAAGAGCAATATAACAAATAAAAAAAAATCAGCAATGGTTATACAAATATAAGCTTCTTAAAAATACTTACAGTTTTTTTATTTTTTTCTTTCAAAAGGCTTACTAAAATCATCTTAAATATTTTTCTCCTGCTAATATCGTTTATTCCATAATTTTCAACAAAATAACCTATAATTGCATGGTTACAAACTGCAGGAATTTCTACGAAATAGGAAGTAAGCAGGAAAACACGGTTCTCATGAAGCAAAAATTAGTTGGATAATTTTTCTGCTGTGTTGTTTTTAATCTGCCGTTAATAAAAAGGTTCGTAGCTTCTTAGTTCTAGATATTGAAAGAAATGTACTTATAAATGACCTACACTATTTTTTCCATACGATCAAAGAATAACAAGAAAATTTAAATCGTTGGTATGCTCCAACCATTACGATTCGATTGTACAACCTTGTGCGCAAGTCTACATGCAACATAACGATTTTTCTTAATTCACTTACTGGGTCATACATTTTTAAGTTTTGAATTTAAATTAAAATAATCTAATGAATATTTTTTTATTACTCTCATACTCCAGTCCGGTATTTTAGATATCCAACTTATTTTTTTGTTTACGAGTATTACAATAACTACAGATGCAGATAATTAATAAAAGTCTTGATATTAGTTTTAAAACAAAATCATGATTTTGATTATCTAATGACGGGAGAAATTAAAAACAATAGGATGGTTATCCTTTTAAATAAGTAAAATATGGACGGAACGTGGTTTTTCCCTTTTTTTATCAAGGAAGTGCTATAAGAATTCCTGACACATTGGTGAATGCGCTTGTAAAGTGCTTATTTAGTCGTAGTAGATTTGCAACAGAACCACAGATTACTCCTACCAGATGCGAATCTCTTAATAAATATCCTATATCAAGATTCCGCAGTCTTGGCACTTCAGTCAGTGCGGCCGGTCGCTTTGAGCGTCGATGCCGTGAATGGAATTTTCCACGCGTTTGGTAGGTTTTAATTCAGAGAAATTATGGATTATATTTCAAAATATTAAAACATGATATTGTGTGGCATTTTATATAAAATTATATCATTAACAAATACAAAAACGTATATCGTTTATTAAAATTACACTACAACCACAATTTAAACCATAAAATCAACGCAACAAAACTGATGTAATAACAATATTAGCCTGCTACCTATTTCACCGAGACGCTCGCACACGCTAACACCGAAGAATTCAACGTTTGGCGACAGACTAAATACTGTGACTGCTGGCACGTTATAAATTCTCTAAATTGAGCCACCGTCGAAAGCGTAAGATTCGCATCTGGTAGGAGTAATCTGTGACAGAACCTTAAAATAGATACCTTTAGGAAAGAAAGCGTTTGCTGCTCTGAAAATACCTAAAAAGCACACTACTAACTCTACAACTGAAAATCAGTAACCATTTGCCAGACCTATCTTTCATACAATCTTGAACAAAAGTTGCGAAATTTAGTAGGCGGCAGTTTTGACAGCAGTCATAATTTGAAAGCTGTCTCCTAGGCTAGCAACCAATTTAATTTGTTTAATTATTGACGGCGTTATTTCAGCTGCCACCCAGAGAATCGACATGTTTACCTATATGCTGGGTGTTATGAAATTCACTGCTTACATTGAAACCGGTAAATGCTGGTATGAATTCAAACTGAATAAGAATATTCATAAATAGCGCTTCATGATAAAAAAAAGGTACCTAGATATAGTCCCTCAAAAAAAAAAATTTTTAGTAACTGCGCATCATGCCCCGCCCATATAAAAACAGCGAGAAACGTCAGTTGCAAAAAAAAACTTTTGTTTTGGCGTCAGTAATTACTGTGACGTTGCCAAGTCTCTCTAGAATATTCCTATGTAACAGGTTTAAAAAAATAATATTTTTGTTATCTTTAACGAAATAAATCATACTAACGCTTTTAAATATTCAATTTCAAAAAGTTAAAATACTACAACACAAAAAATCCAGAGAACAGCTGTTCAAATCAAGAGTAAAATTTTGTTCAACTAGGCCGACCAGAAGTTTTTGGAGGCAAAAGACAGCATAAAAATCATACAATGAATGGTATCAATATTTTTTCTTTAGAAGTTAGTTTTAAATAATAATGTAATTTCTTTTCCCTACCTAGAAAATGGTCTTTGTCGATCCATTGTTCGCTCAGTTTTATCTAGCTTGTGCTTTGATTATGATTATTGTTATATGGTAACGTTTGCGGGTGCATCTCGACTTTAGAAAAACTCATTTAGGGGATATTTTCAAAAAAATCGGTAAGGTACGATAATTTTCTTAACAAAAGGACGAATAACAAATTTTTGAACGTGATGCGTAAAAAAGAATAATGTGATTTTTTTGACAAATGCTGTAATGGATGAGTTTTGGTTATACTTTTAAAATACTAGATAGGTAGTTGTGCTTAGTTAGTGTTTTTCGTTTTGATTTTTACCTTTTTCTTAGCAGAAACTTTAAGCTAATAGAAATAATGCTTATCTCATTATTGGCGTAATATAGGGTGTCCATAAATATTAGTTAAAACTGACAAAAAGGACTGATAGCGAAAGTTTATTTTTTTTTCTTTGTCTTAAATTACGCTTAAAAACAGAAAATAAATTATCCTTAAAGATTTATGTCTGGCAATGTTTCAACAAATTCAATTGTGTTTAGTTTTTCGCGCGCAATTTTATGTCAAGCACCATGTGATCGCTCAGCCAGGTGCGACGAATATGCACGGGTTTTAGGGGATTTTGAAAAATTTTAGATGCTCGATTTAAGAAAAAAAAGTATTGACTATGTCTCTAGACTACCCCAGGAGTCGCCCATTCCAATATATGCAGTGAATTTCATAACACCCTATAGATTAAAAGTGAAATTTCGCGAAAATACTGACAAAAATGATCTGTGGAAATCTCGACGAAGATTATCTCGAATCTACTGATCCAGGGATAGTAGAAAAAGCCACAGGAGTATCCCAAAATCTTCTTACTTCGGTTTCAACACTTCAAGAGTAAGATTGCATACCTATATAGGTATACGTAAAAATTCAGCATTGCTGCAAAGCACAAAATAGCACTAATGCACTTGTAGAAAAAGTATAGGTATGTATAATACGGTTGAAAATCTACTTTATCACGCTAGTTCCACAAACGTCTCAGTCATTTTCAAAACCTGTTATACAATATGTTATACGCCGGCAAGGTTAACACGCACTTGTGTCCCGTCGGAATTGATGGCCGTAGGGGGGGGGGGGGGGGTTAGAGGGAACTCGTACCTTCACAGCCCCTTCAACTACACAACTTTCTTGCCAAACATCAAATTTTATGTTTGTAAATATTTCATTTTTATTTTTTTGTTCATTTTTGTCAGTTAACAGTTATTTCTCTCCGGTGGCCGAGTTGGTACGGTACCAGCTTTGCAACCGAGAAGTCGCGGTTCCAATCCCGCTTCGACCAAGGATATTTTGATATTGTTAATTGTTGGAAGGTGGTAGAGGGATTTTTCCTTGACCGAGGTGGTACCACCCCACAAATCCTCTTAAAGGGCTGGGTGAAATCCCTACGGATGTTTCCAGCTCTGGATGTGCGAGTCGGATTTCCCCACTACACCCACGGTACATAGTACTTAGACTTCGGTCTTCGTGGACTGTCAGAAGATAAAAAAAATGTATTTATTTATTTAATATATTTAATTTGTACACATTTTATATAATACCTAATATGTTGTACAATCGATACAAAATGAAAGTGCTGTCCCCTGTATAAGTTTTATTATCTATGGAGACGGGTAACTACCATAGATTAAAGAATTATGTAAGTACTCTAGGCTCTAAAGCAAAGAATGGTGAAGAACTACCCGTCGTATAGCGCCGACGTTAATAAAATTTGTGGAAATGTGGAATTCAGAAAATTACGTGCTATATTTTATGGTGAAATTCCCCAACAGCTATATTGAAAGAGAAACACACATTCATATCTTTTCTGTCTTTTTCAACAGACTGGCAACTGAACCATTGTTATAAACAAATCGAGTCAACGAGTGTCTGATATTAATTCATTTACTCGTCCAAGGTTACGAATGTGAGGAAATAGCAAAACAAACTGAACCAAAAAATTTGTATTCGTGTTGTTTCTTTTACTGATAAAGTGCACTGTGCAGTACTGCCACCGTACTTACTGCAGTAAACATTTGTTAAAAAAATACATACACATAATTTAATTATGTCTATGAACGTGTTTCGACTGTTTGGTGATTTTATTCACCTTTTTGCTTTCGTACTATTAATCAGGAAAATACGACATGATAAGTCTTGTGCTGGTAAGTTCTTACGCCTGCTATAAATCAAGTAAATCAGGGTTAATTTACATACCTAACAAGAATTATATTTTCTTACTTGCTTTATTAAAGATTTTTTAACTATCTATTTTTCTACAGTGTTATAAAATTATACTATATAGCGATTGCGTCTGGTTCTGACGCAAATAAATAATAATTCGAGTTTACAGATAAAGCTATATACTTTAGATTAGCGTATAAATAGGTACTATCGTTGTCGTTTGAATTTCTAGTACACGCATTATGTACCTTAAAAATGCATGATGATTGTCTATTAATTAAAAACCTAAGGAACTATTTTTAACGGAAACTTTTACTGCACTGTCCCGCCTGTGATGCAATATAAGACAAAAAGCCACAAACAATTATTTGTGCTTCTATTCTCATTAGCCATACCGACTAAATGCTTTTGTTTCAAAATTTATTCAGTGTACTAATTAGTAATTACGATCCAATCCTGCTTTTTTTAGTTTATTATCTAATTACGTTATTTTTTAGGTGTATCGGGGAAAAGCCAACTTCTTCTTGTCGGAGTGTTTACCATCAGATATTTGGATTTACTGCTTACCTATATATCAATATACAACACACTATTTAAGTTGGCCTACATTGGTCTAGTATATTATACTCTATATTTAATTTTTGTTAAATATCACAAGACCTACGACAGCCAAAACGATAGTTTTTGGAGCATACTCATTGTTTTGACTGTAGGTGTGTTAGCTTTCTTCGTAAACTACATTGCTTTAAATGCCCCAAAATACGAGACGGACTTATATAAGGAATACTTCAAAAATCCCCTGGAGGTAAGGTTATTTAAGATTTCAGATTTTTCTGAGAGGCCCTTTTCCCTTTTGGTGATAAGGGTGGGGGACAGCAATTTTTAAGCGTGTTTCCCGAAAAATGTTTTAAAAAATCAGGGACGGTTGGTGAAATTTCAAAGTTGTATATTTTTGTTCCTACTTACAGGACCCGTACCACATTTACGGGTTTTAATACTGAACCCACTGGGAATGTTTTGGTAAAGAAAAAAAACATTTTGTAATTTGCGAAAAAAAGTGGCCCCTCCTGGGAAAACATTAACGCGTTTAGGTATTTTATTTATTTTTTTTTTATTTTATTTAAAATGAGATGTAATGAATATTGCCGAGGTTTTTTAAGAAATTTTATTGAAAATGCGCTTCTGATGATAGCAAAAAGATAAAAAAATAATACAGTCAATGACAATTTAAATTTTATTTTAATTAGTTTTTGTCTCTGTTCTTATTTATGTTTCTTTTTAGCTTACATGGACATTTAGCATTTATCTGGAAGCTCTAGCAATGATACCCCAGTTGCATATGATCATAAAAACCGGAGATGGACAAACTGTTCTACATTACATATTGGCGCTGGCTTTCTATAGAGGGTTCTACGTTTGCAATTGGATCTATCGCTATGTTAGCGAGAACTACGTAGATTTTATATCCTCAGTTTCCGGAACCGTTCAGACAGTGCTCCTAATAATCATAGTAATTTACATACAGAAATGCAAAAATAGGAAACCCAAATGGCAAGAGATTACTGAAGTTTTTACAATTGAGGCAGCCAAGCTCGACGATTCCAAAAAGTCTCAGTTACAAAGTTTCCGGATCAACCAGTCTGGAAACGAAGACGTCAGCCACCTCTTGTCGCCATAAACTTTCTGCAGTTCAATTTAATGATTGTGAGGGATTATGCTAATCTATTACGTGTATGTGGATGTGGTAGATTAATATGGACGATAGATATTAAATTTACTTTTGTAATTATAATTTATTTAAACAATACCTACCTTCACTATTAGTGTGTCAATACTCGGGATACCTAACTGCTATTGTTATAATAAATAATGATTCATATTTTTTTATTACATGCCAAATTTACCTAACAAACCAATAAAATAATAAATTTATTTATTATCCTGATTTAGTTATTTATAAAATCTGATCCATCTTTAAAGGTTGAAAGAGTGCAATATCATTTTAAGGGACGATGATAGCATGGGCACGATTTTACTTATTTTAAGTGAGCTAAGCAATACAAATTTTTTGCGTATTTTTCTGAAAACAATCCTTCTTAAGCGGCGGTCATATTAGGCTACTTTACCAGCTGCTGGTTGCTACAAACAGCTACCTAACAGCGCAGAGTGAACCCGCAGCAGCCGCTTCTTTCACCAGCCGGCGACTAAAATTACCAGGGCCTGGTTGGGTAGCACGTAGCACGAGTAGCATAAGTAGCACTTGTTCAATTTTAGCAGTCGTTAGCTGGCACGTGACTCCCTTCTCGCACTTAGTAGCGCTTAAACCGCCTAATCAAATCGTAGAGTGCGCCAGGCAAAACCAACCGCGCACGCACTGTGGTTTATTTACACGAACCATTCGAGCACTTTTCCACGCCCTCTATCTTCAAGACTAGTACCCTACACGATGTCCTTGGATTTTTTTCCATTTCCTGATTTACCCCCTAACTTTTTATACTTACTTTACGTCTATAATTATGCCACCACACTCTATCTCTGTGCTAAATTTCAAATTTTTACGTCGAATAGTTTCAGAGAAAATCGCCTGTGACAGACAGATGAACGGATGGACACATAAGTGTTCCGTTTTGCTAATTTTAGCACGGAAGACTAAAAATGACAATTAATAAATAAACCGGTAGTACCATGAAATTTTTATACTTTTGCTCCAGAAACATTAAGGAATAATATGCATATAACCCAAATAAATTTGAAATATATTTTTTTTATATTCTCTACTAAATTAAATGTTCATGGAAGTTGCTGTTACTCATTTTTAAAAAAGGCTTTTCTACTGCAAACTTTCGCGCGAATTTCGAAACTTGTAAAACGTGATCCCATTGGCTGTCATCAAAAGTGTTTTTATGAGTTATAATGAGTACACGGCGAATTCCAGTGTTGCAGGGTCATCGAAAAATCAATAAAAATGGCATTTATGCGTAACTCATCCAGTTAAATATCCCTGCACTTAAAGTAGAAAGTTCCTAAAATCTTATTCATGTATATTTGAAGCCGAAATCGGTCCAGGAACCTTTCAATTTTGCAACAAAAACTGCCATTTTGCATGGTCTCAATTAAAAAATTTCCCGATGCAAATAAACCTATTTATTTACAACTTTTTCGAAAAAATAAGCGATTTAAATTGGTGCGAGGTATTCTTACATAACGGATAAAATAAGCCCAAAAAGAATCACTAAATAAGGAAAATAGTGTGGAATAATGTCTGTTAAAAATAAGATGTCGGAAAAAATCAAGAAAATTCGGTTTTTACCCCTTAAATACGCTCCTGGATGACCCATTTGGTATTCATTTTAAAGTGTGATTATTCCTTTATAAGATAGTCTTGAAAAATTGAGAAAAAATTAGATGGGAAAAAATACACAGCGATTCAAATGTACCCATGTCAAGGGCAAAAAGTAAAAAATCGAAATTCAATCGGCGATTGCTCCCTTTCTATAAAGAATGAAGAAACTAAAAAATACGAAAGTCATGTATTTCGACGATGAGATTTTAATTTGAACCATTTCGACCCTACAAAAAATTAAAAACCGAAATATTTGGGTCAAAAATCGAAATTTTCAGTTTTTCCTAAATATATCAATTTTCCAGTGATTTTAGGTTTAGGCAAATGTATTGCAAAGTATGAGATTTTAAAGTTTCCCTTATAAATCCGTTTTCCGATATGACGTTTTATTTTCGAGTTATTTGGTACCAAAGAGGGGTTGCAAATGGCATTTTTCGACCTAAAAAAATTCAAAAGAATTACTTACCATTTTCCGATCCTCACCAGGTTTCAATAGAGTTCTGAAGCTCCGGGTCTTCTACAACCTCAGAAAATTTACATCGATTTAATTCACTTTTGCGACCTGTACCCGATTTCAAAGGAAATCGCGGAAATTTGGATTTTGACGTTTAAAGGTGCACGCAGACTTAGGCGAAGCGTCGCGAAGCGAAGAAAATTTATCCGTCCAAGAAACTTACGTACAATCAAATGGAAGCCCGCACAGCGCTTCTCGACGCTTCAGTGTGCGGGCTCTAATTTGATTGCATGTAAAGTTCTTGGATGGATAAAATTCTCTTCTCTTCTCTTCGCGACGCTTCGCCTAAGTGTGCGCGCACCTTAACAGCTCCGACGAATTTAGGTTAAGCTTTACATTAAGATGTAGACTGACACTTATTTTTACTGATCTGACGTCATTATGCACTAAGGAGAAATGGCCGCTTTTTAAATTGTAATAAATTATACCGAAAAATAAACATTTTTTGTAGCACTATCTTGGCAATTTTCTTGAAAATATTTTTTTTTGGATTTGTGCATATTCCTTATTAGGATAACTACTTCCTGCGTCATTCGGTATAATATTAACACCAGCGAAGCGACATGCCTAAGCTTCTCATTTGTTTTACAGACTTTATATCCGTCTTTCAGTACATCAGCCTAAATTTATGGCAACAGAAAATAACATTTTTCGATTGATGACCGATTTACGCTATCCCGGCACTGTACCAAGCAGTGGCGGCTCGCCAGGGGACACGGGTGACGCACCGCTTCACTTAAAATGTATGGTTTTTCCAGTTGTGATACTCTAAAATTATTATTAACATAATTTTGTAAATTTTATCTTGATATTGAAAATATATTGATTTTTTATTTTAAAAAACAAAATAGTGTTTATGCATAATTTATCAAAATCAGTACAAAAATAATAATTATAAAACGTAGTGCGCCGAACGCATTTCAAAAAACAATGCCTTAGCTGAGCCGGCTAAGGGCGACTATAAGCCTCGCACATTCACAACAAATAAGCAAGTGCCGCGGATTCGGAGTCAAATTAAACCCGCTGCACTTTATCAACGTTATATATGGCGGTTGCTATGACAACGGGACGGCCAATAGGTGACTAAATACTTGCGGGTGTCGCGGAGCTTAAAAGCCGCTTCGCCGGTATTTTATCATACGACTTAAGAATAGTTTTTTATCAATCGGAAAATTGTTATGTTCTTATATTCATTGTTTTTTTGTGAGTTAAGTGTTAAAACTTAAAATCATAGGAATGTTTCCGTTGTATGATCCGGTGTGCGTTTTGCTAGAAACACCATTTTCCAGATGGAAAAATGAGGATAAAAAGGATTTTTTTAAATTCAGCGAGATCTCTGCCTTCTCTTAAAGTAGATAAAAAAGGAAAATCAGAAGATAAAGTAGTGTTTGTTCGAAAGTTTCGGGATGAGTGGTATTTGCAATATAAGTGGTTGTGTGGAAGCATTTATTTAAAAAAAACTTTCCTGTATGCCCTGTTTAGCTGTATGTATAAAATCGGGTGCGTGGAATAAGAATGGGTTAACAATTTTGGGAATGTCACGCGAGGCTGTCATAAGCACGGGGCTTCTTCGTGTATTAATGTTTGCAGAATTAAAGAAAATCCTCAGTACAATTGAAGACACTGAGGGAAAATTCTAGATTATACATAAAAAATTTCAACGACAACGTCCTTCTACATAGAAGATTTATGCAATTACCTATTCTTGCAGCCGTTTATTTAGGCAAGCAAGAGAACGCCTTTCGAGGCCATAATGAATCGGATTGTTGGGACAATCGTGGCAATTTTAAAGAACTTTTGGATGCGTTTATATCGATAAGCCCTATAGACATTCCTATAAAAAATTCTTGTTTTTTCTACTAACTCTAAGGCAATTCAAAATGAGTTAATAGATTGTATTTCGGACTCGGAGAAAAGTAGGGGGGCTTTGGTAAGTACTCTAAAATTCTTTTTAGTTATAAAATGGCGAATTCGCCGGTCATTAGGTGCACGAGCCGCCACTGGTACCAAGACACAATTTGGCTGCAGCATAATCCTAGGTCTATAAATCGCCAAAAAATATTTCTTACGAAAAGCAAACCAATATCTTTACTGTCAACAAAAAACACTGTATTATTCAAAAAAGACAAAAAATTGATTCAAAGTGTAACTTTAATAACAGGCTATCGAACGCTTTGGAAAAACTACATGATAGTATGAGAGCTTTGGGCCTAAATTTCAGCTAAATATTTTTAACAACATAAACAATAAAGCCTCTTTTAAAACCTATATACGTATTTACTGTGATTATTTACATAAAACATAGTAGTAGCAATATGTTTAAATAAAAAGCAGATTAAATGGACAAATGAAAAACAAGAATTGATAAAACAGAAATTGTAATGGAATGTACAAATTATTTATTTTCAACACAATTTTGCTGTTCCCTTCATTACAGAAACCATCCTACATCTTAATACTCTACAAGTTGGATGCCCTTTGCCCTCTAGTACATTCGATCACATTACGAATTAAAATTAATTCAAAAAATGTTTTACAATCGAACATAATCACATTACGATGAACTGACAGTACATCCATTAATTGACGCTTACAAGCATCAATAAGCAATAGATTAAAAGTCATATGTCAAAAGTTGACGTGACAACTGACGTTTAATCTACAGCTTAACTGTCAACATGTCAAAAAATCCGGAACTTCGTAAGCTGCGTAAGGAACAACATGTCTTTTATAAATGACTCGTTCAATTGCAAAACGAAATTTTAAATAAAAGATGTTAGAATCGGACAAGGGGCACCCACAAAGCCTAACATCGCATTTTACAATGAGTTAAGGTGACTAAAATAAAACAAAAATATATATATCATCTTAACGCTAAGTAACAGTAACCTAGTTGCTCTTACCTGTACAGAATTGTAGCATACATTTGAACAGCTACGCGAGTTACTGTAATAGGGTCTGCAGGTGTCCAAAGACAAGTGGCAACGTTGTAATTTGTCGGTAAGGGCAACTAAGTGTCCCTACTAAGCTTAACTACATTTAGGAAGCTAACACGAAATTACTATGGACACCAAACCATCGATACATATGCTGTCATTTTATATACAACAATTTTTAGTAATATGTATTTGAATTGGCCTAATACGAGAAGTCAGACCACAAAGTAAAAATAGCAGTTCCAGATTAACTCTATAATATGGATTTATTTTAGACACCGATTTAAAATTAAACTTAATATAATGTAATACTGTATTGCACGCGATTTTTAACCGATGGTATGATTCTAGATGAAGAGTCTACAGAAAAAATGATTGCTAGACCATAATAACCATTGTAATTATAACAAAATGAGTTGGTACTTTATTTTACAGAAAATTAGCTGCTTAACATTTTTCACCTTAGCAGAAAATAATATTTATAATTGACATCTCTTGCTGGACATACGATGTGCTTGGACTAAGTTTCATCAAAAGGTTTTTCCACTTCCATTTTTTTTTAGATTGTGTTAAAGTAGTGTGGTCTAAGTAATTTCAGCCCAAAATGAAAATCCGAGATCAATAGTATAAAAAGAAAACTTGATTTTACCAATTTTTTTTTAGATTAAGCGGTTTCATTTTATGAAAAATAGTATCAAAATTTTTTAGGGCGTATAATCTTCTTTCAAATCCTGGAAACAATATCTTCATGAAAATATTTAATATTTTTAAATGGCTTTTGATAAATCCTAAAAAAGATGAAAAAATGAGTTTTAGGTCACCTTTTGGTACCTATTTCTTAAATAGTATTTCCAGATAAGATGGTTTATGAATTCATTTTAAAGATAATGCAATTATCTACAAATAAAAAAAAATTACCTCTCTACATCTGTTCAAAAGATATAGGTAGAAGGTTGACGAATTCGAATTTTACAACCTTCTGTTACCTATATATTTTGAACAAATGTAGATAGAGGGTCAATTTTTTTTTTGACTTGTAGATAATTGCATTATCTTTAAAACGACCTCATAAACCATCCTATTTGGACGCACCATTTAACCTAAGCAAACCAAAAACTGACGAAAAACTAATTTTTTCTTCTTTTTTCAGGATTATCAAAGCTATTTAAAAATATTAAATATTTCCACTAAGAAAATATTGTTTCCAGGTCTTGAAAGATGATACGCCTTTAAAAATTTTGATATTATTCTTTTTCATAAAATGAAGCAGCTTAACCTAAAAAAAAATTAGTAAAATCAAGTTTTCTTTTCAAACTGTGGATATACGTTATTCATTTTGGGCCTAATTTACTTAGGCTACACCTCTTTAACACAATCTGAAAAAAATGGCGGTGTGAAGACCTTTGGGTTAAACTTAGTCACGGTACACCGTGAACAACTGATACACTGGTAAAAATTTGAGAAGATGCACTTCTTGCATTGTTTTAATGGACTTCTATCATTGTTTCCTCAAACTCTTCGTATGACATCAAAGTGTTCCTCGTACGTACGTAGTTATTTTCACTTTGTGAATAAAACAGCACAACACACGGGTCAAAAAATCATTTGAAATCGGTGGAATATAACAATCGATGATATGTAGAATGCATAAAAATTAAAGAGAACGCCGTCGGCCTCTAAGGCCTGGACATATTCAACAGTCGAATACAACTTACTATGAGATTAAAATAAAAATCAATATGTCTCGATGAAATTAAAAATAAATTGTGCTATTTTTCAACTTTTATTTAAACACCGACTCAATAGAGCCGCATTAAATATATTATATCTTATTAAGAAATAAAGGTAACCTAAAAACTATAGACTATACAATAATCAATTTATTATTAAGAAGTATACCGTCGCGAAACTGACTAAAATGATGTAAAAATGTATTTACATTATGATAGAGTCGATATTAAAACCGCCGCGGCGGTCGTCAGTACCCATCCTATCATAGAGAAATATATGAGCACGGTCACCTTCGCTATGGTTTACATTTTTACAGTTTGTTTTTACACAATTAATATTCCTCGAAATAAAAGACCGTCGACCACGGAAGGTAGTTTGTTTGAAAGGGAGATTTGCGGGACAAGGAGGTGACAAAATTTCGACAAAATCTGAACGCAAAAGGCTTAATTTTTAGTGTAGAGGAAAATGGCGACGATGAGACCGTAAAGACCTAATACTTCGGCGAAAATGAGGATCAAGATCATACCGACGAAGAGCCTGGGCTGCTGCGCCGTGCCTCTGACGCCGGCGTCTCCGACGATGCCGATGGCGAATCCTGCCGCCAAACCGGAGAAGCCTACGGCGAGACCTGCGCCCAAATGCAAGAATCCTCTGCAAAAAGTTACACCATTATTAATAAACCATAAGTTATATAAAATTCTAAATTATATTCATTATATTTGGACCTTGGAGCTACACAAAATCCAGAGTTTAATACAAGATTTATATCTTAAATCTTGAACAAGTGAGCCAAAGCAAAAAAAACGCCTTAAACAGAGTGTTGCAAAACTTTAAAGGTGATTATTTGAGCTAAATTCAAGTAAATATATTTTGCTGTACATTTACTTTTATGGTATAATAAATCATATCAAAATATTGAACACAAATGTTGAGGTTATGTACCACTATCAAAATATACAGGGTGTTATGAAATTTACTGCATATATTAGAATGGGTGGCTCCTGGGGTAGTCTACAGACATACCCAATACTTTTTCCCCTCAAATCAAACTTTTTTTATTAAAAAAAAATCAAATACTGGCCCTTATCCGACGCTTCTGAAGAGTTTGAAGTCACAGGTTCATATATTATAAAGAAAAAAACAAATGATCCAGCCGGGGTATTGCCAAACGTAAATATTATCGTTGTTAGATTTCTTTCCTTTTAAGCACTAAAATCAAGATTAAAATACTGTAATCTGTTAGAAACCCTTTTAAATCAAAGGTGTAGTCGTAATCAGCAGATGGCTGTACCTGTAGTGTTTTTATCATATACGTATTAAATAAATATACTGCGGGTTGTCTGGAATTCTTGATGCCAACAATGTGAAATGGAGATATACAATCTCGCATAAGTCCATCCTTTAGTCTGATGTTTCTGTATCTATATGCGCATGCGTTAATACGAATTTTTTTCATTGGTCAGACATTGTACTGAATTAGATGATGAATTGTACTAATCATCGGCTGTTGTGCGTATATTTCGGCTTCTTTCAGCTTTCTGGTTTTTCTAGTTTACAGCTGGATCGCCATTCGCCTTTTTTTCTTTGTGTCGTAATGTATTTTGTATTCGGTGTTCTTGTGGTTTATTTTGAAGTGTGCTAACGTATGCCCTGATGTACAAAAAGTAATAAACTAGTTCAATTATACCTAAATACCAGCCCTGTCAAGAAACGTATGCAGCGTGGCGCCGTTAGATTGCCAATAGCAACACAAAATTTAGCGCAATCGTAGTTTACGAAATATCAGATTAAAGGATAGACTTATGCGAGATTATATTATATCTCCATGTCACATTGTTGGCATCAAAATCTGCACATTGGGTAAATGAGGAACCCGCGGTATATTTATTTAATACGTATATGGTTTTTACATTTAATGTTGGAATGGTCCATTATTTTTAATTAGGGTTGGTGAGTAGTTGTTGGTTTTAAGAACAGAGTAGACTGTTGTTGTGAAGTTTTTTGTTTTCCCAAGTAAACAAATAAAAAGTGTAATTAAGTTTTCAGATTTTTTTCTATTATTCAACATCAATCGTGACATCTCTCTTTTTTTATCAGTTTTAGTGAAAATCGAAAATAATCTAAAATATTTTTAATTTCACAGACGCATTTTACCAAAAATGTGTATTCTAATTTAATAGATGGCAATTTCTTTACTTAACATGGGAAAATATAGACCACTCGTGAAATGGGTTGAAATTGTAACCAGAACGAAACAGGCTATGTTATACCGGCAACACAAAGAATTACGACACCCTATATTACGTTATTAATGAAATGAGCATTATTTCTACTAGCTTAAAATTTCTGTTAAAAAAAAAAGGTTAAAAATTAAAACGAAAATCACTAACTGAGCACACCTTCACAATATTTTAATATAACCAAAATTCACAGTAACAAAAACATTAGTTTTCGTTTTTAATAGTGCGGATAGTGACAAAAAAGCGTGGAATCTTTGTGTTTAACTTTTGTTAATTTTAATTATTTTATTAGTGGAGTGCTCTTTTTTGCATTAATGGCTGTACTGTGTTGTCAGTGCTTATTTGTTAACCTAAAATATTTTCAAAAGTTTATTTTAAAGGGATTTTTCTTTAAATGTAACAAAAACATTATTTCTTATGCTGACTTGTAGTATAGAAAAAAAATTGTTGATAGAATTGGCAACTTATTCGTACAATGTGTTTCTTGCCAGTGGCGGGTACCGTCGGCTAGAGAAAGTTTAAGGATTACCACCTTATTATTGCCAAGCGCCATTTATGAATATTTTTTTCCAATCTGAATTCAAACTAGGATTTACCGGTTTCAATATATGCAGTGAATTTCACAACACCCTTTACGTATGTATATATCATGATCTTATTGGTAGAATCTTGCAACATTTTGTAGGTACCTAAAATACATAAATCGAAAGGACTTACTTGTAGAGTGTATAAGCCGGCGGCGCCGCAATATTACCGGCGATAAGAATGGCTATGACTAGACCATAAATGGCAATAATACCCGCCATGACGACGGGGATGATACATTTCATGATCAGTTCCGGTCGCATGACCGACATGGCCGCGATACCGGTTCCTGACTTGGCGGTTCCATAGGCGGCACCGAGCGCTGAAAAAGAAAAATTAAATAATTGTACCAATTTATTGCCAACAGAAATTTTACGTAAAACAGTCACATATTTCTAGGTCCGGGCACTGCCTCACGTTTCTTATAAATACAAAACATTTTTTGAAGAGATCTTGTCAACTTTCAGTAGAAATTTCTCCCATATGGCAAGAACTTCTTAGGACACGCTGTATATTGGATTGTACAGGGTGGCTAACCGAAAACAGTCCACCCCGGTTAATGGCTTTTTAGGTAAAAATTTGAAAAAACGCTCGGACTCATTACGTCTATTTTCAGGGGGACACATTTTTCCAATATTTTCGTCGGCGTAACTTTAGCCCCCAAACGGGGGTGGCTTAAACCCCAAAAAATTTTAAATAAAAGGGGGTAGTATGTTGCGATACATTATTTTAAAGGGCATTAAATTTTCTGTAAAATGACCCTTTGTTTGTTGGATTTCAGCCACTGGTTGCCGAGCAATTGCATTTTAAACATTTTACTCGGGGTATCTGACAAACATAGCCACAAAAAGTGTATGCAAAAAAATATGGTACGTACCTGTGTTGTTAAAAAAAAATGAACACGTATATATGTACATATGTACGTAGGTAATATAATTAATAATTATGCTATCATAAAATACAACCAATACTATCCAAATAACGTTGATTCGTAATATTTACTTTATAATCAACAATAATATGCCAGCGTACACGTGAATGGAAAATGAACAAAAAAATAAATGAAAATAAGCAATTTAAAAGTATTTAATTGCCAGAAGTTCTCCGGCTTCCCACAACTGCCGCCAAGATATGTGAGCCATCAATTTAGAAAACATGGCATTACTTTTTTAACAACGCGAACGATTTTTCTCATCATAAGAGAAATAAATACTGTGCCGTGAAGCCAAGAAAAAAATATTTAACTTAGCGGGCTAGACAACTGTTATAGACGTTTGGCCTTTGTCCAATTCTCGATCATTTTAAACCCATTATAGAGAGCGTTTAGCAAAATTACCATCTTATTTCAAATAATAAAAGATTCCTGAAATGTTTTTATTATGATTATGACACATGGTAGCTAGTTAAATGCGAAATATTTCCTTTTTTAATCGGAGAAACGATTTTAATTTTACCAATTGAGACGTCATGGTTTGAAGTAAATAAACAGAGAGAGATGGTTATAGCGATTTTATTATGGGAAACCCATTATTACCCGTTATCTTCATCAAGTACGGTAAGTGTGGCGTGCTTGGGTTTGCTTGGTGACAATTATAAAATAATTTAAAAAAACATTGCATCGGCTAGAAAATCGTCTTTTTTTAATAAACTACATACGACGACACAAACAGGTTAAATTATTGTCCACGCTCACAGAACATGGTCCCTCTATTGCAAAAAAATGCCAGTAAATGCCATGTGGTTTCTCAAAGACGAAACAGTGGATTCTTCTTTTACATGATTAGGTTTGACAGACATTTTGTAGTATATGAAACTTTGTAATACAGCTATGTATACCACTGACCTTCACCAAGAGCATCGATGGAATATACAGACACGCAGTAGTTGTTATTTTGCGTAGACGAATTTTAGTTTTAATACTTTTCTTTCTGATGTTTCTTAACCCCCTTGCCACATACACCTCGGAAGATGAGTCTAACAGATAAGAATTTATTTCAAATAAGATAAGTAGGTACATATTATTATATATACATTACGCGACTGACCAGTTCAATAAACAAACCTCACAAATTAAGTTTTTCTTTTCATTTTCCGCACTTAATAAATCTCGATGAACATAAATATTTTTGCGCAATAATTTAAAAACAAACCATTAATTTTATGCATCAGTGCGAGTATAATTCCAAAGCTCTCGAATTATTGAAGCTGCCATTGTCTAACTAGGTACCACAATTATTATAAAAAATCTAAATAGAATGACCTTCAATCTCGATTGAATTTTTACCGTAATTAATTATTAAACAGTTTGGTAATTTCTATTCGTATATTCGTTGCTAACAAACCCTTATTCATTCTAGTAAATTTTACCCTAGAGTTATTCTTTTTATAAGTACCCTTTCTTTTACACTTTTAGATGCGGACTCTTTGTTATGTGTTCGCTTCTAAAATGAGGTTATGACCTCTGGACTTCCTATAAATACTTCCCGAGAGGTGAAAAATCGATTTGTTCTTGCAATATTTATGAACCCGGGCCGGAATGGACCGGCGAGTTGGGGTTCCCAGGTAAGCTCATGTTTTGTGGATTCCGCGACATTTAAAATGAAACTAGGACTAAGAACAACAACAATAATGATGGAATAATCAAAATTGTTTAAGTAAATTAAGAAACTGTGAACTATAAATCGACAAAGGATTTAAAATAATCTATCGCCTCAGGCAAAATTACAATTTCCAGTATTATTAACTTCAAATGTCCCCAACCTTAGGTCGTTCGGGTCAGTACCTCACGCGCTGTGACATCTGTGTTGCTTGGGTTCAGCAAAATCAGAAGAATTGGTTCATTTCTTATTCTAGATCTGAAAATTTTTACTAAACTGTGACTTATGTTAATTTAAAACTGCTATTAAGAAAAATAAGTCAACATAAAAGAGGTAACAATTAAATTACCCACATTGGAAATAATAGCGTCAAATCAGATCATAAGTACGTAGACAGGTACATCATTTCATTTCAAATCCTGAATGCATTATGGTTGCTCGCTCTCTGTACTTCCGTACCTTTTTAACTCCGCTCTATGTTTAGTTTTTAAAAGAAAAACTGCGACAAAAGCAGGAAAAAACCTCCGTTTTATTAACGATAAGCATACACTTTGAAAGTTACAAGCTATAAAAGCTAAATATGATAGGTCTAACCAAAACCATTTTTCGAAAAAAAAAATGCTTTTTGCTTTTTTGTGGTGGGGGAGGCGGATTCAGAGAAACATCGCCTATGAGAGACAGACGGACGGACGGACACCGAAGAGATTCCATAAGTGTTCCGTTTTGCTAATTTTAGCAAGCAACACTAAAAAGGGCTTCTTTTGCAATCTTAGAAATTCTCTGTATATACGGATAAAATTAATGCGTCGTAATAGCATCTTTTCTATATGATAGATAAAGATAACTTAGCACCTTTGCCTAAATTTAAATAATATGATGGGAGATAATTCTAGAAGTACTTAACAAATATATGACAATATTTATAATTTGTCACTCTGTACTTTCCTAAGTAAACAATCTTATCTTGCATAATACTTAAGACATCAAAATCAAAACCATCATATTTGTCGTTTATTATATTTTTAATACAGCGTTTCAAGTAAGTATTTGTGTTACAGAAAAAACAAATGTCTTCTTTCCACATAAAATTTTAAAAATACGTACACTCCATTTTGAACCATTAATTTGACCTTGTAGGAATTCAATTAAATTTTGGCCGTAGGCTATAATATAAATCTCTGAAAATTGTTCATTTCTCGTCACAGAAAAATTTTAATAAGTATATTAGATTATTTTTAGGCCAGTCTTGGTGGAAAAATTTTTAGAACAAATAATTCGACCTAGAAAAAATTTATCAAGCCACAAAAAATACCAAACCTCCAAAACTAAAAATTGTGATGAAAAATTTCAGGTGAAAATGTGTATTTTTAACCGTGCGTAAATTCATTGTTTGTTTATATTTAAAGCAGTTAACTGATATGATCCAGTGGCAGCAAATCATTATAATAGAAATTTCTTTTTGTGGGCTCTCTGAAACTTTCAATAAAAATACATTTTTAGATGTATATCCTAAAGAAAATGGGCACATAACATGTCAGTGAAGGTATCAGACTTAAATTATCATGTGACTTGCTTGCAACACACTAGGTACACATGTCGTCTTATCTAAGATAAAAAATTTACTTTAGAAGCCTGAATCACGTGAAAAGGATCATTTGGAAGAAAACATATTTTCAGCAATTTTCTATATCAACTTAAATTTTATAGGATCTCAATTTCGTATCTACCATGCCACAAATACGAATAAAAAACAGGTTAATGAAACATGAAACAGGTTACTTTTGAGCTTTTCTTAAAATTAATTTTTAAAAGATTTGTTTTTAGTTGGATTTGGATGAAGGTAATTTATTGAACAGGTTGGCATTAGTAGCTTTTATTATCGTTAATCTTATTTGACAGAGGTCCAGAGTCTTGAGGGCTTGACAGTTTTCTTTTTAGGTCTAAATTTGTCATTGGGTTTTGCTTTTTTTCTGTCAATCGCTGTGATATTTTGGGGCCCTTAAGTTTTGTCTAGGGTCTAATATATTATTAACCCCTCTAAATATAGCTAACTATGGGTACATAATTCTAAGTTTTTTTACTTTTAAGAAACAGATACTTGTTCTGAGTTGTACACTATACCGTTTTCTAATTGTGATCATTGTTACATGCTGCTGAATCGATATCTGAAGTTACTTTTGTGTTTAAATAATTAAAATTTTACTGTAACTAAAAACCCTTCTATTATTTTATCTTTCCTATAGTCTCAAATCTGACTGAATGATACTACACATAAAACTAGGTGCACAGACTAATTTTATTCCAGTTTCCCCGATTAGGAATAATAAATACTAACCACAAAGTTCACTAATTCATGTAGGTACTTATGTATGTATATACAAATTCTTAAAACAATCCTAAACAAAAATCAGAAAAATCTATCATAACACTGTAAATACCACATTGATAACAAAAGCTAATTTGGCCGGTGTCCAAAGTGAAGGCTAGGTCATTTCAGTGCTTTATTTATTTTATAGCTTCAGAATGAACTAGGATTGCAATACAGCTGTTAAACTAATTTGTTTGGGTTCTGAAGGAAGAAATGATCAGTAATGAGAATTTTAATATAAATATCAAGAGAAAAAGGGAAAAATTAATATTATTTACAATTTAATATTAACATTTTAGCTTCAACTGTAAGGTTATGTAAATTAAAATTAACCAATATTATTTAATGTCTGTGTATTTAATTCATATTGCAAATTCATGTGATTCAAAAGCCTTGAAGTCACATGACCTGTGTAGGGTCAGGTGGTTCTCGCAACTATCCACCCAAATTTCCTTATTTTGTGGTTTTAAGGGAAAAACGAATTATCCCATGTATATAATATGTAGTATATGAGGAACTTATTATGTTAGCACTTGTAACTTTGATCGTAATCATTCAAGATGAACCTATTCAAAACAACAGGCACTTATTAAAACAATAACTTGGACATTTACAATTGTAGTTTAAACAAAAAGTCAAGTACTATATCTTTCAATCTCAAGAACGACAACTTACAATTGAAGTAGGTATTCACTTATATTTTTAAGTGCTTCAACATTATTTTGTTTCTATCTCAATAGCAAACTGCTCGACAATAAAAGCGATTATTAAATAAAAGACAAACCAAACAAGCTTCTTGCTTTTAAACATATCCTTAAAATCGTTAATAAACTTTATTGTCATTACTAAATTGCTATACATTTAAGAGTACAGACGGGTGGGTCTTGGGAAGCATGTGACCACATAAAGTGGGTCAAAAATCGTAATACCAGCTAAAAAAAATACCTGATAAAAATTTTTGGTACAAAAAAGTTAGCATGCAAAAATCCCGGACCGAAAGCATCGATTTTAGAAGCGACAAAGGCCTGATGTATGTGTAATCTTGGCATATGACTCGCGCTACGCCCATGAATAGATGCAGCGAAAACTTTAAATCCCGAGCAATATTTTACAATAAAACCTTACAAACGCTTCGCAGAACCTTTTCCTTGATGTTGTAATTAATTAGATGATTTTAATAGGCTTACATAAATTTAATATCAAGCAAAAAAGGACAGTCATTCGATAAATCGATAACGTAGCGGCAAGGCTAGACTAGGAAAATTTTACTTACCGCTGAAAATAATTGCAGACGCTGCTCCCATAACTCCAAAGAAAGGTCCATAAACGGGACTTTGTTCTCCTAATTCAGACATTATGATGGTTTTATTTGTGGGAGTATTTACAGGTCAAAACGGTCTTAAAAGGTGCACAACACTGTACGGAACCAGCGAACCCACTGACAAATATGGCCTACACGACTGCCACCAGCAAGAACGGGTCATATGACGATAAGAATATTTTCAGGTGGAGTGCGGGCAAATTTAGCGTTCCTATTGGATATAATTAAATGTAAGGACGAATTTTCGCCAATCACAACCATTCCGAGCTGATAAGTGGTGATGTCACGGTTTTACGTCAATGCACAAATTTGTTAAAAGTGATGTTTCAGGCTTAAAATTAGCTGTTAAATACTTTTCGTAATTTATTAAGTAATCGGGCAAGAAACATTTCATTAAAATTAATAAATTTGTCCTGAAAAAGACTTCAATATGAATCACATGATAGATTGTTACTCCTGTTTCCGGTCACACTGTTTTAGGCGGGCATTTTAATTTGCGGCTTTAAGCGAACTTTTTCTAATGCATAAACATTTTGGGAAGTATCTAAAAGCTGTTTCAGTTAACAACTTTTCTTCACAACTTTTACATGTCCAGATATATCGTTAATTCAATTTCAAGTACACAAGCTAGGCATAAGTGTATGCTACGAATTGCCTTATCTAAAATTGCTATGTAAATATTTTAGAAGGAATAAAAATAATATATACTTTAATGCACGTGCACAAGAACTTAAAATTCAAAACCTAATAGATTTTATCAAAATTTAATGATGACTGAAAATTACAAAGAAAACCTATTGCAGCTATTTTTAATACCCTTAAATTTTGGTATTTTAAAAAACAGTTTAATAACTTTATCTCGTTTGACTAGTTTCCCAGTATTTCCCACAATTTTAACCAAGCATTTTAAAGCAAATTCGATTTTTTTACGATTTCCTCGCCTTGGGATTTTACATCACTCAAAAACATGAATTCAAATTCTATTTTGCACGCAGTCGTGACGTCAAGCGTGGCAAGGGCTGCCTACAGGTTTTCACGCGAGATGGTGGCTGTGCTGTGGTTCAAATGCGAGAAAAACAAATCCACGAGAAGCGACTATCGACAAACGGGGCTCCCGCGCGAACGTTTTCGGAATGCGCACACTCCAGCTATGGTGTACGGCTTGTCGGCTTGTTTTGATATTTTAATCTCCGAACGTGTATACAAATATCGGGTTTTAGTTTAGTCTTGTTTTAGTCCGTTTATAGCTGTAATTTCGCCCGTATCGAATTATCAAATTGTTTTTTTTTAAATAAAATGCACTTATGTGATAGACATGGTTGGATATTCTTGTGCAGTTCCTGAATGTTTTCTAAAAACTGGCTCTGGAGTCAGTCTTTTTTCATCTCCACAAGACTGTCTAAGGTAAGTACATACATTAAGCATTGAATTATTAAATAGGAGTTATTTTTATTATGTATTCATTGAACCTGTGATTGAATTATGCAAACAGAAAATTTGTACTTTACTAAATAGCAGGCAAATAATAAGGTATTTTTTTAATATGGCGGTCAACTTGCGGCTGTTGATGTTTAACTGTTTGATTTGCAGTGTGTATTTATAATTGTGTTTGGAATTTATTATTATTTGTTTTTGTATTAATCAATAATTTTTGTGCCAAGTGTTTAGCTTTAAAATGTTGTATTATGTTAAATTACCGCGCATGCCTAAAGAAACTCCTCTAGCTGAATAAACCAGTACCTACTAGGTAGTACTAGTAAAAAAAGACGAGAGAACTGACTTAACCGTTATAGTGTAAAGTGCAAAACCGCATAGAAAAGGAAATATATTGGACACTGCCAAGCTAATGCATGTTTTTAAAGTGTGTTTATTTTGAATGTAAGAAAGAGGGGCCCCCTTCAGCTTTGGGATCAGCTATAGTCAAAACCAATAAGGTGAGTGAAGTTTCCGAATTTCTTAATCTTCCTTAATGTTTTTATTTTACTGCATTAAGTACTTCAATCAACAAACTATTTAAAAAGAACCAGCAAAGTACGCAACATTTTTTGGTCCTACTCAGCCGGATTATTTTTCACGTTTTGTGTAGTTCAGTAAATCATAATTTCATATTGGTTTTAAATTTCGCCATGTTTAATTTCATTTTGCCGTTATAAAAAACGATCTAGCCCACTTTGAAATGTGCAATTATTATTTGAATTGTTAGTACCACGCAAAGACAGCTTTTTCGGATGCATCTCATTGCGATTCCCGCAACTTTGTTCTCCACCTCTCTTACTACTATATCTACTAATCTCTGTTGTGTTACCAACAAATATAACAATAAGACTTACTGTATGTATATGTCATTTTGACATAATATTTTTCTCATAAAGGTTTTTCTCTGTTATAATAAAAATAGATAAAGATTAGATTAGGGGCCTCATACTTCTGGGCTGACGAGGTCCAAAAAGGCCGAAACAATATATTGTCAACAGGATTGAGAATTTTTAAAATCATTTTGATAATTTTTATTTTTTTACAATTCTGTATTTTAAAAGATTTTATTTTTCTTGCTAATTTATTAACTTCAATTTTTGCTATAAAGATTTTTTCTTTAATCAGCAATTAATGTCTAAAGTATTGTGTAGGAACAGATAAAGTTCTTTAAATACTAACGACATAGAATTTTTTATTTGTCTTTTCTAATTGTTATATATTTACTTGCTAAAACTATTTGTGACAGTAAAAATTTTTTATGCCATAAGATACGCTAATAGAGACTTGAAAAGTGATAACAAAAAAGACGGCAAGAAAGCTTACTATCTCATCTGTAAAATTTTCTACTGTATTATTTATCATTTGTAATTAAGTTTTTGTTTATATTATACAACGCTATTTTCATTAGATTCGTTATTATTATTATACCCTTCTTGCACGTAGAGGGCTATACCTCTATAGTAAGTTCAAAAAATAATTACAATAATGCATAAGTATATTATTATAAAGGCAAATTCAGTGTACATTTTTAATGCGTTTAAAGTTGAATGGCCTGAGTTTACTAAATACCTACTTAGTAGACTTCACTAAATACCATTATTATTGCCAGACCCAATTCACAACTTACCACGTATGTGATCTCTAGATATATTAAATGTGTGGGAAAATATTGCTTGGATATTATGACAATTCTAATATTGCCTATTTAATGTCAATTATTTTGCAACAGTTTAATGTTAGACCCTGTAAAAAATATTGACATGGCACAAAAAACCCTATATTCAGGTATATCGAATAAACATTTGCCCTCTTACTAATACCATATTAATGGTCAGCAGTGTTAATAGGGACTCAGCCCGACGGACCCATTTCAACTTTCGTGCAGTGTTATTATGGTGTATGAAGGTCACCGAAAATCGACCCCAGCAAACTCAAAGGTTCCGACAAAGCTGTCGCTTCTCGTCGATTTGTTCTTCTCGGGTTCAAATGCCGGTGCTTTCGTTTTCTTAAGTTTGTACAAATTAAGCTAAGAAAATGCCGTGTTAAAAAAAACAACGTAACACATTTATAAACTGTATAATTTATTTTAAATATATTTTTTATACAAATAGGAATGAACTATGCTATTTACACCACAAAATACCAGCGTTTTCATCACTGACATTACACAACAAAATTTGGTTGTTACTCAAATAGAGCAATGTTGCCAAATAGGATGACTCCGTGTCTATATAGATGAGTCATTTGAATTATTTCTCTACCAATTAAATGCAAAAATAGAGCTAATAAGTTTTGAGACTCTGCTGAACAAAACTTATCAAAACGACACATTATTAAATTAATTATAGGACGTAGTATTAGATACATTAAGTTTAAAAATATTTTAACGAATATTATCGTTAAATAATTTAACATATCATTCTTATGTTTTCAGGTACAAAACTAATGTTTATCTAATGCTTTAACAAGCAAGTCATTCATAGAAGTCAGAAGTACTCTTGGGTCTTCTACAAGTCCAGCTCCAACCATTGAATTTGCAAATAACTAAAAAGAAAGAAGCATAATATCCTTTTTCGATATTTTTTAAAGGGTAGAATTCGAATGTGTATTATATTAAACACTGTGAGCAATAAATTAATTATTTGTGCATTAACATTTTCAGCTTTGTTCATTATACAAATTATAAATCACAAGCATTAACATTGTGTACTAGTTAGGGCTCGCAATCCCGGTGCCTAGTTAAAAATACAGTCCCGAAAAATCCCGGGATAGGGCACTTAAATCCCGTAATAAATAAATTATAAAATATGTTTAAAAAAACCTAATTAAATTAACGCTTAAAGCATCATCGCAGTATCTTTCGTAAAAATAATGTTTGACACGTGATATGGCAACCTTGGAAGATTCATTTAAGTACTTATGGAAAAGAATTTAAATTATTTTTACTTCTTATTCTTTTATGTTTCCTCCGCATAAAGTTTGTTTTGTTTTTATTTTAAAATTACTATAAGAAATAAAAATAATTTACCTTTATTAATGTTACAATTTCTCGAGATCAATCCCGGGATTTTGTTTCTTCGATCCCGAAAATCCCGGGATCGCAAGCCCTAGTACTAGTACTTGCGTTTTAAGCATTTATCTGTACTTAAGTACACAATATGAAATTAGAAAAATATATATTAAACTAGGGTAGATCGCCTAATCCTAATCGGCCCACACAGAGGGGGCTATAAGGGCGGCGCTGTCATCACTGTCACGCACGGAAAATTTCGTGTTTCTAGACCCTGTATTAGGAAAGATATCACACCCCTTCGGACTCATGATATGATACAAATAAAAGAAGATATGACACCGCCCAGGTAGGCGTGGCCATGAACGTCACGCTGTGAGTAATTCCACCATATTTTGTAAACCAGACACGTCGTTGTTAAGATCGCGTTGTGTTTTAAAGTTTTTTTTTTGGTCTTTTTATATCACTTTTAAGAGTTTAAAAGTGAAAATGAGGTATGTTGTGATTGGTTGTGTTGTGGGCAGTCAATGCAAGGGCTTTATGCCCGATTAAAGTTTTTAGCTCCTCCAAAGACAAAGAAACACAAAGTGTTTGGAAGCGTCTGTGCAAACGAGAAGATAATATTAATTTGAAAAACGCTAGAATGAGTTCTAGACGTTTTAACTCACCCTGTATCTTGGAAACGAAACGTTTTCAGACCTATATTATTTGAAACTTTTTTCATTATTTTTTCTCAAGGAATCACCTGTTTAAAATTGTCGGTACAATAATGAATCCTGTGGTAGGCGGTCTATAACAAAAGGCGATTTATGAATAAACATCTGCGTCTGCTCTTGCTAAAGGTCAATGTAAAAAACGAACTCAACAAACAGGTGCTAACTAGCTTCAATTCACCTTTTAGTATCATAATTTATTTAAATAATGCGAGATCACAGGAAGCATTGCCTTTATTGCTCACTGTGTTAAATGTAAATTTTAGGAACCAATTATTTTAATAAATGAACACAATCTATTAACTTAATTTGAGCTTATACTAACTTCTGTAAAAACACGAAAATATGGCCCGATAATTTCATTTATTGCCATTATTGCAAATGTCGATTTTTTTTAATTTAATGTTTTTATTAAAAATAATGCCCGATTAATTTGGTTCCTTTTTTAGACTTAAACTTTTAAGTTCTTGTCATACCTGTCTTGCAAGAAGTTCTGCTAATTCAGGATCGCTACTTTTTAGTTTGTGTAGTTTTTTTATAATGGGATGCCTAAAAGAGCAAATACATAATATGTCAGTAAAAGTAAAATAAAAGTTACCCAAACCTTTATATAGGGTGTTCCAAAAGACGTGTGTCATCACTCGTGAAGAGATTTCTCATTCAAAAATAAGACGGTTGATTTCAATCAACATCGCTTTTGCTTCGTTTCGAAGACACAGGGTGTGGAAAGTGACGGCGACAACATTCCAACATTTACTTCGATCACCGGGGGGGGGGGGGGGGGGGGGTGTCCATGAGCGATGACACCTCTTTTTTGAATCACCCTATATATTATAAATGCTTTTAATTGCTCACCTAGGATGATTTCAAAAGTAGGTTGCAAAATGGCGTATCTCCTGTCTTCCGGTAAGCCGTGACTTTGTGTCCGGATAAAGTGCCTGCAGCCGCCATCTCTTCCACCGTTACGACACACGGATGACTTTCCAATCTGGTCGTGGCGCTTACTAATGCTACCTTACCACTTAACTTATCTTTATCCAGCTGGAAAGGTCGTTTATTTCGCTACGTTTGAGACTATCTTCGCCTAAAACCGACATTTGACTATAAAAATTTAATATGAAAATATTTTAAAATTTTTAGTAAACCTGACCAAAAAACTCTTCTTCTTTACCCGGCCACGGCAAAGCCAAAGAAGACTGGCTATAATTTTAGTACTCTTTGTGTGTATGTGTATGATTATAGAGTGAGTTTTTTAAAGTCTTACAAAGCGATATCTCGAAAACGGTATTTTCATGAAATTTTAGTCAGTTAATAGGGAGATGAGGGGAGATATTTAAACGTATTTTTGACATTTATCCCCTCTCTCTATTTTGAGGGGTGGGAGGTGACTTTGGGATTTTAAATGGGATGATGTACTTTTGTTTATAAAATTCGGATCTACGTAGAAACCTAGTATATTTATGTACAATATTTTTTAATTGTTTTTTCGGTGTTCAATTTTGTCACAGTGTTTTGCCTATTTTCACTAATAACTCTTATTAAAAAGTGCCTATTTAATTCCTTCCTTAGTTGAACTACTGTGCCTTTGTGCTATGATAACGCTGTATAAGTTGGTTCTTGCCTTGTTAACTGGTTTTAGGTTCGAGGAGTTTTAATTTAATTGGACGCCCTTTATCTCGTCTAAGTCTCCCCAATTCAGGGAACAAGGCAAGAACCAACTTATATAGTGTGATCGATCATAGCGGGGAGGCGCAGTAGTTCAACTAAGGTAATAGTGAAAATAGGTAAAACACTGTGACAAAATTGAACTGTCACATCTGATATACAGGGTAGCAAATGAGAAGTAAATGAAAAGTAAGAACTAAGGTGTGTGTCTGTAAGTGGGACTTATATTCAAAGTTGTATTACAATTTTTTTTATATTACAAATTAACACTTTAGAAACTTGTTACACCTAGAATTTTTGCCACTTCTAATTTTAAAAATAAGCATAATAAATTCTTTTAATGAATGTGACAAATCTTCTTTCTCATCAATGGGTGTAACACACATTTTGTGTTATAACAATTTGTAATATAACTATGAATATGAATCCCAGATACGCGACTTATTTCTAACTTTTGTTATTATTTTCCATAGTTGAATTTATAAATTTATTTGTTATTGAATTCTTCTAAATTAGTGTTTGCTAGAACACTAACCTAAATTGGTAAGATCACTAGCAGCCTTATCATCTCGCATATCCTTTTCTACGGAAATGAGTCTGTACCCTTGGAACTGTTGCAACTGCATGAGTACCAACTCATCATACGGTTCATAACAAAACATAACTTCTTGTTGCTTTTTTTTAAGAGATTCATAGTATGGTGAGGCTTCGGCTAATGTTCGACTAAAAAAATTATAACGTGCTTTTAGTTTTTACCGATTAAAATTTAATGTCCTATCATTTTTAAAAAAATTTTCGCATATTTTCTTTATTATACAGGGTAAATTTTTTAACTGGAATAAATTCGGCAACAAAGAATCCATCCATTCCTTGAAAAAATCCAAAAACACGGGTGTCTTTCATTTTGATTCAATGTTTTTTTTTGCATTTTCGTGAATTTTCATTCAAAGATGGAAACTAACCCTACTTTTTTTCACATGCAAATGCATTTAGGCATAAAAGGGCATAAAAAAGGAATTTAATCCACTATTTACTTTTGAATTTTTGTTACCTGATAAGCGAGAACAAATTTAAAAAATGAGAATTTTTAAATAATTTTTTTATTGTAAATTAGGGTTGCCATATTTTTAGATCAAAAATAAGGGACACGTTTAATTTACAACTATGATTGTATAGGCGCATTCGCCAAAAAGTTTAGAGCAACGGGGCTTATTTAATATGAACTGTATTTGGTTTTCGTTTCCTCTTTCGAGCCAGAAAATACTTCTCTTCTTCCAACTTATATACTCTCTATGTTTCCCAAATAAGACCTAACCTAGATTCTATCCAAAAGCGAACCATTCGACTTATCAATGACCCAGCCCTCACGAGAAAACTCCCTTCTCTCGCTCATCGCCGCGCTGTTGGGGATTTATCCCTTTTCTACCGCTACTTCCACGGATTTTGCTCTGAAGAACTAGCCAGTTATTCCCTCCTTGAATGCCCCTAACAGAACAACAAGAGGCGCGATACGTATGCATCCCTTTACTGTCCTACAAAAGCATAGAACAGACCACTTCTCTCGCTCATTCATACCTAGGGTCTCCGGATTATGGAACAAATTGCCTGCAGATGTTTTACCTTCCCGTCCCAACCTCCAATCCTTCAAATCCCGTGTCAATAGACTACATTTCCCTTCTCTTCAGACACCCACGGTACGTTAGTACTTAGGCTTGATTGGGTTGGGTTACGTCTACGTGGGATGTCTTAGATAAAAAAAAATATGATAAGATCTGATCAATAATTTAGTCAATATTGTTTTCATACAATAATACAAGATTTTTAAAAAAAATTATGACAATGAGTAATCATTAAGGATCCAATAAGTTCTTTTTCGAAAAACATCTTTTCCGAAACTAAATTTTCTCGATAGACATCTTTTTCGAAACACTTTTATCGAAAATATTTTTTAAACCAATTTTTCGAAAATAAATTTTCTGTAAAAAGATTTTTCAAAGAATTTTCTTTATTTTATGTTAAATTTCGGAAAAAAATTTTTTTCGAAAAAATGTTCGAAAAAAAAATTATAAAAATTGTAAATATTTTTGAAAAAGGATATTTTCGAAAAATTTAACTTTCGAAATATTGGTTTTCGAACATTTTTCTTAGATCTTATAAATACAGTTCATATTCAGTAAGCCCCGTGGCTCTAAATTTTTTGGAGAATGCGCATATATATACAATCATAGTTGTAAATTGAATGTGTCCGTTATTTTTGATCTAAAAATATGACAAATTCAAATTCAAATTCAAATTTCTTTATTCATGTTATATACAGTAATACTGCTTACATACGTCAATACAATAAAATAATATCACATGTGCTAAATGCACCCATAATGTCATTTATACATGTTTTCTTTTTTTAAAAGCTAGACAAAACTAAATACAAATTAAAGTTTAAAATTTACGAATTTAAAATAATATAACGTAAAAACATTGTGTTTTAAAACGTATGGGACATAAACTCATTTACAGAATAAAAAGTATTTTGAATTAACAGTTCTTTTACTTTGTTTTTAAAATTTTTATAATCTAAAGTTTTTAAAAATTCTGGTATCCTATTGTAAAACTTGACTGCCCAGTACCCCGGGCCAGTCTGGCACCTTTTCAACCTCCAGTAGGCTGGAATGAGTTCATTTTTTTGCCGGGTGTCATGGCTATGCATGTCCGCATGCGAGCCAAAGGAAGCGATATTCTTTTTGATGTACAACAGGTTTTCATATATATAAAGGGATGGTAAGGTGAGTATTTTTAGATTTTTAAATGCCTGTCTACAATCATCCCCAAACCGAAGCCCACACAGAATTCTTACTGCTTTCCGCTGCATCCCAAAAACTCGGTAAGCATCCGCAGAGTGACCCCAAACAAGAACCGCATATGAGATTCGGGAATGAAATACTGAGAAATACGCCACCCTCAGGACCTCTCGAGATACAGAGCGTTGTAAGTTGCGTAAAACAAAGAGATCTCTACTCAGTTTTCTGCAGAGCTCATCGATGTGTGGTCCCCATTGTAATTTTGGATCCAACTGAACACCCAGGAATCTAACTCCTGTCACACCCCTACTGACACCCTGGTCATCTCTGAGAGAAAATACCACTTGCTGTGTTTTGTTGTTATTTAGCAGTAGTTTGTTCATCTTGAACCATCTCTCAGCCCTCTCCCGCGCAGCCGACAAGCCCCCAAGCGCTCCCTCAAGAGTATCACCCGCAAAGGACACAGTCGTGTCATCAGCAAAGAGTGTGTATCTTGTATTATTACTTTTTAAAGCAGGTAAGTCATTTATGTATATTAGGAAAAGTATTGGTCCCAGAACTGAGCCCTGGGGGACCCCAATCTTGACAACACTCTCCGCTGATGCCACACCCGACAACCTCACCATCTGCACTCTGTTTGTCAGATATGACTTTATTAATTCAATGCTTTCATGACAGAATTTGTAGTTGCCAAGCTTCTGAAGGAGCAAATCGTGACTGACGCAGTCAAAAGCTTTGCTCAGGTCACACATCAGCACCGTACTGAACTTCAGCCTGTGAAAGGACTCCACAATGTAAGAAACAAGGTCCAAGACGGCCATGACTGTATTTTTGTCTTTTCTAAAACCAAACTGACAGTTAGAAAAATAGTCATTCCTCTCAAAAAACTCCACGATCTGCACAGACATACATTTTTCTACTACCTTCGAGACAACTGGCAACAAGGATACTGGCCTATAATTTTCAGGAAGTTCAGAGTCGCCCTTCTTGAAGATGGGGACAACAACAGCCCTCTTAAGAGCAGATGGAAATGTGTTTTCCTGTAAGCAAAGATTTATTAATTTTGTAAGGGGGCTTATTATAATATTTTTAATGGATTTAATTACCTTCACATTGAGCCCATATATGTCTCGGCTGTTTTTGTTCTTTAGGTTGTCTATGATATCACGGACATGAACAAAGCCAACCGGTGAAAATGAGAACTCATTTATTGGTGGGGGATAGGGTATGTTTTTTGGCATTGTAAAGTTTAAAAAGGGTATGTCCTTTACTAAATTTTGTGCAATATTTGCAAAGTAATCATTGAAAATGTCCGGGGTTAATACATGGTTGTTGTCAGATTTATCTTTAGATATACCCCTATGACTGTTTATAATATCCCACATAGCCCTTGAAGGGTTACTAGATGTTTGTATAAGATTATTATTTGCTCTGACTTTTGCCCTATGTATTTCCCCTTTATAGTGTTTTTTAAATTTTTTATACATTTGGGAAATTTCTTCACTTTGGTATTGTTGGTTGAGATCATATAAGAAATTTAGTTGTTCACGCATCAGTTTAAGTTCATCATTGAACCAGTTTACCTTATGTGAATTCTTTGACTTGACCTTGTAAGTTTTTTCCGGAAAACACTCCAAGAAAGCACTTTCCAGGATACCAATAAAGATAGAAAATCTTTCTTCAACATTCAGATCTGTTAAACACAACCCTAATTTACAATAAAAAAATTATTTCAAAAATCACATTTTTTAAATTT